>JACGWL010000010.1:8068203-8466420 GCA_034509725.1 Sesamum angolense
CAAAGTCGCGACTTTGCATTATGACATATAAAACCAGCTTCTCATGCTTGTAATTCCAACTGGTGCAGGTCCTCAGAAGACAACAACATGCCCTCCAACTATCCAGTACATAGAATACTAAATTGTTAGATTGCACAAACATGGCTGCTGCATTTTTCAGATCTCATGCATTAGGACTTCCTGTACAGGTAACTGGCTTGTACCCAAATGGTAACTGTTCTGCAGTTGTGTTTTCTGGTTGCGCCGTCATTTCACCATACTGTACAGTGCTTTTTTTGTGGCTGCGCCGTATTATTATGTAATTGATATTTTTCAGGTTGCGTAGAATTGCGATTACAGCGCGTTGTTGCATTTTGATTTGTTTTTCTTGCTATTATCATGGATCTTTTGGTCGGTTTAGGGTGAGCGATTAAAATGAACAAAGATGAATCTTTCGTTCCATTCTTCCTTTAATTATGTCGTCTTCTTGTAATGTCTTCCGTTTACTCACAATCCTAAATTCTAATCTCTTTAGAAATGAAAAATAGAAACCTCGGAACAAATATAGGAGATAAAAAGTACGATCAGAATAAAAAATCAGAGAAGGTGTGACGCGCATGCATCTAATTGCGAAGCTACGTTATTAATCGAACACGTAGTTTAATGCATCCAATCACGTTGGTTTAGGCTCCATAATCATCCCGTATTGTTCATCTCGTGAAAACAATGTAAATAAATATGCAATTTTCTTGAGATTCAAACGGGTAAATTTGGGATTAATTCAAATGATAAGAAAATATTTTTCTTTAATTTTTTGAAACTAACTTTTCATTTCTGAAAATTGAATCTTGTCATACGAATTGTAATAACAAAACACCCCTATTTATTTTAAGATTCAACCCATGATCTCAGAAAACAAATCTTTTTCTTGGAAAAAGCACTAGTTCTTAACCTTTAAACACATGCACGTCCAGAAACACCAAAAGCTTTTAAGAAATGGAACATAAAAATCGAGTTAAATTCATTTTGATTCATGTGATGAAAAAATATAAAAAAAAATTTCATGAAAATTTAAATGTAAAAATTATTCTTATGTTATAAACAATGACTTACATCACCTCTTGGTCAATCTAGTTTTGGGGGGGGGGGGTTGCATTTTTGTTTTTTCATATAATAGGGGGTGCAATTGATACTTTATTTTTCTCAAAGTTTTTTTTAACATTCCGAATATCACAAAGAGTCCTTGAATTTTTTCCGATAAAAATCCAATAGGTAACATTTCACTGTGCTGTGGAGAAAGAAATTCGAAAGGTGACATTTTACTCCTTATGTTTTTTTAGAATGAAGCAATTTACCTCCTTAAACAGAGAGATAAATTACTTTATTTGAAAAAATATAGGGGGTAAAGTGCTATATTAATTTTATAGAGGGATAATTTACTTATTTTTAATATTACAAAAGGGGTAAATTGCTATTCATCCGTAAAATAGTTGGTAAAATAGTATTAAAAATAAAAGGCTAAATTACTTTTTTGGTCCCATAAAGAAGGGACTTTTCCTTTTTAGTCCCATGATTTACGTGAATTTTTAATTTGGTCCCATTTTTTATGAAAAAATGTCCAAGTTAGTCCCCAACCCCATTTTCTGTCTATTTTTAACGTTTGACTGATCAAACCGTTAAGTTTTTGTGGCTAAATTAGCTTTTTGGTCCCATAAAGAAGGAACTTTTCCTTTTTAGTCCCACGTTTTACACGATTTTCATTTTAGTTCCATTTCTTACCAAAAACATTTTCAACTTAATTGCAAATTCCATTTTCCGTAAAATTTTAACAGAAGAATGGAGATTCCATTGGTATAATTGAAATTTACCGTTTTGCTCTTTTTTGGAGAAAAAAAATAGGGAAAAAGAACAAACAACTATCCTCTATAAATTGGGGGGTTGGGGGGGGGGGGGGGGAAATCCGCCAAAAATGGAGGCAAAAAAATCGGAAAAAATACATGGTCCTCCAGTGATATTGAAAATATTCAAAAAATCCTCTATAAAAAATAAAATATCAATTACACCCTTGATATGAAAAAAAAAAATTTCAGAAAATTCCCTGAGGCCAGAGTTGGCGGTGATGCATGTTGACTGTGATTATGTGTCTGGAAAGTATATTTTTGCTGATAATTTTTTCCTTCTCTCCAATCTATTATATTATTATATATTTACGTATAAAATAATATTTTATTATTAATAAATATCTATATATTATTTAAACTTTGTTGAATTATATATATTATATTATATATAATAAATTGAAGAGAAGGGAAATTTCTAATAAAAAATACGCTTTTCAGACATATAATCGCTGTCAACATGCTTGTATCACCAACTCTAGCCTCGGAGATTTAAAAAAAAATATTCATATCAAAAGGGGTGTAATTGATATTTTATTTTTTATAGAGGCTTTTTTGAACATTTTCAATATCACTAGGGGACCATGTATTTTTTCCCTTTTTTTTGCCTCCATTTTTGGCAGAATGTCCCCTCCCCCCAATTTATAGAAGCTGGTTGTTTGTTTTTTTACCCCCAAAAAAGAGCAAAACAATAAATTCTAATTGCACCAATGGAATCTCCATTCTTCCGTTAAAATTTTATGAAAAATGGGATTTGATATTAAGTTGAATATTTTTTAGTAAGAAATGGGACTAAAATGAAAATCGCGTAAATCATGGGACTAAAAAGAAAAAGTCCTTTCTTTATGGGACAAAAAAGGTAATTTAGTCACAACAACTTAACGATTTGACCAGTCAAACGTTAAAAATAGACAGAAAATGGGGTTGGGGACTAACTTGGACACTTTTTCATAAAAAATGGGCCAAATTAAAAATCGCGTAAACCATGAAACTAAAAGGAAAAGCCCCTTCTTTATAGGACCAAAAAGATAATTTAGCCAAAATAAAATATTAAAAAAGGAACAAATGACATACAACAAATGTGAAACGCAAAAAAAGACGCTCTCCCTTACCTTAATAATAAAGCATTGACAAATATTCTATTTTTAATTAATTTAAAAATATATGGGGAAAAATTATATCGTCCTCTCCTCTTGAGGTTAGATCTAATTACATGTAGATCTTATGTGTGCACCTCTAACGTTTGATTTGTCTAACAAATAAATTTATTATTAGTTAAATTTCTCCGAATTTGAAGATATTAGCATAAAAATTGAATAAAAAATTATATTTACCACCGATTGATTTATTTTAGGTAAAATGAATCTTTTTCTGACGGAATTACTGTTGTCCGTCTTCATACAAGAATGAATGTGAGGAGCTATAAGGGTATTTTGATTACAAAAAATTTATTTGACCTATAATAAATTAATAATATCTCAATTGAGGATAAATGTGAATTTTTATTTATTTTTTTTGTTCATATTAATAATT
The DNA here is from genome assembly GCA_034509725.1 of Sesamum angolense. Lineage (NCBI taxonomy): Eukaryota > Viridiplantae > Streptophyta > Magnoliopsida > Lamiales > Pedaliaceae > Sesamum > Sesamum angolense. The sequence continues at coordinate 8,071,614 of JACGWL010000010.1, forward strand.
TTTTATTAATAAATTAATCTATTTATTAAATTAAAATAAATATTAGGGGTACTAATATAATTTTAACAATATATAGAATTTATGTATAATTGCCAAAAAGAAAAAAAAGAAAAAAAAAAAGTCTCTGGAGTCCCTCAATATAAATATATATTGCTTTGGGGATAACTACATTTTTGGTCCCCAAACATTATCACTTATTTGATTTTGTTTCTCCAATATAGGCATGTCACAGTTTTGATCATCAAACATTCATTTTTTTTACACTTTTCGTCTCTGTTGTTATCTTTCAATCAAACTTAATGTAGGAGCTTCACGTGTGACTCATGTGAGGCGGAAAATGGAGGGAAATTAGTGGGATAATTACACTTTTGGTTCTCAAATATTACTACTTAATCGATTTTGGTCTACCAACATAGGCCCGTTACAGTTTTGATTCTCAAATATCTATTTTTTTTATATTTTGTAATTGGATTATTTTGATTTTAATATATTTTTTCCGCTAATTATTCATGTTTCATAATGTTTATTACATTCCATTATTTAATATTTATTCAATTAATTAAACTCATACATATAATTACATTTAATAATTAATTATAAATTTTAGATTATGATTTAAAATTATATAATTAAAAAAATTAGGAACAATTTTAGTAATTGCAAACAAAATATTACAAATTTAAAAAACATCACCATTCCAAAAATCATTGCTAAAACAATTCTAAAAAAGTATTCCTAAATAGAAATAATTGTTCCTAAACTAAGTTTTAGTCGGGAAATATTTAGGAACGGTTATTCCTATTTAAAAATACTTTTTTAGAATTGTTTTAGCTATGATTTTTGGAACGGTGTTGTTTTTTAAATTTATAACATTTTGCTTGCAATTATTGAAGTTATTCCTGATTTTTTCTTAATTATATAATTTGAAATAATAATTTATAATATATAATTAATTATTAAATTTAATTATACGTATGAATTTAATTAATTAAATAAATATTAAATAATGAAATGCAATAAACATTATGAAATATGAATAATTAGCGAAAAATATTATATTAAAATAAAAATGATCCAATTACAAAATGTAAAAACAATGCATGCTTGAGGATTAAAACTGTAACGGGCCTATGTTGAATGACCGAAATCGAATAAGTGGTAATGTTTGGGGACTAAAAGTGTAATTATCCCGCTAATTTTCCTCTATTTTCTGCCTCACGTGAGTCACACATGAGGCTCCCACGTCAAGTTTGATGGAAAAATGACGGTAGGGATGGAAAGTGTAAAAAAATAGATATTTGAGGACCAAAAATATAGTGAATTTATATTGGAGGATCAAAATTGAATAAGTGATAATGTTTGAGGACCAAAAGTGTAATTATCTCATATTGCTTGAGTTTGAATATGAAATTAGATGGAGCGAATGTCTTCTAACTTCCAACTGTCTTTCTGATAGTCGCTATTTTACCTCTCTGCAATCTGTAGCTAATTTTCTTCTAAAAAATGTGTTGCAAATACATTTTGTTGCTATCAATCTGTCTACTATGGCTGTTCTCATGCTCCTGCGCTCGGATTTTCACTCTGGAAATGCACCATCGGTTTTCCGCTCCGGTAAAGGAGTGGTACCACCGGAGCCGAACTGGTTTACTGGTTCACAATTGGCCGGAAAAGGGTAGTGTTGAGTACTATGTGCTGTTGGCGAGTCATGATCGCACGATTCACCGGCGAGCGTTGTCGGGTTCTGACGGTGCTCTCACTTTCTCAGAGGGCAACTCCACTTTCCGTATCAGCTCTTTAGGATTGTAAGAAAATTGAATGAAAATGTTGCCTGCTAATGATAATTGAATATGACGAAGAATCCGTTTCAAAGTGATTGTTATCAAGTAGTTGAAGCTTGAAACCGGAATGGGAATTCGAACTCCGAAGCCTTGAATTTGAGTAGTTATTTGTCTAAATTCCTATTCCATGAGCTCAATTTTGTGGATTTAAATATAGTAAAATAGTTGGTTCCTTAATTAGTTTAGAGAACTTTCTTTTTTTTTTTTTTTTTTTAAGTTTTTGGCTTCGCCAATTTTGAAGTGCATGTGGTCACTCATACAATTTGTACGTGGAGATTGCTGTAGTTTGCACTACACAACAGTGACGTTGGGCACTCCGGGGATGACGTTTCTGGTGGCGCTAGATACAGGGAGTGATTTGTTTTGGGTTCCCTGTCATTGTATGAAATGTGCATCTACAGATGATTCACCTTATGCTTCTGTATGTTCCTTTACTCTGTCGTTGTCCTTCTTCAGCTTTATCTTCTCTGAGTAGTTGCATGATGGCCTCAATCAGTCTTGTTTCCCTGGGCTTGACAATGAATGGGCTTACTGCTGTGGGTTTGAAATTTCTGCAAGTTAAGGAACCAGTTCACAGATTTTGTTTTTGTTCATTCGATCTAGCCTGCTTTACCAAAGTCTGTCTTTCCAATTGTATTAGCGTGACATAATGGTTTAATAGACCTTAACAACAATCATCTTCATGTTATTCTTCTACTCTGCAAAGTGGGATGTGAAGCTGCCTGCAGAGCGTATTCCCTTTATGCTCATATAACTCAAGTCTTGGTTAAGATGTTAGTGATCATAAGACAATCAACTGGCAGGCTTTATGCTATACTCTGGGACATCTGCAGATTCTTAATACGATTCTCAATTGACAATGTTTCTCGGCATTTCTATCTAAGCTTGACGCCAGCAGATTCACCTTTTACTTTCCAGGCATCATGGAGTATTGATCGCTTAGTATCTGTAGGTCATTTTTGTTTGCCATTGTATCTGGTGATACTTTTGACCAGTGTTCTTCACATTGCAGGATTTTGAGCTTAGCATATATGATGCAGATAGGTCATCTACAAGCAAACATGTCACTTGCACCAATGACCTATGCACCCATCATGATAGCTGCAACGGAACATCTGGTTATTGCCCTTACTATGTGTCATATTTCATCAGAAACTTCAACTTCAGGAATTCTGGTGGAGGATATTCTACACTTACGGACCTTAGATAGTGATCAGGAATTTATAAAGGCTTATGTTACATTTGGGTGAGTTGATAGAATCTTATTTATGTTACAGAGGTACTTTCTTTAAGAAACCCTTGTTTAATGGAGTCTTTAATACATGGTCAACTAGCTTGAAACTGACAAAACTGTGTACCTGCGTGGACTCTGTCTATATCAGTATGGCTACAGGCACATCATGCGGCACATTTTCTTGTCACTTACAGTGTTGTTATTTCTCATCTGCAATCATGATCTATCACCACTCTAACTGGACCTGATATTTCAAGTCATTTTCCGCTTCTGATTAGTTGTATGTTTCATATGAAATTCAATTTGTTGAATTAGATAAAGACTATCCTACACTTGAGAACCCTATGCAATAATGTGAAACTTGTTTAGAAATATTATATGTGTAAGTAGTCAATAGAAGTTCGAGATGTGCAACATATGGCTTCAAATTTTCCCTCATTTGCTCGAGCCTTCTTAATTGCATAATGTCTTGTAAGTGCAACTCTCAATGTTGACTCTGGTTCTGTTGATTGTTACCTGATTCTGCTCTTCCACATTTGCACAATTTAGAAATTTAAATTCATGATCAAGGCTAAAATTCCTGATTCCTTTCTTGCTTGAGTTGGGCAGCTGTGGACAGGTCCAAACTGGTTCCTTCTTAGATATTGCAGCTCCAAATGGTCTATTTGGATTGGGTCTCGAGAAAGTGTCAGTTCCTAGTACCTTATTCAGGGAAGGTTATATGGCGAACTCGTTCTCCATGTGTTTTGGGCATGATGGGACAGGGAGGATTAACTTTGGAGATAAGGGTAGCCTTGATCAGGAAGAGACTCCATTCCATACGAACTCATTTCAGTGAGTGCCATATTTTCTCTGATTGACATGCTATTTTGTGGATAACTAGTAGGCTGGGTACTAGAGCTACTGTTATATCATTTATTGTCGCTAATGATATTGCCTTGCAGCCCAACCTATAATGTTAATGTCACTCAAGTTCGTGTTGGGACTACTGTCCTTGATTATGAGTTCACTGCACTTTTTGATTCCGGCACCTCTTTCACATATCTTGTTGACCCCTTCTATACAATGCTTTCAGACAGTGTAAGCCTTCGCAAGTGGAAAATTATGTATACAACTTAGCCAGGTTCACATCTTTATAAGTTTTTAATTTTCTGCAGTTTAAATCACATGTACGAGACCAACAGCGACCACCTGATCCAAGAATACCCTTTGAGTACTGTATATATTATGAGGTCAGAGCTAACTAGTGCATAGTTCCCAGGCTCCCTGCAGACATGTTCTTAACTTTTCTCTTTCTATTGATGAGGAATAGCCACGACATGCAGACCAGTTTGATTCCTGGTATGAGCCTGACTATGGATGGGGGAGGCCAGCTGCTTGTCTATGATCCAATAATTGTCATCTCCTCTCCTGTAACATAAAATTAATACTGGTTATTTTACTTTTTACCCTTGTGCATTTTTCTCTTGGTGTCGCTGAAATGATGTTTTGTTCATACATGCAGCACGAACTTGTATACTGCCTGGCTGTTGTCAAGAGCCAAGAACTCAATATAATTGGACGTAAGTTTCCTGATTGCGATGAACCTCTCTCTGATTCTTTCTCTGATTTCCTCTAACTTTTCCATAATGAGTGGAGTTGTTCACAGTCATAAAATTTTGATCTTGTTTCATAAATTCTGCTCTTCCGTGTCAAGACATGATGTGGCAGATAACAAATCTATAAGTTAATGCAAAGTTGAAAAGTTACATAAACTATCTGCTGGCAACTAAAGGATTGAATTATCTCCAGTTGGATTAGAGTATTATATTGCTTTGAGAGTCCATTTAAGTCAATGCAATTGTAGATGCATTTATGATTCTTGTGAATCTATCTTTCCTGTAATTAGTTCACTGTGGATATTGGGCTTGGTGGGTGGCGGAAGGGGTGAATGATGAGGAGCATGGACAGATAAGTGTAGATAACTATGCAATAAGTAAGAGACTAGATTGCCTAATTTACTGTATGTTTGTTCATTGTTTCACATGCTTCCTTTTTTCAATCTCATGGTTGTGAATATTCTACTCAAGAAGTTGCTTCTGTTGCCCTCTCAAAGAAAAGGAAAAATTGCATAAAACCTTCCCCTGTTTTAGAAATTCGGCTAAAAACCTCCTGTATTAAAAAATAGGCAAAAAATCCCTATTTTTGAAATTTTGCACACACCTTTTTCGTCAATTGTCCTGGTGTTAATTTTTTGAGTTATGTCCTTATTTTAGTAGCCGTTGATCTTCCTTTATAAAAAATGAACGCTTAGATTTTAACTAAGTTATAAAGCATTTTACATTTATATATTTACACAGAATTATACAAAACACATAAATACAAAATTATATATAAAAACAAAAATAGATAATATATATACATATGTATGTATGTATGTAACGGGGGTGGACGACGACGGCGAGCTCGCCGTCGCCCACCAAGCTCTGAGCGACGGCGACGTTGCCAAACTCTAGTCGGGCGACATCGCCCGCCGGCCGTCGCCGCCCAGATCGGGCGACGATGCTGGCGCGGCCAATGGCGGGGAGGTGCAGGCGAAAGATGGCAGTGAAGGCCGGGAGCCGATGGGTGCCGGCGCTTGGGTGGGGGTGGGGTGGGGATGGGGGGGGGGGGGAGACGGGAAGACGATGACGATCTGTTCTTGTTCTTTTTCTTATTTCTTTTTTATTTATTTATTTATTGTATTTTTATTTTGTAAATTTTAAAATAATGAATTAATTTAATTATCTTTTGTTCCTAAATATATTGTACTAAAAAATAAATTTTATTCACTGTAATTTATGTAAATAATATAATTACAAAAAAATGTCCAACACAAAAATTAAATTAAGTAATAATATTTTCAAAAATAAAATCATGTATTTTGATTTTAAAAACTTATAAATAATATTTAATAATCTTAAAATTTTGATTTAAATATGTATAGTAATTTAATTTGATCTACTAATATTTTTATATATGAATATTGATGAATAATATTTTTTTTAAGTATTTATCATATTTTTTCTAGTATTTTATAATATTGTTTTAGTAAAATATGAAAAAGCTAAAAGAATTAATCAAAAAAAAAAAGAAATAATTGCATAACATAGGGGTAAATTTGTCTGTTCAAAGAAGTCAAAGACTGAAAGTAGGTCAAAATATTATCCTACTCTCATTTCTAGTGTGTGTAAGCCACTCTCCAATTTTTTTAACGAAAAGGATTTTCTTTGCAGGGTTTATAATTATAGAGGGTCTTTTTGACTATTTAAATTAACACTTGTAAGTTTTTAGCAATTTTTGAATAACATAGGCAATTTTCCCCCAAAAAAATAAAAACAAACAAAAGAGTTGCTTCTGTTGCACTTATGTGTATTGAGTGTGACCTGTGCTTTATATCCTGCTTTATGACATCTGACAGATAAGGACCTGATCTGACTATCATTAACTTGAGCAGAAAATGTTTTTCTCTGCTAGTATGATAATACATTATTACATTATTTGCAAAGTGCTCAGTATATTTAGAATAATACTTTGAATCATTGTCCTTGATGCTGATGTTATGGGAATACAACAGTGGATTGCATTATTGATTTGTACAGAATGCTGAACATAAGTGCAGGCATTCTTTTAAACTTGTTAAGCTTCTTGCATTGCATCATCTCATTTGTGTGTTTGAAGTAAAGTAATTATGTATGATTCTCCTTTTCTCATTCTGTTACTTGCTTTGTGATGGCCACTTAATCTTCCCGCAGAAAACTTTATGACTGGCTACCGCATTGTGTTTGATCGAGAAAAACTCGTCCTTGGTTGGAAGAAGTTTGATTGTAAGTTTTATTTGAATGTGTTGGTTCAATATATATTTCCTTGTTATATGAGCTTCCTAAGTTACTATATGACACTTCTGGCCTGATCCAGGTTATAACCTGGAAGATTCAAATGCCTCCGAAGCTAAACCTGTGAACTATGCTAAAGCACCACCACCAACTGTTGTTGGCCTCCTTAATCACACTACTCAGTCTGATGTACGAGATACGAATAAAGCTCGAGATTTAGCAGCATTATCGTTGTACACATATGGTATGCTTGATCTGATACACTATCTCTTAGCACTCTTACACTTTTAGTGTCTATAGCCAATTATTTTGATGGGCTCTTCAATTTTCAAAGAACCTCTAACACAACACTTATAGGATGGAAGTTTCGCATAGTGTTGGTCTGATTGGATCAGAACTCATTGTTGATTAAATGTACAACACTTGCAGTGGAATTGTGGAACAATTTTGCTTTTGGGTTTAGGGATATCTAAACAGATCTGAGAGCGTTGATATGAATTGTGAGGCAGCAAGTTCACTTGGTTTACACACTATTATTTAGATTGAAATATTGGTAAAGAAAGCCAGGGAAAAATTTGGTGGCCATCTGGAGGCCGCTTAGAACTCTAGTGTGATATTTTAAATGAACAAATTAATTTCCTATGAAAAAAAAGAAACAACTTATCTTCCTGTGTTTTTAAAATTCCTGCAATTTATTTTTCTGTGTTTTTCAAAATGTTAGACAGGAAAATAAATTGCTTTCTTTTAAAAAACACAGGGAGGTAAATCCTATTATTTTTTTCATAGGACTATAATTATTTGTAATATCACAGGAATGTAATTTCCATTAAACCTTAAAAAATAATATACAAAGTAGATAACCAAATAATTAAATTTAAAATCTATGTAAAATAACCACATGTTACTGAAATCCTTATAGGAGCACACGACACTAAAAATAATTATTTTGACACTAAGGATTATGAAAGTTAATTTTTCCTTAAAAGTGGTTGACAAATTAATGTTATAACATCAATCAATTAAAACAAAACTAGACATAGAGAGATGTTTATTAAAAAAAACAGTAAAAAGAGAGATTATAATATTGTGTAATCAATGTATAAAGATAAGCATAGGCTTCAAAAGAAATATTGAAATTAAATACTAAATAATAACATCTAAAAGTAAGATTTTAAAATTGTTGTATAATATAATTTAGTCACAGACTAAACCTTACTTTTATAATTATCTTTTTATATTAAATAAGTTAACAGATTAAAGGATCAACTTAGCCATATAAAAATGAGCTAAATGTGTTTAAATTTTAAAATAAAAAAAGCTCACAAATAAATATGAGAAAGAGAAATTCATTTTTCAGGAAAAAATTCATATTAATAATTTAAAGTTAAAAAAGATAACTCAATATTAGAATGAAAAAGAAATATTTACAAATAAAAAGACCATATTTATTCAATTCATAATTTTCTTTTGAAAAATTCATAAAACGATTGAATTTCTAGTTGATTTTTTAATATATATAATTATTTAGACACATCGTTACTTCTACGTATATCTCAATACAATTTTTACAATAGTGAGAGTGCTATAATTGGCATAGAACCTAGTCTATCAAGCAAGAATGAAGCACATTGATTTCGATATCATTTTGTTCAAGAAATTCTGAAAGAAGGTGAATTGAAAATTCGAATTTGTTGATGTGTTGACAAAAATTGTGAACTGCAGCCAAGTTCCAATTTTGTTTGGACTTCATCAATATTGGCAGAAGTTGAAAATTAAATTTGAAGACTGTGAAATTCTGGTGTTAAAGGCAAATACTGAAACTGCCATTGTAAAAAAGTATCTCTTGTTCATACAAAAATCAAGAAGTTACAGAGCTGAAGTGGTGTATTTATACATTCGGTGGAGAAGAAGAAAAACTAACTACCTCTAACTGATAATGCCAGCAAGGAAACCACCTTGACTAACTGAAGAACTGAAAAAACGTCATTACACTAATAGAAACGCAAGAAGTAAAAAGCGACTAACACTATGTTGTTAAATAAGGCCCTTCAAATGTGCTCTGTTTCAGCACCAACTTCTGTATCATCATTTTGCTTGTGCTTCCTGTATCAGCATCATTTGTACCTCACTACAGCCCCCCCTCAAGATGGGACGTGGGAGAACAAGCCCATCTTGGACAGAAAACGGATAAAGTCACCAACAGGAAGCGATTTTGTGAAGAGATCAACAAGTTGAGCAGAGCCTGAAATGTGGGAAGGTGCAATAAAACCAAGCTTGAACTGATCGCGCACCAGATGACAATCGATGTCGAGGTGTTTGGTGCGCTCGTGGAATACGGGATTCGCAGTGATGTGGAGAGCGGCCTGATTATCGCACCAAAAAGGAATGGGTAGCGAAACTGAAACTCCAAAATCGCGTAGTAGATAAGTGATCCAAAGTAGCTCACAGACGGTAGATGCCATACTGCGATACTCAGCCTCCGCAGAAGCCGGGAAAACTGTGGCCTGTTTTTTAGTTTTCCAAGAGACGAGGGAGGTGCCCAAAAAAATGCAATACCCTGTGATAGAGCGTCTAGAATCAAGACAAGAGGCCCATGAAGCATCTGAGTAGGCAGTCAACTGAGAAGAGCTAGAAGAGGAGAAGAATAAACCAGTGGAGGGAGTCCCTTGAGTAACGAAGAACATGTAAGGCGGCATCCCAATGAGAAGTGCGAGGAGCCTGAAGAAACTGGCTCAATTGTTGGACAGCGAAAGAAATATCTGGGCGTGTGAACCCCAGATAGAGAAGACGACCAATAAGACGGCGGTATTTATTTGGATTAGGGAGCAGAGCACCGTCTCGAGAACAAGCTTTAGGCCAAGGGGAAAGGTGTGGAAGCAGGTTTGGCAGCAAGCATTGAGGTATCGGCCAAAATATCCTGCAAGTACTTATGTTGAGAAACTTGAAGGCCATGTGAAGAACGAGCCAACTCAAGTCCCAGAAAATACTTAGCTTGGCCCAAATCTTTTATGGTGAAGAGATCGTCAAGATAGTCCCTTACGGCGTGCAGTGCGGATTCAGAGTTACCAGTTAACAGGATGTCGTCAACATAAACTAGCAGGGCAGTAAATTCAGAATCAGAACTCTTAATGAACAAAACAATGCTCATGAGTGGACTGAGAGAACCCAAAATCCAGAAGTTTGGTGTGAGCTCCAAGTTCCACTGACGTGAGGCCTGCTTAAGGCCATAAAGAGATTTCTGCAGCTTACAAACTTGTCCTGGCGCAGCCCCAACGAAACCTTGAGGCGGTTCCATGTAGACATCCTCGTCAAGAGAGCCATGCAGAAAGCATTGTTGACGTCAAACTGTAGTAAGGGCCAAGACCTTGAAACTGCTAAAGCCAGGAAGATACGGACAGTGACAGACTTGGCAACGGGAGAAAAGCTGTCGAAGTAGTCCACCCCTTCTATTTGATTATATCCTTTAACACTAAGCGGGCTTTGTAGCGTTCAACGGAGCCATCAGGTTGAGTTTCAACTTAAAAACCCAGCGTGAGCCAATTGTTTGCTTGCCTGGCGGTAGAGATGTAAGAATCCAAGTATCATTGGCCTTAAGTGCCTCTAACTTTGTTCATAGCCACCCAGTTACTGTCTTTGCTAGCCTGGAGATAATCCTTAGGTTCCTGTAAAGAAGACAAATGGGCAACAAAAGACAAGTGTGCAGCGCTATATGAACTGGGAATACAAGAATCGACGTCAGAAGAAATGCAGTTACATTCATAATCGTTTAACCAAGATCACCAAGATTTCGTGATCCGCTGCCGAACTTATTCCAATTAGTTCTTTGAGATCTTCGGAGTGGAATGTGTGTATCAGAGGATGTGGGCACCACAGGTTGAGTCACAGGGAAAGGATGAAGTGAATTAGAAAATGGGATAGGAGGATCTGGAGTAGGAGTATGAACATCAGAATCCACAATAGGCAGAGGTATGGATACCGGATCAGAGTCAATAGATACGGCTTGGAAAGGAAATGTATGTTCATGAAATACGACATCTCGAGATGTGAAAAGGGTGTTGCTATCAAGGCTATACACTTTATAGGCTTTTTGAGACTGAGAATAACCTAAGAAGATACATTTGGAAGCTCGTGCTGTCGAATTTAGTTGGGAAGGATATTTGTAGTGTAACACAAGCAACCAAACACCCGAAGATTTGCAATATTAGGTGGTTTATTGTATAGCATTTCAAATGGCCACTTCCAGTCAAGTATATGAGGAGGGCAGTCGATTTATGAGATAGGTAGCAGTAAGCGCTTCACCCAGAACCGTTTTGGTAAATGAGACTGAAATAATAAGGCTCGAGCTATTTCAAGGATATGTTTATGCTTACGCTCAACTATACCATTTTGTTGTGGGGGTGTAAGCACATGATGTTTGATGTATGATTCCTAAAGAATTGAAAAGAGTCTTACATTGAGCGTTTACAAACTCTGATCCATTATCTGAGCGCACAACTTTAATAGAAGTGTGAAATTGGGTGTTAACATTGTAAAGAAGGTAGCAAGAGTATGGTGAACCTGAGATTTGTGTTTGAGAAGGAAGGTCCATGTAGCTCGAGTGAAGTCGTCTACTATTGTCAAGAAGTAATTGCAGTTAGTGAGGGATGCAATCTTATAAGGTCCCAAACATCAGTGTGTATAAGTTCAAACATATGTTTAGAGCGAGTTATGCTAGAAGGAAAGATAACCTATGTTGCTTTGCCAAGAGGGCATATACAACAGTCATTGGGCTGTGTCTCAAGTTAAGATGTTTTAAATTTCAGGAATATGTTGGAGTACATAGAGGAAGGGTTGACCCAACCTGTTGTGCCACAGAGGTCTATACAAACTTGGGATGTAAAACAATTATTCCTATTATTGATGTAAGAATTAATCACAGCAGAGTCAAATGAAGAAGTATCCAAGAAATCATAATATTCCCTTTTGTTTTCCTACTGCCAAGATTCTGTTATTCTTCTGGTCCTGAAATAAGCAGTGAGAAAAGAACAATAAGGACATTATAATAGAATATGAAGAAAAAGTTTAGAAACAGAAAGAAGATTGGAATTTAAAGGAGGGCACTTAATAACGTCAGTGAGTGCAAGAGAACTATGTAGTAATGCACTTCCTGTGTGTGTTACTGACTGGAGTATTGCCATCTGGCAAGTTGAACTGAAGTAGGATTAGAAGAGGTGCAGACATTTTAAGAATAAAAGCAACTAGCGCCACTATGTGATTCGTTGCGTTCGCAGTATACAGTACTAACGATCACATTGAAGTTAAGAACTTTATTTCCATAGCCAGCAAAAACACCACCCATTACTATATCCTGCAGAATTCGTTCACTGAATTGTGAATATAGTATTTGCTATGCGGATAATCATGTATGATAAATAAGTTTTGATATAGTCTGATAATGGGCGTCTTCCTGCAAGAGTGTTATCTCTCCCTTGAGTATTAGCTGAATTTCATCTTTTCATTGGTGAGTTAGCGGTAACAATCGTAAGTAAACTCTTTCGTGCAGTCCGAGAGGTATCAGTTCTCCTCAGTCTTGGTAATCTTCCTTAATAACCCAGGTCCGGCACCATGGATTCTACAGAAGCAAGTTCTCCTCTTTTGCTTGTGTACCTGCTCCTATCTACAATGACGTCAAAATAATGAGGTTTTTGTGTCGAATTTCGCGCTTGTCAACTTATTTCCACGCTCCCCCTTGACATGTAACAATGTCGCACTTTCTGTTGTGATAATTCGCAGTAAAAGCCTCAATATGTACTGTGTCGCTTTGCTTCTAACATAAATAACACATTTGAATCACATAGAATACTAGGCTTTCTGTAATTTAAGTTGTATGGACAGGTGAGGTCATTACCAATAACATAGTGTCTTACCTGTCCAAAAACAATCACTGATAGCAGCGAAGATTCCCATTTACCTATAAACTCGACATTACTAGTGCATGAAGAAAGAAGTCATTACTCTGTCATCCGAGCGTTTAGAATGCATTCCTACGAAGTACAGAATAAACCAATCGAACAAGTGCAACTCGTTAGCGACATTCTCAGCTTTTAAACACTCCGACAATATCATTCCCATAGGACTTCTTAATATTTGTAAAAGTAGGTAGAGGAGTAAAAAAGGTGGCAGGTCCCCCCCCTTTGTCAAGTACGAATCAGAATCTCCCTTTGCTAGTATGATTATGAGCTAGTCGGACCATATGCAATTCGCCGTATCGTTGTTTACCAAGTTCTAACCACAAATTCTGTAGGATTTTCGTGTACATGAAAGCCTCAAACAAATGTCCTTTTGATATGGAATTTAAAATCCAGGTAGTAACCATACTATCAACCTTGATCCACTGCTCAAAAATGTGGATGGTTTGCATTCGGTTTTATCGAAGTTCCGTCAATGAAACCGAGTTTCATTTTCGCACGCAACACACGCTTGACTCCAAAACTCCAATAAGATAATTGTTTCCAGTGAGAGGGGCACTCACCAATATCCATTCCAGGATGGTCAGAAACATGGAGTTGTAATTTTTCCGGCATCGTCATTCTATTTTCTCCCCTTTACAGAGATGTTTCTACATTGTGAGACATTAATATCTGTAATCTGTATGTAAAACATTTAGAGCTATAGTAATTCTTTTTTAAAATATAAAAGCTCGTGTGTAATGCCAAGAGGACTTCAAAAAAGAAGACATATGATACTTATCGTGAAATTATTTTCGGTGTTTAAGAAAATAAACAGTAACGAAACTTGCGTTTGAAATATTATTTGCATTAGTAAAATGAAGAGTAATTATTTGTTCCATTTAATTTTAATCAATATCAAATGAATACAGGATGTCTGATAGTGGTGTAATTTTCTAATTACATTCTGACGTGGAGAAGAGACAGAAAAACTAACTACATCTACTGAATAATGCCAGCAAGGAACACTCCTGCACTACTGAAGAACTGAAAAAACGTCATTAACCTACATGAGAATACTGAGCACAAGAAGTAAAAGCGACTAACCTAAATTTGTTAAAAAGTATAGTTTCTTGCTTCTTCAAATTGTGTCTCTGTTTTCAGTTCATATACTTCTGTATTTTCATCATCTTTGGTCTAGTAGCATTCCTGATATAATGTCTATGTTCTTTTATAAATTCATTGTACCATTTTCACTACATGACTGAATGTATATTAATTACTGGGAGGGGTGCTTCTTAATAGATAAAGGATCTTAGAAAGATAATCCTATCTGTAGTGCTCAATTACTAGAGGTATATTCTCTGTTATATTTATTGTTATAATTTGTTACAAGGACAAAAAAGGCTCATCCACATTGTTCTTTTAATGTCGTTTACTACTATGAGTAAAATATGAAAAGAAAAGGATAGATAAGCAGAAATTGCTAATATATTGATTTGAATTTTGATTCTCTATGAGATATCATATGATATAAAAGGACATTTTCTAGTGATGAGATGTTTCATAATTATTTTCATTCAAAGTGTGTTTACGAACATCCTCACTTTGTACTCCAGCGTGTATTAAACTTTGATGTTGTTTGGTCATTATTTTGTGCTTCGATCGAAGATTCAACCATTTTAGGATCTTTTTCCTTATTTTATTGAAATTTAATTTTCTTCACTCTCTTTGTAGTAATATTAACTTATGATTGTTTTTAGCTGAGAGCAAAACTATTATCTTTGATACTTGTCTGTTGGCAATAATTAGGCATATTTTATATGAAACTATGCTTTGGGAATCAAGTTACAGACTTTACGTTCTCGTTAAATCCTTTCTAATAATTTATTCTTAACTGCACATCGATGTCATATCTTTTGTGTAATTATAGAAACATTAATAGGTAAAATCAGTACTAAAATTTGTGTATGAGATTGATATTGAATACGTTATTTAAGAAATATTTGTATATTTTTTTAAAAATAAAAGCTAAATATCGGAGTAATAATAGTTGTACGTCAACCAAGAGATGACAAACTTCAATCCGAGTCCCATAACTCAACGCGAAAGTTGTCACATTGTATTTTGCTATGCAGAAATTCTGAGTGGCAAGTATGATGCACGTATAGCAATATCATATTATACCTCCCTCAAATCAATTATATGACCTTGCACTTAAAACAAGAATAACAAAAAGTGGCACGGACTCCGTCCTTCATGAATGTCCATTCCTTCAGAGTCGAAAACACCAAAAAACAAAATACCTTCCACCATAAAATCCCACGCATTCTGCAAAGAGGGGGTTCACCGCATTAGTTTCTTTTCGGGAATACAGAAACATGTAATCTTGTCTGTCTGTGATAAATGAGATGTGATTTGAAATAAAATTTTGTGATAAAAAAAATATATTATAATTAGAGAATAATGTTTTTGTGTTACCTTGAGAAATAATGAAGCAAATTATCACTTTAATCTAAACCTGTGAGTAAGGATGGGGTAAATTTGCTAACTTTTTTTCACTTAGGTTTCTTTGCTCATTTCACGTCGTATAGTGACTAAACATTCTATCATTACGCCCTTTCTGGGACCTTATAGCATTAGATTTGGATGTGGTGTTTTTGAGGTAGGTTTGATAGTGTGATTGTTTTGTGGATCAGCTGTGTTTAAGCTACGTAGGAGAGAAAACAGAACCGCAAGATGAATATAGTGTGTGTGTTTTTTCTATACCGATGGCCGTTGGAGTTGATGACCCTTTTTGGATATCGTGTTTTGAAATAATATAAAAGTTTTAAAGAAGTGGTGTATGTTTTGTTAAGAAGGGTATTACATGGAAGATCAATTGTTAACATAACCAACAAATAGGGAGTTGATTGTCCAAAATTATTGGGTCTTGACTTTATATTATTATTAAATATACGTTTTCTATTATATATATTATTTTTTTACATAATTTTTAAATAGCCTTAATAATTTCCATATTGTGCATTTTTTTGTTGTACTAATTTAGGGTACGATTTGTCAAAATATTATTATGTGAATTAATTTTATATTATATATATAGAGGTGTATGATATCATCTACAATAAAAACATAAATATTTATTCAAAAACTATATTATAAAATACACAACAGTTATTCAAAGGTTGTAAATAGACGAAAAACAAACCATTGGGGAGTTATCGCTGTTTTGTTTTGTTCGGGAAATGCCCAAAACACAAGACACAAAAAAAATACTAAGAGCCTAGATTTTTTTCAATTTTCTGCAGGCTAATCATGATTTCTAAATCAATAAATTCAGAATGGTACAATGATGAAACATACTGAGCTGGTTCACTGGAGGATAATATATCGCGGAACAACACAGTGGATATGAGGCAAAGAAACAACAAGTATAACTTTAGAATAACAATTAAGAGAGGGTGCGTGCGTCACTCGAAAACTGATGTTCACTTGCTTTCATGGCTACACAGTATTTGTCCACTTTGCTCAGTATGTATTTCAGAGCGTCGGACATAGGACTCAGAGAAACATTGATTGTCGTATCATCTTGCATTGGTCGAATGTCTAATTAGTCTCGTGTTCAGATGAATTTGGTAAGGGAAAGCAAAAGTATCTGTGCCCTTGTCGTCAGAGAAAAACACAAAACACACATTTGATCAAATTTTCTACTCAAAAAGTCACCCCCCCGAACAACGAGCATTTGTTCAGCTTACACAGGACTAGAAAAAATCACATTCCTTTCTCAAGTGCTCTTATTTTATTCGTTTTTTCTCGTTCTTTGCCTATTCCACATTCATTACTCAAATTAAATTGACGAACACTTACACATTATAATCTCTGGTGAATGTAACCCTTAGTATGAAAATATTAGTAGACACATATATTTTTAAGTAAAAAATTAAATATGGGGTAATTGCGTTCATTTGAAATTTTGAGAAAAAGACACAGACTCACTTGGGCCCTCAAACAACCATGCAAATTTGGTCATAAACAGGGTCAGCGGCTCCTTGTCCCTTTTATTTTCTTGAAGATTCAAATAGTCAGCGTATGGTCCTTCTTTTTTTTTTGCTCTATTTTTTCCTTTTTTTTTTTAAAGGGGGAATTTTGTTCTATAAGAGAGAATTATACACACAATAAGGTGGAAATTAGTAAAAATTTAGAAATGGGTTAAGAATTTAAGAATCTTCGTGATTAATTCAAGAAATAATTTTTAGTACAAAAATATTTCATTTGATGGAATTTTTAGTCTCACTCGTATAAACCTTTTGTTAATTGGCCTTCGTTAACAATAATAATATAAAATTTAAATATAAGTATCTCACCCAAAAGTTTTAACTAATTAATATTTTTTAGTAGTAGTTTCAACACTGACTTTTTTTCTTGGTGAGACTTTGGCTTAATAACTGAAATTTCATCTTTGTTATTGAAAGTTAACAAATATAGCGTCACAATCAATATAGAAAAATAATTATATGGTTTTGTATAGATGAGTGAAGTGAACTAATAACTTTTTACTCTAGTTGAAATTTTTAGAAAATAGAAAAACTATTTGAAAAAATATAAAAATATTTGAGGATGTGTTAATAAATTATATGTAGGGAATATAGTCTGTATATAAAAGTATTTTAGAAAATTATAAAATATGCATACAATTATAATTTATAATCCAAAAGGCATTTTAATCAGTTTAATATTAAAAACTAGATGGAAACCTAAACAAGATTAACGGAATGGACTCATTATTAGATAAACGTAAAATCAGGAGGTATTTATAATTTTTCAAACAAGGAGGAGGTATTTTGTTTACCAGATGACCCCTAAAGCATGCTTGGATTGTGATGGCAGCGATGTCCCTAGACACGAAATCTGAACCGGCGTTCTCTTGGCAGGCGCTGCTGTATGGACTCTGGATGAAGTTCCCATTGTTGTATGGAGAACGATGATGGTACTTTTGGTCGTCGTAGTGGTAGATGCGCGAAAGAAGGGAGTGGGATTGATTCGGAACTATAGTTTCTTCCTGTTCGTCTCTAACCTCAGTCAATGTCTTTGTTCTTTGACTCAATCTCGCGATTCACTTATATCTGCCGAGCTTGCATTGGCCTAGTTGTGGCAAGATGAGTTTTTATCTGATCGGATTATAACGGGACTCGAATCAGAAAGCATAGCATTCTGTGTTAGTTGGAATCGTTGAACGATGGCTAGTTGTGTGAAGTTACCTATTCATGAAATATTAGCGGAGGATGAAGGAGTTCGCACATTTATCGCAACATCTCTCCTGTAAGTAGTTGCCCTGCTCGACAAACGTAGCCGAGGGAGTCCAATCAGTTTTTCTTGATCTAACTTCTGTTCTATTCTATTTGGATATCTGATTATATTTGATGAATAACATGAATTGGGAGAAAAGGTGGAATTTAAGATATAGTGTTTTCGCTTGTATTTAAGAGGAATTGGTCATATCTCGAAATGATATAAAGCTGTGTGATGGCCTGTTATTAATTTTAGAAAAATATTTTTTGTTTTTATTACAAATATTTAATAATAATAAAATACTTATTTATATATATGTGATAAAATACAAAATTAATATATATTTTATAAAGATGTCTATGATAATAATTATGACGATAATTACATTTGCTCTCTTTGTAGATTAGTATAAATATCCACATAATATTTTCCTTGTGGTTTGTTACGAATCACTTCAAACTAGTCATTATTAAATTTCTATGTGGTTGGATTTCGGATCCTAACACAAAAAATACCGGATTAAAATTAAGTAAATATTTTGATCGATATTGTATAATGATTTGAAATGGAAACCCATATTTTAACACATTACAGGTTGAACGTTATAAAGATAACAAAATCTATATGATCAAACATTACACTTAATTAGATGATAATAATTGTATCCATTCATATATATGATTATGATATCGACAGATTGTATACCAGGATGACCGTTGATTGAAAATATTTATTTATGACTCCTGCTAGTTACTATATTTAGTGATTACACTCGTTCGGCTATATTACTTCTTTGATACACCCTTAAGGACAATGGACCTTTTCCCTTTTTAGTGCCATTACTGAGTATTCTTTATGTGATTTTTCGGGTTTATCCTAATTTTTTTTAAAGAAATATTTTTTATCAACTTATACCTAAAATTTGTAAGTCAATTTCTCCTAAATCGGTAAGTCAATGGCAATTCTCCTAAATCGGTCGAATATTTTATTTTGATACCGAGAAAAATACAAAAAATCAAGTGAAGATTGTTGAACATTCAAAGATCATGGAGGTCCTTGTGGCTCAGACATCTCACCGAGTGAGAACTAATTATAGTATGTGTGATTATCTAATATTTTAGATTTTTTTTTATATCTTTTTTTTATTTTTTTTTTTTACTTTTAAAGATAATGGTTGGATTTATGTTGTATATTAATAGGCTAATTTGGAAGAAAGAAGTATCAAGGAAGAGAGCAAAGAGAGGAAGAGGAGAGAGAGGAGAGAGAGGAGGGGGAGAGGAGGAGGGAAAAAGAGGAGTAAAGAGGGAGAGAACAAAAGGGGGAAAGGGGGGGAGAGGAAAAAAAAGAAGGAGAAAAAAGAAAAGAGAGAGGGAGAGAAAAAAAAAGATAGATGGAAAAAAAAAAAAAAAGGAGAGAGAAAAAAGATAAAGGGATAAGGGGGTTGGATTTTTATAGTAAATTGTTTCTGAGTGGAGAAACAGTCATCCAAATTTGCACAGTATTTAATAGAGAGGAGAAAAATCTCATATATTTAATCCAATATTTTATGAGTCGTTTTTAATTTAATTCAATTGTTACATTTTTCTCAAGAATTTCTTCAATAAATAATACTTCAAAAAGATTTATCTCAAATATAAAGTCCACAAAATATAAATTATCAGTCCAAATTAAAAGAAATGAAGCCGTTAAAGATTCCTAACAACCGTATCCCCCCCCAACCACTCTATCTTGAACCTGATCGCCAACCAACTAATTAACCCCAGCAGTGAACAAAATGCCCGCACACAATAGGCAAAGAGATCGCGCACCCTTATTCACTCGTCGAGTGCCAAGAATAAACAGACCACGACCAAAAACACCAAAAAAAATTTCCTTTCTTCCCCAATCTCCTGCCTCAGCCTCTCCCCTCTCCCGCCCCGCCCCCCCCCACCAACCTCCCCTTTCCTAGTCGCTCGCCCCTCCGACTTTCGCCCCCTTTTCGTTGCCCCCCCCCCCCCCAACTTTTCCCCTTCCTGTCTCCCACCTACCCCACCATCCTCGTCGCCCTCCCAGGCCCAGCCCGCCCCCACCTTCGCCTCATTCTCGTTGCCTGGCCCTCTCCCTTGTCACCCGCTTCCTATTCCCTTCCCCATCGCCGGTACCGCTTCCTCTCTCTCTCTCTCTCTCTCTATATATATATATATATATATATATATATATAGAGAGAGAGAGAGAGAGAGAGAGAGAGGGAGAGGAGGGCTGAACGGAGGGCGACGGGGAAGAAGGGGAAAGGTGGGGGCGGGTTGGGGCGTAGGCAACGGAGAAGAGGGCGCGGGCGCCGGTAGCGGGTGGGGAAGGTGGGGGCAGGCAATGGGGAAGAAGGGTGGGGGGGAGAGGTTGTTTGGAACTAACGGTTCCATTATCTATTTGACGAAAATTGAATTTTGGGACTATATTTGAAAAAATTCTGAATATATGGGACGAAATATGAGAAAAATGTAACAAATGGGATTTAATTAAAAATGACCTTAAGATATGGGGCTAAAAATGAGATTTTTCCTATTTATGAAGTACTTAGCTTCGCAACCTTTCTACAAAAGTAATTTAGTGTGCACATTTCATATATATATATTTTTTTGGGGCCAATCAAGCAAGCAAATAATAGAACTAAGGAAACGAATGAAAGTTTTTTTTTTCCTCCTGCTGTGGCACAATGGAAACACATCATCTTGTAAAGGCTTGACATTTTTTGGTGCCAATTTTTGCCTCAAAAAATGCCAAAAAAGACTATTTCACAAGGAGCAATTGGAGTAAACGGGTTGTCTATTCTTCCATTTAAGCTTGATGGTAAATTAAATTTGGGACTAAGTTGGAAACTTTTCTTTAAAAAATGAGATCAAAGCGAAACTAAAACGGAAAAGTCTCTTTTTAATCGGACCAAAAAGATGATTTAGCCTAAATTCGTGGGAGGTAAATATAGTATTTCGTTCATTTTTTTTTAGTATTAACAAATTTTGTGAGTTTTGATGATCAGATTGATCTATTTGTTGGACGCAACAAACGTCAACAGTACGTACTAGATGAAATTTTGTTAAACTACAAGAGTTTTACGTATAATTGCACCAATCATAGAGAAACGCGGTGTAATTATCCCTAAATTTATGTATTAATGTAAATAAATTGAAATAATGATAAGATTTTAAACATAAGTTAATAAAAGAGGTAATGAGCTCATCACCTAAATTTTTACTAATTATTTATAATATTTTATAATTTTGAAAATTTATTTTAAAAAAAATGTAAGTTCATTCATAGAGATTTCTAATTTGAAATAGTAGCCTGCATAGTCATATATCAAGTTGTCTATATATTTGTTGGGGTATAATTTTTTTTTTGTACTTAAAGTTTTTTAGTATTAGTATTCTAGACTTTCAAATCATCAGACTTGGTACTCAAAGTTCTTAATTTTCAGCCATCTGAATACCTTCCGTTAGGTTGATCGTTAAAACAAACAGTCAATCCAATTTTGGAGGAAAAATTAAGCGGAGTTTCTCTATAAAAAATATTTTTGGTTGCCATTTTATTCAACACATAAAAAAAAATTATTTTGATTTTAAATTTATAATTGAGGACAATAATGTAAAAAAGAATTATATATTTAAGTTAATTTCTATAAAAAAATACTAATTCAATCTTTATGGAAATACAAATTCAACCATTTTCTCCCAATTCAAATCAATATGGAAATAAATGCACGCTAACTGCAGAGCATATAGATATAATCGCCTTGTAATAATTCAAGAGAACTAACACAGTTTTATGTTCAATCACCACTCGCGTTGTTCGCAGAAAAATAAATAGAAAAAATCAAATAAGCTACTCAAAGGGTGTCAATGTATTTTTGAGTCGAATAAAACTGCATATGCATACTTTGATATATTATACTATTGATTGTGCACAAAATAAGAATACATTTCAATTATTGTTTTTGCCCGAAAGAATTTTGTTTATAAATTCATTAAAACTTTCTATTTCAATAGTCACAAAAAAAGTCAAAAACAAAATTATTTATTAAAATAATTAAAAGAAAAGTATGAAAAACTATAGTATAATCCTCGATAAATACAGTATGACAAAATTTGCATTGTGACCATGCAAAAACAAAAAAAGAAAAAAAAACATGTGATTTTTCTAGTAAAATTGGTACTTTTGATAAAAATTTGATCAAATTTTTTTTTTAAATATTATCCTCAATTACAAAATTAAAATCGAAATGAATCGAAATAATTTTTTTTATGTGTTGAATAAAATGAAAGCCAAATATGCCCTTACATGGACAAGTTTTCGCCTAATTTGTCCTTCAAAATTGAGTTGACATATTGTTCAACCGATAAACTTAATGGATGGTACTCGGCATATGAAAATAAAAAATTTTGAGTATCAAATCCAATAACTCAAAAACATAGGATGCTAAAATTGAAAAAAAATATAATAGAAGTATAAAAAGTCAAATTATCCCTATTTGTTGGTTTTAAATTGTAATTTAAAAAACACAGTAAGGGTCATACCCGGAAAATTCTTGTCCAGACCTGATTCGATCAAACCTATCCAATCAAAAAGCAAGTGTAATACACATGCTCTGTGATTGGTCACTTTCCCAAACTGTACACCAATCACATGGCAAGTGTATTGCACTTGCCATATGATTGGTTTTGGTTCGACCGAGTCGGATCCGGGCAAGAATGTCTCGTCATACCCAATACAGAATCATTCCGATGGTTCTCAACACTGACTCTTGCATTTCATCGTTCCAATTTTTCCTGCCAGATAATAGACACGTCACGTATGTAACATGCCGCCAAGGTTGAAATTATTATTGTATTTATTTAATTAAATAAAAAAATAAAAAAAACAAAGGAAACTAACAAAATAAATCTATCTATATCTGTTTTATATATAAAATATAAATATCATAAGTCTTTGTTTTTATTGTAACAAAAAAAAATCCTATTCTTACTCAATTACTAGTTTAATAATAAATAAAAATTAATTATAAAAGAACAAAATTTTATTTAGAAAAAAAAAAAAAAAGAAAGCTATGTAGTACGTGGTCCTAATGAATAACATATAAAAAAATAAAACTGTAAATAATATTTCAAACGCAGTTACTTTGCAAGAAGAAATTTTGAATATTTAAAAAAGAATTACTATAGCATAGTAAAATTTGAAATAAATAATAAATGAATTAATGATATATAAAACAATAGTATTTAACCTGATGGTTCAAATTAGGTGAATTGGAAAAATAATATCACTAGAAGTCTAGACCTTTCCCATTTCATGTTGTGAAGGAGAGGATTTATTCCAATAACTTGGAGATCTTGTTGTAAGATAATCTTGCTGACTATGGGAGGTTCACCAACTACAGAAGATAGTTATTTGCGACGGACTCATACAGGATTCCGACGCCAGACAAAACTTTTTGACGAGAAAAGACCCGTCGTGGTAGTTGGTGTCGGAAAAGTTTCACAATGAAGCTCAAACTCTGACGCAATTTACAATGACAGGACTATAATTTTGAACATGTTTGGGATGGTGTTGCGACAGATGACTATCGCAACATAATTCATCAATGTGACGATAGTTTGTGACAGGACGACAAATATTTTATACAACATGTTTTGGATGGGATTTGCGATAGTTGACTGTCACAGCATTATTCATAAATGTGTCAGTTTTGATGGTAAACTATGATAAGATTGCCGCAAATGTTTAGGCAGAATTGTGGGACGAGCAGCACGTGATTTGGACGACGGACGAGGGAGATGCGAGACAAAGTGTGCCCCCCCGACCATTTCAACGTCTAATGCTGGAACAATAAACAAATATTTTTAAACCTATTATAAAGGGGGAATGGATGGTGAGCTTCAGCTAGCCATCCCCATGCAACAAGGTACTAGATATCAATCCCTTTAGAGGCCGATTCTAGGTAACTCAAAAGAGTGTTTAGAATCCCTAAACTAGATAGGAACCGAACGGGCAGCATGGGACTAGGATAGCCCATGTTGGGCACAAAAGCGGCTGAGAGGTGCCGTGGGAACACAAAGATTCCCCGTGAGTTGCGGTAAATCAAAGGCAACACTTCTAGGTTTAATGGGTGATCCAAACAAGCACTCTAGCATGGTTCATAGCGCATGCTATGAACCAACTCATAGCATGCGCTATTGACTCTAGCATGGGGTCCGTTGGATAAGATGAGCGATCGTGGGCTATGCTGCACTATGGGTAAGTTGAGAAACGACGCCAAAAGTCAAGAAGACATGTTGGGCATGCCGTGTGGGATTAATGCGAGGTGTTGGCATATCGAATGAGCCTCAAATTTATGCTACGGCCCTGCTTGGGTGAGGCATAGAAGACATCATGATGAAGATGTGCGCCAAGAATGTACCAAGTGAGCTTTGGGCATGAGATGAGCATTGCGGGCACATGAGTGACTTGTAATGTCGAGACAGAGTGAGGATACTCTTCACCATCGAGGGATGTATCAACAAGATATAAGAGTGCGGGTGAGACGCATGGTGGTAGACAAGCCAGTCGAGGCTGGGCACGGAAACACGTGAGGGTGTGCAAGCCGAGAGCCTCGGTAAATATGGGCATTTTGGATAGGCAAGTGTAGGAACGCATTCAGATGTCACGCTAGCTAGCTTTAGTGTTGAAGACACATGACAAGTAGTCAATAGACTCGATATAGACAAAAGTTGGTGTAATCGACGCCACCTGGGCGAAAAAAAATTGCGCTGCGAGACAAAGGAGTCTGTCGATGACACTTCACCACCCTCTCACAAACTCCGAGAATAGCCCAAACTCCCCATCTCTCTCTCGCACGACACCTTGATTAGAATAAAAACCCTAGTCAGGGGAGAAACGTTGGCTCCTAAAGAAGGAAGCCCTTGCATCCCAGGGAGGAAGGGTGGCAGCGGAACACATAATCACCTGCAGAAGGATTCTGGAAGAAGGTTTGGCTAGTTGAGTTACCCTTTGCCCTCTTTGAGGAGCCTTGAGAAGTGGAGGTCGGGAGCTTTATCGGGGAATCGCTAGAAGCGAAGGTTCCCCCAACCGCTCGATAAGATATTCATAATATTAACATAACATTTAATAAGATCGTTTAACAATATATTACAAAACAATCAAATAATTTGACTTTTTGATCATCTACGTATCCTAGTCCGACCAATTATAAAAGTTTACACTAATTCGGTTGACAGACCAATGTATAAGAACAAATGCACAAACAAAGATGATTAAAACGATTTCTAATCAATAGAAAATTGAGAAATACTATCAAATAGCGTACTCAATCAAATGTTTCAACTAGTTCAAGTATTGAAATCACAACTATACGCTTGTATGTGTGTTTGGAGCAAATCTCGATCGGCCATTTCCTTACAAGTATGGACCGGTCTTGAAATTAATTAATTATTTTTTTAAACTCTAAATATTCTTTTAAGAAAGCCTAGTTAAATTAATTTAATCAACGCACTACAACTGACTCCACCATCGAGAGTCAATACATAGAAGCTTCGAAAGCTCCTAGGGAGGATAAAATGCTTTTAATCCCATTTTTAAATTCCTTTTACTCCCAATTAATTTCATCCCTATATATTAATCATGTCCTATAAAGTATACGAAACACTTAATGTAGGGCTTATATTTGAATCATGCCAACTGTATCTAAATATATAAAAAATAAAATAATAATAATTTTTTTTTTAGAAAAAAACAAGAAAGTACGTATGCCGTACTCGAACTTGTCACGGGCTGTAACAAGTTTAGCTTGAAGGTGGGAAGAATGAAGAGAGTTGAGAAAACTACATTCTGCATTGGACAGGGAGAGTACCTACCAACTGTCGAGATCTGTCCTCCATTGTCCTCATCACCCAAGTTTAATGCTTAGTTTCCAAAAATACAAAGGTTGTACCAAAACAAGACCACACTGTTCACTTCATAAAACACCAAATAAAGTTACTATATAAAGTTTGAGCATGTCGATGGGCGGATATTATTCTATTCGGACTCGAACCCTTTAAATATTTGTAATTATTGTTTATGCGTTTACCCGAGCCCTACTCATAGAATACAAGTTGCGTCTTTTTCATTTTATACCTAAAATAATTGGGTTCGATATGAGTCTTCCTCATTGGGTCTTATACGTATTGAAATGAATAAGACAATTTTACATGTTGTTTATCATGATATGACCAAAATATATTACTAAATTAATTTATATAAAATATTTTATGAACATGCAATCGATGAAATAAATTAAAAGCTATTTAAATTTTTAACAAGTGCAAATTGAATATCGTTGAATGTATATAATGATTTTGACTTTATTCAAATAATGAATCATTAGATAGGAAAAAGTATGAAAATCACATTTTAACTTTAAAGTGAATTTTTTATCAATTTGATATCGCGTTCAACTTTCGTTTCATGAATTCTTTTTTACAATTTAAGTTCAGATAAATTTTTATTACTTCTATATATTAGTCGAGCTTGACTTATCACTTTACGTTCAAATTAATTTTATCAGAAGTTTAATTCAGAGTTGTCACTATGAAAAAGATGAAAAGGCTCTGACAATTTTTCTCAAAATATCACTACATAAAAAAATTTAATAAGCTAGTATAAATTTAAGAATTTTAGATGAAAAATAAATATAATCGATGTTCATAAAAGAAAAAATTACAATTTCATTGATTTTAAGCTCGTAGATATTCATGAAATTTTTAGTGAATTAAATTTTACCCATTCAACGTTCATACTCGTAGATATTTTAGGATTTAGATCCTTTAAGATAAGTATCTTAAGTATGAAGCCAAATTTGAATTTCATATAAAAATTAAAAAATTCAAATTTAAATATTTAATATTATAATGAATTTAAGTCCAAATAATTCCCATCCATTTGACTGGTCTAGTTTGACCCAAGTGGGACAAATTGTCTTAAAGGTGATTTCGGTTTCATTGGACTGATGTCCAATCAAGCAGGTGTACCATTAATTTAATTGACTACCTCAACTTAGAACAAAACTCATGAATGAAAAATTAAATAAAAAGGAAAAAAAATCCAATAATCACATTTACTCAAAATCAAATCATATCTTCTCAAATATATTTTTTAGAAAATGTTGTTTTACTTTGTCATGATTTCATAATTATTCAATTACTACCTCTCAATGATATTGTTGATGCCATATAAAATTTAAACTTCTGCATTTAAATGTCGAATTCAATGATTACCTCTAGTTTCTTTCATTTGATTTTTTAATTTTAGTTTATTTTTTTTGGCATATTTTTTGTACTCCAATAAAGTTTAGATGTAAATATTGTCTAATTTTAAAAAAACAATTTAAATTTAATACCGTTGTACTCAATTTTCGGTAGGATATTCTCAATTATAATAGGACAAGAAATGCAGTCGTGTGATGGTGTCACGTGTAGTTAAGGATGCTAGGTCAAGATGCACAGTGAGCAAAATTGAGCCATTTTGATTAAAATGGGATTAAACCAATAACAGAATGGGTTGGACTTGACTAAATCCGTTTGGGAATGGCCGGTCACATATATTGAAATTTAGGATTAACTCAGCCTAGTGCCTTGAGCCCATGTAGTCCTGAGTCAGACCTGGGTCAGGTCAACTGAATTATTATTATTTTTTTTTATAAAAATAATGCATACATATATTTTTATTATGAAATGACATATTTTTTATAGTTATATATTCAAAATATTTTATTATAATAACGGTCTGGGTTTCAGAACACTGCTTAGTATGAATCTCAATTGGACCAGTCGTGAATTTATAAATTAATCCAACAAAAAATTATTTAAAGACCGAAAACCACCCTAAACCGACTAAATAATATTAGATTGTTCTTGAATTAAACTTTTTTAGACTGTCCTTTGCCGATCTTAAATTAGCCCGACCAATGCTATAAACCTCCATTGCCATACGTTTTGACACATCAAAGTACACGCAATCCCCACCTTCCTTCTCCAACAACTCAACTTTTTTCCCATTTAATCAAATTTCAATTAATTTCATTAAAATCGTTTCTCATCCCTTCTTTGATTCTTGATTCTCGTACTTACTCCATTGCCAAAACCCTAGATACCAATCCCTTCACATTTTAAAAAAAATCTTGATCTTTATGTTGTCAATGGCATGCGCGTTCACCATGTTTACCCAACTGGTCATTCACAACAGAACAAAAAGGTACTGGAAATCAACACGAGCGCGCGGCATGCAGCAGCAATTAATGATCAGGTTAAAGAATGATCAGAGGAAACAAAGAGATGAAGATGGATAGGCAACGGAGAAGAATCCAAATGCCCTAAACTCTACATTGTACAGATATATATATATATATCCCTTCCCACCCGATCTCCAATCCTCCCTCGGCAGCTTCCTCCACAGCAGCTAGCAGATGAAGTTAAAAACAGGCGGGACTGATCAGAAGCAAGCAACAAAAGAAAAAAGGGGCCCCGACAACAGAAAGAAAAATTCTTGCTTCTTTGGGCTACTAAAGGACTGTAAGACTAACTATTCCATTTCCTTCCTAAGAATTTAACTAAGATATGGATCTAGAAACCCAACCAGCGCGAACCCATCAAAATATAGCGTTTCTTGATCGTTGGTAGTGAGTGGTAGCTCGAGGGTCAAAAGGGAGCTGTTGAGGTGCGATGGAGAGTCTTCTTTTTCTGATTTTGAGCAGCTGCAGCTCTATATAACTGGTAAATTTAACACTAGATCAGTGACTTTTCTTTCCCTCTATAGAAAGAAACATGAAGGGGTTGGAGAGTTACATAAATGGTAACAAATGGGAGTCAGTTTCTTTGTTGTAAAATGTCAAAAGACAAGAAAAGATGTGTAACCAAAACGGGGCCAGAAGAACAGATTAAAGTTCTCTAACAAACTATACCATATAGAGCATAGATTTTTGCCCACAAAACATGGGTTCTTCCAACTCCTCTTTTATGTACTGTTACTCGATCTTGGCTAAAAAAGCATGTTTTGATGAAAAAGACGTGCTTTCCAGTGTAAATGGATAAAAAGGAGTGATGTTTAGCTAGTGATTTAGCTGTATATATATACCTGTTCTTGCTGCTCCCTGAGCCTGGCATTCTCTTCCAGCAAATGGGCGACTTCTAGCTCTAACTCATTCGTGTAAGCCTGTAGAAAAAGATGGGAGAATGAACTAAAGAAAGTTGAACAAAGGAGATGTTAAGGAAATTCTTGAATGAATACATATTTCTCAGCGCCAAAGCTCATTTCCAAGTTCATCAAGCTAAAGCTAAAACTAAAACTACGGAAGCTGCAGGAAATTAAACAAGTTAAAGTTAACGCAAGCGAAGATGCTTTCCTGCTTTCTAGCCCTCGACCGAGCAGCAGACTCGCGGTTCTTGATCATACGCTTGTGGCGGCGGTCGCCGGAGCTTCTGTCGGAGTCGGGGAACCTCTTCTTCCCGCCGCAGCAATTGTCGTCAGAAACCAGGGCATCGAAGGGCGGGTTGAGAGGTGGAATGGGCTGATGATGGGGCTGAAAGAAGAATGAGCTGAAGTGATGGGTAGCAGAGTTGAGAGTGAGCATTGTGGGAGGCGGGGGAGGAGGAGGGGGCGGAGAGGAGGCGAAGACTGAGGAGGAGTTGGCGGGGGAGGCGGATCTTTGGAGAAAAAGTCCTGGAGGATGACCCCACGTGCGGAAGGGTTTGTGGGGGATATCAGAGGCAAGAGTGATGTCTCTCCAAACCTCTTCCATTGTCTTGGGAAGCCTTGGATTACTGTTCAAAGTGCTGTAATAAGGAGAGGGAGAGGAAGAAGAAGAGGAGGAGGAGGAGGAGGAGGAAGAACAAGACGTCCACATTTGGAGAGGCAGTGGGAATGGGACGTGGGGTTGGAATTAATGTGGAAATTCAACACTCACTACATTATTTTTTGAATACAAAGGCAGAGAGATCAGTGAATTGGCTTTCTTTTGTGTGCAGAAGAAAGACTGGTTGTGTACGGGGAATAGTTGTGTCAATTCTGTGCATTGTCTTGTCGAAGTGATGCACACAGTACCACGCGTCCATACGACCCAGTTCATATCTGTGTGGAGCTTTCTCACCTCAAAATGCCTTTACCATGTACTCTCTCCAGGCCTACATCAATATATTCACTTCAGCAATAGATTTTGTTCGATTCAGTATCAATTTTGGACCATAATTCAAACCCAGAAAAACTTTGTTTGATGCTTTCTTCTTAGTTGTTTTTATTTAAAACAAATGTCTCAGATTAAATGGAGTGAAGTAATCGATGTTTGGGACAAAATCCTTTTTCGATCCTATTGAAAAATGTCTATTTTGTTTTTTGTACTATAATTCTTGGGAGTTCGATTTTTTATACTATTAAATTCGAAAATGAGCTTTTTTGATCTCGACTTAACTGCAGTCGACACATGGACCTAGGGGTGGCAATCAAGTCAAGTCGGCTCGCGAAGCCTCGACTTTTTGCTCAAGTAGAGCTCGAGCTAATTTCCCTCCGTTCGCTCAGCTCGTGAGTGGCTCGCGAGCTGAAGCTTTTTTTTTATTTAATTTTTTTATATATAGTTTTATTTTTTTTAAAATTATATATTTAATTTAATATTCAATACTTTATCAATTTAAAATTTAAATCTTTAGGATTATCCCACATCTCAGGACGTTCATGAACAAATGAGAGAAGTCAATTGATTAAAAGTTAATGGGATTAACCTTCCCTAATGATATAATTGTAGAAGATATCAAATATTCTGAAAAATAATCCCGCCACACCCCACACGCACATCCCAAGTTTGCGCATGGCCACCATGCCGTATGTTCAATCCAGTGGCACCACACATCTGTTGGTTTCCCGTCCACCTCGCACATGCTTCCACCGTTCAAAGATATATCCCTTAGTTCTGCGAACGTTCCATGTCTGACCATGCTGAAACGCACATGCCTTTCCTTTTATCAAGGCCATACTACTAAAACAATCCCTTCTTCAAACGTGCTAGTGTTCTAGATGGTTGGATCTAGAACAATTTTAAGGTTTAAATATATATATATATATATGGGGTATCAAAGTAATGACAACGGATTTTGGTGGGACAATATGGACAAAAAATGAACTTACTTGGAGCTTGGAGCTTACACAGATGAAATAGTCCTAAGCACCGTCATCTACCATGGCCTCAAGTGTGTAAACATGGCACCAACACTCGCTGGAAAACATATCTAGAAGAGCAGGTGCCGCCAAACGTTCATCTGGAGAGCAACATTCGAAGCTGTGCCGGCGATAGTGAATATGACACATAGGTTGGGCATCCAAGTAGCTTTATGTGTTTTGTGCAGTGAGGAATCATAATCCCTTTAATATACTTATTCGGGGTCAGGTGGCTAGTCAAGTTTGGGCATTGTCCCATCTCACATGGGCTATATATACGGGGTATTGAAGCAATGGCAACGAACTTTTGATGGGACAATACTGGAGAGTGGAAGCAATTATGCGATCACACAGAAGAAGGCGGGCTAGGATTTCGAAACTTGAAGGTGTTCAACTTGACAATGCTCGCAAAACAGGTCTGTTGACTATTGGTGTGCTTAAATAGTTTGCTCAGATATATCCTTAAAGCAAAGTATTTTTTCTGAATAATACATTTCAATAAAAAACTTTGGGCTCACGATCTTCGCTTGCACGACATAGAATACTTGTGGCAAAACCACTATTGCTGGTGGAGTGTTGAACTGTTGATAGGCGAACAATACAATGGTTCGGCGCTATGCTACCAAGGGCTTATTTATTGTCAGTGAGGCCTACTAGTTAGAGCTTATATAGATAAAACAGTCCCGAGCATCGTCATCTACCATGGCCCCAAGTGTGTCAACATGGTACCAACAGTCGCTGGAAACATAACTAGAAGAATCGGGTGTCGTCAAAGATCCAAACGTTCATCTGGAGAGCAACTTCGAAGTTGCACCAACGATAGTGAATATGGCACGTAAGTTGGGCGTCCAAGCAACTTTACGTGTGCTATGAAGTGAGGAATTGTAATACCTTTGGCATATACTACTTCGGGGTCAGGTGGTTCGTCAAGTTTGGGCGTTGTCCCATCTCCCATGGGCTATTATTTCAGGAGAGGAGCAGGATGTGCAAACATAGATTACGCGAGTAAGAAAGCATGTCTAAGAACCTGAATGTCAATTGGAATTGTGCAAACACTTTCTCATGTGTTATCGTGGTAAGAAAGCATGTCTAAGAACCTCATGGACAAACTCAAACTCGGGAAGAAGATTCCATGGTTGTGATGATATTACAAGTGATGTGGATTTTTTTGTGTGGGAAGACCCACCAATGTGCACAAGGGCAAAAAAAATCATACTTGGGCTCCTTTGCAAGTTGAACAAAATGGAAGAAGAATTCTCCGAAATGAGGAAGGACGTGATTTGTTGCATAAAATTGAAGAAAAAGTAGCTGAAATGAAGAAGAAAATGAATTTCTTACATAACTGTTTTGAAAAAATCTTTATATTTTTTTCCAAGCCATGTAGAAGTGCAATTTTTGACGTGAAAATTCACCCCACATTTATAAACAGAATGTTGGGAAGAGTTAAGATGGGTTTTTGGTAGAGTAATTTCACAAAGAAAAATGAGGGTTTAGGAAGAAATTACGATTCAGATGTATAATTTTCCCCCAAATATGGATCAATGATGTACCACGTGAGAAGCACATGACCACTTTAACGTTTTCCGTCAAATAGTTGACGGTGTGACCAAATTTGAGACAAATCAAAAGATAATGTCCTAAAATTGATATTTTTGTAATGAATGTGACCAAAATTGAACAGGACCTAATATATGGGACCAAAAATGAGAATTTTTTGATAAATTATAATACATATAATTAATACATCGAGAATATCATAATTTCTAAAAAAATATTAAATGGTATCCGTACATTTTTCGCCAATCTTTAATATTTAATATCTATCGAAATTCAAATATTGACTTGGGCACATTTTTTAAAAAATAAAAACAAAAATCTTGCAACTATACCCCAATGGGGTACAGGTGCAATTTTTTTAATATTATTTTAATAACTAACTTGTGATGGCTGATAGCCCACCTACCAATTCTCATTTTTTTTTTTTTTTTTGGTTTTTAACCTTTTCAAAATTCTAATTACATCCCTAATTTTTTAATATATATAATTTATTCTCAAATATATTATGAAGCTCCAATTCGATCCCTTCAAGTTTTAATATATTCAAACTTCAACCTTTAATTTATTTGTAATTAAATTAAGATTTTTTAATAATTATTAATCAAGTCTCTTAATTATGTGTACCTCTCAAAGAACAAATATGAGTACTTCTCTCTCATAGCTTCATCATCTCTCAAGTGGCTTCCTTTAAATAGTCATGACTTAATTTTACCTTCATTAGTGATACCTCTTTTTTTTAATTTAATTTTATTTTTCTATCCAAAATCTCTATTAGCATTTCTACATGTTTTAATTCTTCTTATGTTCTTCGGGTCATGCACAAAATAGTTAGGATCATGTCAGTGTTGTCGTAGCTTTGAAATACATTATATACGTGTAACAATTTCATTGGTAATGCCAATCAACGCGCTAATGGTTTAATCTTCTCTATAATTTGTATGACATAATATACACCAAACTATTTTTTTTTTTTTTTGCTTATTAGATCTTAAGATTCCTTTCTAGCAAATTTCATCTCCCCTTGGTATTTACCAACATAACTTTTTTGACAATTTTATGATATTTTTATAAACTTCTTAATTCTTTTCTATCGAGTTCTTGCACTCATTCAAGACTTTTAAATTTTCGTAATTCCTCAACATACCAATATATTGGACTATGATAGCTTCATATAGAGTTATATTGATGCAAGAATAAAAACTATTATTATATGCAACTCCATCACTATCCTAATTTCTCTTAAACTCAATTCATAGGCTCTAATTATATTTTTCAAAGTCCTTTCTATTTTTCTTCATCTGTTTGAGATTAAACACAAATGTCAATTAATTTGTCTAAAAAATCACATACCTTATAGGTAGGAAATGAGCTGATTTCATTGGTCTGCCCACCTTGCATAAATAGCACCATAATGTTTTAAACATTTGTGGCAACCTAACGACAAAATTCATAGTGACCTTCTTCAATTTCTGTTCAGATATAAATAAAATTTATACAAAAAAAAAAAAGTTAATATTAAAGTTATTAAAAAAAAATAATTTCAAAACAAGATGCACGAAAATTTAAAAAAAAAAGAAGTGACCATCACAAGATAGTCGAGGAATGAAAGTTAGATCAGACACCAAAAGAGTATCCTTCCTTAATATATAGTATAGATTTAACGAATATAAATGTTAATTGGGTAATAAGAATATTTAAAAAAAATAGATGGGGAAGTTGAGAAGATTGAGAAAATAAAGAATAGTAAGATAATTAAGTAATAATAACAAATGAAAGAAATCTAAGACCCTAAAAAGGGTAGTTTTCAATGCATTGAAATGAGATGTGACATTCATTTGTTTTATTTTCAGACTACAGATTTCTTCGCTTTTTTAAGGATTTCAATAAGTAAGATGGTCCTTCATGGTATCAAGAAGTTAGTTCTTAGAGCCAAACCATGCAATTTCCTCATTCTGTGTCTCTTTCTCCACGTATCTAAAGTTTCGACAAGGTTGTGTAACAAGGGATTTACTTCTTCATTGCTCAAAACAGTCATATGCACATTTGTACACAAATTAATCAAAAGTCAAATCTAGTCTTCATCTCTGTTTAACCCAAAACCCCGAAAAAGAAAAGACAAGAAGAAGAACCAACTTTGATACTGTTGAAAATATTAGGTCGAGATAACAAGGTGAGTTGATGTCATGTTGTAAGAACATCGGGTATAGTAGGAGAATGAGCTCCGAGAACTCTGCCGCCAACATCTGGGAAGTTTTCATATCCCGGCAAAGGACTTACATTGCCGTCAACATCAACAGCCACAGGATACTTGAGAAGATGGCCTTGCAGTTGTGTGAAATCATCACTAGTATACCTCTTCCAATTATCTTCACCAACCTCGTTCACCCTTTTTACACACTCCAATGTCTCGGGCTCCTTGAAACAGTTTTCAACCGTTCCAAGGTGTTCAGACCAGAGGGACATCCTATAACCGTAAACCTGCAGGTATGAATTACAACATTGGTTAGGGTTTAGAAAAGAAGTAAATGATGCTTGATAGAAAAGATTGAGAAATACCATTCTACACTAAACAGGTATTGCTCAAGTTTCCCATAAAGTTGAGTCGTTATTTTTACTTCAAGATGGAACTCAATACTGATGGGTCTGTTAGAACATTTTGTTCATTGAAAGTTCATTCCTTTATACAATAGCAGTCATATGCATAGCTGTCAGATTTCAAAGGTTTCACAAGATTGAAAAGTGAGATTTCCTCTACTTCAATGAAGCAATTTTGGGACCCAAATTTACTTGCTTTTTCTGTTTAGCTCTTCCACAATCTTTCTGTATGGCTTGTTGATAGTGCTCAAATTTTCTCAAGTAAAAAGAGGAGCATCCTTATCCAATATCTTCAGTTACAACAAAGAGACTTGCTATCATTGATGCAAAAGCCCTTTAGAAGGCAATACTACTGCACTTTGTTTGCTTTATGAATAAGGTGCAGCACTGGTAAAGATTCCAGGCTGCTAACTCCTATGTTGTCACTGGAAAGTCAAATTCGACAATTTCATGTTTTACACTCTTCCAGTGGTACATATGAATACTATCACCAAAATGATACTGACGCAACTGTAAAGTTAAAGAGCTAAAGATTTCATTTATAACACTTATAGCACTGGAACATGTACCAAGACCTTATTATAAACACAACTTCTGCATGCTATAAAGCTGTTCATCGCAATAATAATCAGTTGAGAGCATGCGCCACCAGATGATAATTGATAGTAAATAATTTATCTGACGCTAATGGGAACAGAAAAAGCATCACAAAATGAACAAACCTCGCCATGTGGATGCCGCTGCTTTCCTGTCCAGGTATGATGAGGCTGATATGCGCCCATAGCTATCTCTGTGTCTTTTGTGCCAGCCATTGATCTTTGATTTATATTGGCTGACCCTATTATGACGTACTCATCATCCACTATCATTCCTTTGGCATGCACATAAATCATGAAGCGCTGAAACTTCTGTGAGTCTGAAACCTGAGTGGAAGGCACATGCATAACCAGGAGTTCTATAAGATTTAAGAGAAAAATAATCATATAGAAATGCACAATCCTGATAGCGATATGGCTGCAAATTCGTCTAAAGTTAGATGATTACATGCCCCAAACCATGAAAAATGACAACAATGATCAAGAGTAAGAACGACTAGTTTGATTTGGAGATGTCATAGTGGAGAAGAGATCCATGTTACCAATCTCTGATAACTAAGATTCCATTGAATTGCACAATGAAAACAATATGTGAAAATATGATTCAGATAACTCCAATAACAACAAAGCCAGGATGATTATGGCATATTAAAGGAACTTCAAGTCTCCATTGGCCTTTTAATTCACGGGAGACAATTATCTCTTCTGTGTTTATATTTTCCATTGGATATATGTATATGTATGTCTGTTTGGGTGT
The DNA here is from genome assembly GCA_034509725.1 of Sesamum angolense. NCBI lineage: Eukaryota > Viridiplantae > Streptophyta > Magnoliopsida > Lamiales > Pedaliaceae > Sesamum > Sesamum angolense. The sequence goes on from JACGWL010000010.1 coordinate 8,108,467, forward strand.
TCTAATCACCGAAGCAGTTATAGTTGGTTAGCAACAGGTCCAATTTGTTCATTTTCATTCTCCCACATCCGATACAAAAAAAGCTCCTTTTAGCAATCTTAGGACTAAATCTTGAGCCTTGACAATCCATTCACCAACAGCCATAGCTAACACAAACAATAACCACATCCTCGCTTTCTTCACCTATGCGCATCTCTTTCTCAGACTCCATCATCAGCAATAAAGTTTCAAAAGCATTTACCATGAATGACAGCTATGATTGTAAAATCCATGTCCTTTTTTCTTTTTCTCAATGCAGAGTATAAAATAATTCAAGAACTTTTATAGCATATTAGAGCAGATCTCTATACTTGCATCGTCAGAGCAAGTTGAGAGCAGCAGAGCGCCACCTGTAAGTGGATGATTACATGATCCACCTCCAACCTTTTGATTCCCACAGAAATGATACAAGAAACCCATAGAGTAATAATCTATGGATAAACTGTGTGTCTTACTTTCAACCAGCCTGGCGTCGAGAGAACTTTCTCCCCAGTGGAACTATCTTCTTGTTCTGCATATTGATCCATTACTCAAGTCCCTATCTTACAGGCAATAATTCTTTCATAGTGACCTCTGTACTTGAACAATCATTCTAACTACATGTATATGTACAGCATTATTGTAAACACAAGAAAGGGTAAATCGTGGTTTAGAATAACAACCTTATCAGCATCTCCAGAAACCTGAGCAGCGGTGTTTGTAAATTGTTCCCGATTGCCAAGACAGAAAAAATTCAAGTAGTCTAGTGGATGTGAATCCAAAAGTTGCATTGATTTGATCTCATTCGCAATAACTTGATACATCATCTGCATTGTTTGGCCCTATCCAATGAAAAAGACGTGAAGAGCTTAATCTTCCAGTACTCACTTGATATATTACTATGTCAAGTGCTCCATCACATGCCACCAAATAAATTATCACAAATATCTCTCATCCAGTTGATGCAACAAGATAATGAAATAAGAAAATCTTGAATCAAACCAAAAAGTTTGTTCACGGAATGACCAGACAGTTTATGTTCGCAAACTAACACAGGATGATTTTAAAAATAACAAATTTCCCAGAGGCACTTTGGGTGTTTAAATATCATAAAGTGTATCCACTGAAAAGAAAAAATTGCAAAGATTTTCTTGATACTCCACCTACGCACCACGAAGCAGCTGCCTAAGAGACTATAGAGAAGCAATACAAGCAAGAACTGGCTCATACTTCTATTTATTTAGTATCAGATACCTGTCCAGCAGCTACACCAATCAGATTAAGAAGGAGAGCATTAAAAATTTGCATTCCTATCATATTGTATTACCAAGTTATGTAACAAATGCATGCAACTAAGATACAAAACTCTCACAATCTAATAAAATTTCTTTCTCCTAAAATTGTTCCTTTTCTCCTAACCAAGTAAAATGAAGTAAGCAGCAGCAAAATTATATCTTGTCACCGAATGCAATCAATTATCAAGTTCAATTTTATCATGTCTAGTGAACTAATACACACAGTCCATATACTCTAATTATCACATATATAACTTTTTCGTGCATTTTCCACGTTCAGCAAGTATACTGTGTCTCTAGGATAAACAAACTACATCAGGGGAATTAGAGGCAGATTACCTGCCAAAAAAGAATTTCTTGCATAACATTGTCCTTGGGATTGCCCTCAGGCCACATTGGCAGAACAACATACACAGCAAATCTCTCGTTAGCTCGTATTTTAGTAGCAATTTTCATCGCCAACTCCATAGGGATTAGGTGGTCAACCCCTGCATTTTGTAGAAAGAGTGAATTCAATTTCCATAAAGTTTTGAGAGATAAAATGTCTCCAATGTGTTGGTAAACTAGCAAACACATAGAATGATTAGTAACGAGGAAGAACATCCGAGTAGCAAAAGAAGTAGTCAGATAACTGAACTTCTAGGTGATATTAAGAAAGCTCACTAATCATCTTGTATTATGATAGCGTGAATTTAAATTCATGGTTACAAGTTTTATAAGATCTACGCATTAAGTAACATCTAATACATAATTGAAAACCATAGATTCTAAAAAATATAGCATAAATGCATAACATATTGTAAACAGCAAAAAAAAAAAACAGAAATTTGGTGCTTGACAGAAACTTTTGAAGAGACAAACAAGAAAGTATGATCTTTACCTGCATCTTTGTACGCTGGCCAAGCATATGAAGAGCCAAGAAAGTACTGATTTTCAATATAGATAAAATGCTGAGCGGATCTTATTGCCTGAATATATGCTGTTTGAATGCTTCTGTCTATCACCAGATTTTTGGAGCAGATAAGGTTCTGCAACATAACAGCACTATAGAAATTATTAAATGACAAGATAGCATCACCCATGATGAGCAGCAATGATCACTCTGGAGGCATTACCAGGACTTCCAATCTGTTCGCAGTTTTATTATTGAATGTACAAAGATACAAAAGGACAAAAGGCATTAAGATGGTTTTCATTTATAACCTGTGCCTGAGCTTCATCATAGAATTTTTGGGAAGCCTCTCACTGATCCTGAATCGATGGACCGGAAGATCTACAGGAGCAAGCCAGGATTACATATAATTTCAAGATTATCCAACAATAAAGTATGCACTCACAACTGGGGGATTTTAACCTGCACATGCCAATTTTCTGGATTTTCTTCCTTGTTCACATATAGCTTAGGATCATCCTCTGGAGAAGATCTGTAAGTTCCATCCTTGGAAACAAAAAAGGCAGGACTCAGTATCCATGATATTCGCTCAATTTTAATCATAGCATCATCATGCCAATGGGTCATTTTTTCCGGAGTAAACTAAATTCTCTCCACTTGGTTGTTTTCCGCCAACGCTGAGCGAAGTTTATAAGGACATCATAAGCAGCAGGCCCGTCGATTCTGCAGTGCAAATCATGCCATGGCTGCCTAGGAGCTTTTGTTCCTTCCTGAAATAGGTAATCAATGAATAAAAAATCAGCGCACGAGGATAAACAAGAGCAAAAATCACTTAAAACTCACCACTTAGGTATTCTTAGATAATAAGACTGATTTACCATCTGATAAAACAACACCAAAATGCTAGACTTACCACCTCATGCACAAGTCAATAGGATATGTGCTATGCCTAGTATGGTCAGTCGCATGATTGATAATTCACTTTCCACAATTTTCTTTCCTTTTTATGAGATTTATAGAGTACTATACTGGCTTAGTGACCTTGATCATGTTTTCTGATGGTGCTCGTCATTTTAAAGCTATATCTGGCAGGGAGGATTGAAAGGGGCCGGAGGTCCTTCCCGAATCCCTTGTACCCACCAGAACTCACTTCCCTTTGTCTAGATTTAAGTTGACTCCCCTCATTTCATGTTTTCATCTTTTCTTGTTTTCACCAGAACTGCCACCAAACCGCAACTATTTGACTTCATTGTATCAAATCCCCCATCAATTTTCACTTTCACAAAGGCTAGTTATTGCTCAAGGTCCGACTCATCAAAGAGTTCTTATCATCTTTGTTGTATTTGCCCTTGATTTGAAATTGGGGACGAGCATGTGAAGTTTCTCCTTTCCTCTTTTTTACTTTGTTAATGCAATGATCAAAATGAATCAAATCAGTAGAAGTGTGTTCCATCTCTTCAACTTTAACACCATACCAAACAGGGACAGGATCTCCTTCTCTTCATGACACCAAATAAATTGAAGGGTCTGTTATACCCAACCCATAGGCAACGGATTTCGATACTTAAGCCATCTCATTTTCCTCCCTATCCCCGCGGTATACACAGAGACCTTGCAATTTCAGTTGGCTTATTGAGACTTAATCTCTATCTACTAATCTTCATAACTACCAAATGTATGCTCTCATAACCAACACATAAAATTCCTAAATATAAAGCATGTGAGCACTGACAATGTCATCTGTCACTAAAAAGCCACCTAAGAGACAATAATAGCAATGCACAAAATTAGTTATTTTCGATCATGGTATACAATGGAAATATATAACAAAACCATAAGATCATAACTGATCATGCGCACTAGGAGAAAACAAGAACCAAGAAAATAACATAATTGGTTGGAGATCAGAACGACAGAAGAGATTGCATTCTTGCACACAACGTCATACCACATCACAACTGTTTTTGGCAAATGAACTTAAAGTCAAGGATAAGGAGATAATGGAGAAATTCAAATATCCAATTCAAAATGTAACAACGCATAATTTCAAGATATTCAAGGGTGTTGAGCTTAGTTCAGCTCATAAACGAGGAAGATCCTTGCGTTTTAGTATCCTCAAGGAAACTCATCTGCCTGTTGGATTCACTAGTAAATATGCTCTAGGCTTCCACCCAACCAACCAATAGAGGGTTCAAATTATAGCACACAAATGAGAGCAAAGCTCATTGAGCAGAAAGGAAACAGCAAAAGGGAAAATACTGACCGCAAATGTAGGCTGATGAAAATCATTATTAAAAACGGTCTCAAGATCACGAAAGAGACGGTGCTCAGGCGTATCATAGCGACCATCACAGAGATCAATGCCGCCAAGAAATGCAGTAATTTTTCGATTATTTCCATGAGCTTGCGTATCAACAAGAACACATTTCTGGTGGTGCGTGAAGAGATTTCCAACAACCTGGAAGCAAGATTTCAGGAGTAAGTCAAGCAGGTGAGACCGTTTGAGTCAGTTTGAGTCAGAATCCCTCAAGTACAGAGAGATGAATGGTTATTTCCCAAAGCTTTTAATGCACAAGAAGCAAATTATAGATTAGTTTCTGCCCCACATTTTCCATGGTAATTTTTGGTGCCTGTCACTCAATAGCCTTGGCATGTTAAAAGTGAAAATCCTTGTTTGACTTCTTTTCATTTCCAGAGAAACCATCAATGCAATTGATGAAGTATTATCTCATGTTGCATTCTTAGATACCCCAAAACAGTTGTAAATGATTTCCAATGCATTGTAGGAACTTAAACCATTTTCGGGATTAAATCAACTTGATGACTAGGCTAGTACCAAAATGATTAACCATTACTAAATGACTTAGAGCATGTTAAGACTAATAATATGGCTTTAATTAACAAACAGATGCAATTGCATAAAATTCTACCTGCTGTTTCATATAGCTAAGTTTACTGCTCCCATAACGTGGTGATAGAACACATATAACTGATGAATGCCGAAAAAACTTCTTGGTCTCTTCGTCATGTGTTTTCATCACTCCTGCCTGCATCCAGTGGCATCAAAAGCATTCACATAAATTGCAAGGGAACTTAATTCTACCAATACATGAAACACTTGCAAACAGATGAGAAATATGGAGTAGCTATTTAGAGAATACATGGGTTTTGACAATTCACGTACTGCAAATCAAGATAATTTCACAGTGGATAATTGTTGGGTCATTTGATTGAACAAATAAATAAATACATCACTAATTTGAGCCATCATACATGTTCCCTAGCATTTTCAGGGAATAAGCATCGTTTGCTCTTATTATATGTTCATTTGATGTCTAATATTGAAACAAACTCCAATAAGAGAGGATTTAATATTTGAATGAAACACGACCTGTCCTACTACAATCTAAGATACATAGATCGCAATACATTTGATGATAAGATCTTTGCAGCCTTATTGACAGCAGTTGTGGGTAATATGCAATTGACCGTCAGTCACACTCACCTCAAAATACTGATATGTATGTACAGTTCTTTACCCAAGCATGGCAGTATAAGTATATTTAGATACTTCATATGTAGTACTACAATGCTCAAATACCACAAAAATTTACCTAAGATTGATCTATCATGACATATCTGACCAGCACACCTAAAGTCACTAGTTTCATGTGAATACAAGATTTTGGGGAGTAATGTGATCATTCTATAATTTTCCTATAATAACCAAAAAAAAAAACAACTTGGCCTTCTAATTTCTGATCTGTTGCTAATCCCCTATTTCCATCTGAATGGTCAGTCAATGCTATAGGTGTATAGTTGTTATGTGAGTGACGCTAGATATGCAACTAGCAGCTCATTTTATGCTAACATTTAAAGGGTCAAAAGCAACTGATATTGATTTTTAAATACTTTGTAGCATTCTTCAGTTGTAGATTCGCCGTATCATCAGCTTAGGGCATGTTATGCGAAAACAGTGGCTTAATGCAAATCCATAAAAGATACAGCTCAAGGCCCAGTGTCCTAAAAATATATTTTTTTTCTCAAAAGATACCCTCTCAATTAAAATATTGATTACTAACTCCCAGCCACTAAGTTTAAGGGTAAATAGTGCAAATATTCATGAAACTTCCATTTTTTTCAACTTCAATTTAAAATTCTGTCTGTGGTCAAACTGAATACAAAAGATGGGGCAGATCAGACTAGATACTTAAAAAAAGGGGGAGCAAGATGAAAAATTACCTCAGACCAACTATTTTCCCTGAAAATCCGATATATCCATAACACCATGTGATATATGACACTAAATTTTAAGCTTACCTTTTCAGAAACTAAAAAGTGAAAACATACAGCTCTTATGTCCAGAAGAACTCTATTTCACCGCCCATATTATACAAGTATGCTGCAAGAACTACTAGTCAATCATCAACCCATAGTCTGCAAAAATGACAATCCCCATAACATAATCCCAATCCTAAACTTCATTGAAAGACAGTAATTTAATGAAAAAGACTATTGGCGTCAAGAATTAATAAGACAAGTAGATGTTAATACCGTGTTAATGAAGAATTTGTCATGCGAAGTCTTATCATCCCAAACCAACAGCAGAACTCGAACCCCTTCCTGAGACTTATACTTCAATAATTCCCCAAGCGTCAGGTCCCCTCCTCGAGGCAAAGGTCTTGTGGGTTCCCGAATCAACTTAATCTTATGGAAAACCGACCACCCAACAATGTATATCAAATGATGCGCCTCAGCAATCGCGTAGCAGATGTCCTCCCAGCATGTGGCGTGATGGCGAACTAACCCATTATCTAACTCAATTTCAGGCATTTTATCTTCATTCCTAACATGAGCATCCTGGTACAGAATCACCGAGCTGCCTTTCCTCAGCGGAAAATAAGTATTCCTAACCCCTCTGTGTGACGGGTCACCAGCAATGCCGTGCTTGTACAATGGGTTTTTATCACAGGGAATGAATTTCAGCTCAAGCCGCAGCTCTGTGTCGGGTTTCGGCGGCTTCCCTGAAGACGAAATAATCGGGAACCAGCCCGAAATTACCTCACCAGAAGCGATTTTTTCAGCCGGAATTAAGACTTTGCCCAGCGTGTCGGCTCCAAAAATATCATTATCCTTGACGCGAATGTCTAAAAAGGCCAAGGGGTGGGCTAAGGGGATGTGAAACCGCTCGTTCCATTTGGGGTTCTGGGAGTTGGGGATCACGCGCGTGCGGGCTAGAGTGGTCTGAGGAACCGAGACTGTGACGTAAGGGTCGCTGGTGATGATTTTCCGGTGGTGGTGCAGCTTCCTTTCGTGGCGGCTGCTTCCCCCGCCGTCGCTTCCCTCTCCGCCCGAGTCGGCTGTGGGACGGCAGACATCGCAGGCAGTGAAACACCGGCGGAGGCGCTCAGAGACGAGGTCCATGTTGGGAAGGTTACGGGCCTCGAAGATATGCAGCTCCAAATCTCCATGCAAGTATAACACCGGGTCATCAGCCATGATTCTGCTGCAAGCAGCAAAGATTTCTCTCTATTCGCCTGCTCGAGTGTGATTGTTATGTGAGAAAGCGACTGAATACAGCGATGATTACTGGATATATACACAAAAACAGAAACAACAGACGGCAGAAGAGGAAAAACTGTAGAAGCAAGAAAGGAAGGGATAATTGAACTGAATCCGGAAGAATTAAGACAAGAAGGCGAAGTTTAGCATCAAGGCACGTTGTGCTGGTGGAAGAGTGGGGTAGTTGGTGTGCTGTGAGAGATTAGGATCACGTGTATCACCCTTGTGTCCCACACCATTCGCCCCACTGCATTATTCTTGTCTTCACTCTACTCTTTTATCTCCGAAAATTCCTGTCTAAATCTGACTTGTTCGAATTTAAATTAATTATATAAAAATTATAATAAATTTATTATATAATTAATATATAATTTAAAAAAAATAACAAATTTATTATTTCCACAAATAAAATCCAAACAAAAATTTTTCATCTTATCTCTATTATATTACTGCTTTTTGCTGTACTTGGTAGGAAGTAAAAACAAGAACCACGGTTTCAAGAACAGAATATATTAATCAATAATATCAAAGGGCGATATTATTTGAAATTACTGCAATATAAAAATAGGATGCTGATCTGAGGTTCCATTTTTAAATTTAATTTCAGTCCTTTTTTTTTATTAGTTCTCACATCAATTTCAATTGATTAACATATGTTTACGAAGGTCGATTAGAGCAACGCTCGTAAAACCTCTTAATTATAGTTTTTTTATGATTACACTAATAAGATCGAATGAGGTAAAGTTCGAGTGTGTTAACGACAATAAGATTTTTAGCTAATATTTGAGAGTTGTATGTATTTTATCATAACGGTTGATTCAATTTTAATGGGATGGTTATGAAGGATGTTAGGGTGATTTGGAAATTAAATAATTTTTGGGGTTGTGTTATAATATTTAAAAATTTATGTGTGGTCCTCAGATGTGGAAAATTACTAATCATTAACTTTAAATTGAATTGTACATGTATTTTTAAGATGGAAAGACATAATCATTGTAATGAGCACTTGTGAACATAAAATTTAAAGATAATTATATTTACACTCTTCATTTATTGTCTTTTTATACAAATTATTCTTGTTAATTGAAAATTGATAAAAACCATTTCTAACAGCCTTTAAAATTCAAAAATATTTTTGTTGACTAGATCAACCTTTAAATTAATCTTTTAAGGACAAAAATGCCTTTAGGGGTGTTTTTGTAATTATCAAAAGGTGTCAAAGTAATATTTATGAAGATAAATAATATGACCATATGTAGTTTTTTATTATTTATACTAATTTTTAATTTAAATATAAATTATTATATTAATTTTTTTATTGAATCTCTGTATAAAATTACACTTTTTAATAATTAAATTATTTAATTAATATATAAATTATCCATTAGTAAAATTATTAAAATTAAAAAATTATTTATCCTCTATTTTTATTTATCATTAAGCTTTACTAGAATTAAAATTAAAAATACTTTATGTATTTTGTATAAATTATATTAGAATTAATAAAATAAATAATCTATTTATTAAAAATATATTTTAAATTATTAAATTATTTATTTTAAAAAATTTATTCCTTCTTCCCCAACTATACTGGTATGCGCACCCTAACCCCCATTTTATTAAAAAAATCTTTTTAATAATAAAGAGTAATTTATGTTATTTATTCTAATTAGATTTATATAAAATACGTACATAAATTATTTTTATTTTTTATTTTAGTAAAATTTAGTTATAAATAAAAATAGATGATAACTAATCTTTTAATTATATATTTTTAAATAATTTATACAAGTGTGATGTTTTCTTTAATTTAAACTTATAATCTATTAATTAATTTTATTTATATATTAATTGAATAATTTAGTAGTTTAATTATTAAAAGATGCAATTTATATAGAGACTCAAAAAAATGTTAATTAAATAATTTAAATTTAAGTTAAAAGTTGGTAAAATAATAATATATATATATGGGTTCATATTCCTCATTTTCATAAATATTATTTTGACACCCCTTCTACCTTTTGATAATTATAGAAACACCCCTAAGGGCATTTCTATCCTTGAAAATTTATTTTAAAGAATGACCTAGTTAACAGGTGCATTTTCGGATTTTAAAGGCTACCATAGATGATTTCTATAATTTTTCAAAAGGTAGGGGTGATTTGTGTATAAAGGCAATATGCGAGGGGTGTAAATGTAATTATCCCTAAAATTTATTGTGTCTAAAGATCAAAACAAAAAAAAAAAAAAAGTATGATAAATAAAGATATTGCATCACATAAATTGAAAATAGTATAATTCTTATTTTATTTCTTGATGTTTCTCTTTAAAAGTAATATTTATAAATTTGATAAATTCAAAGATAGAATATCCACATAGATCTCCTTTAAACTTAAATTTGAATATTTTATAACGTTACTTTAATGGTTACACATTGATAATATCCCGAATTAAACATAATATTCTTGAACATGAATTTGAGAATTTGAAAATAAATTTGCAATTTGAGTCTCCTTGAAAATTGAATTAGAGTATTTATAATGTTGATTTGATGGTTTCGTGCTTGTAACTCGAAATCAACCTCTATAATCTTGTTGCCTAATTTTGACGATATTTCACTTTGAGTGCTTTGAATATTCTTGAATTCGATATACTTTACAGAGAGAATTTTTTAGACCTTCTTATCTAACTTCTTCTCTCGCTCTTTATTCGTCTAAAATGAATCCCAAAAACTCCTTTTATATTTGTGTCAAAGAGGAAGAGTTGTGATCTATTTGAACATATTTAGTATTATCACTTTATAATTTAATTTAAAAATAAATACATTAAATATTTGGTATGACATGATTTGGTCGTGGCATTATCTATTTAATATTTGTATTTAAAAAAAAGATAAATATCAAATTATTTATCTTGATTTAATTGGACATGTGTGTAATTATTCCACGTGGCATCACTTGATTGACTCGATCTTTTTTTTTTTTACAACGTATTATTTGATTAGCTGAATATTTCAATTTTGACACTTGCATGAACTTGATTTGACGATAAACTATACATCAAATATTAACTAAATGAAATATTTACACTTGAAATTATTTTAATGAATTCCAAAATATAAATAAAAAAGAATATAATTGAAAATTAATATTTTATTTCAAACTTTGCATCATTAATTTGGATGCAAAAATCAAATTTGAATAGACCACCATCATTGTGAGTTTGCTTTAAATCAAATCCAAATTGAAACTTTTGTGGCTTGGGAGATTTTAAACCACAATAATTCGTGATGTGGGTCCTAAACCCTGCAATTTTCATCAAGCAGTGGGATCTTGGGCCTATGTGTAATTTTTGGCGAGTTAAATTCATTTTGCCCACTGTGTTATGCGAAAAGATAAAAAAATTCTATGTAAAAAATTAAATATTATTTTCACCCATGTGTTACAAAGAATGGATCGCAGGCCCCTGGTCAAAGATAACCTAATTTTATAGGGACAATGACTAAAATGCCCCTCCTAATCAATTTGGTCAACTTATGCCTATTAAAATATATCTATAATATATAAAAATTATTTAAAAAAGTTTTATATAGAAAAATAATCTATAGAATTTTTTATATAGAACTAAAATATTTATTAAATGTACATATAAAATTATTTATATTAAATTTTATATAGAAAAATTATTTTTTTCTTAGTCCATTAAATATGCTCAATATTAATTTTAGTCCGATAATTAACTCAAATTTTCAATAAATTTATTAAATTTTAAAATTGATGAAATTTAATTTTTTAGTGGCGAAAATTTTAATTTTTTGACCAAAAAATGACATGGCATGCTAAGTTGATATTTTTGGAGGCTTTTAATTTTATGTGGCTTTAAAAAACTATATCACATGTTGGATAAATTATATTATATAAATTATTATAATTTATAAAAATTTAAATTTTTATAATTTATAAAAGTAAAATCATTATTAAAAAAAAATCAACCCCCCCCCCCCCATCACCCACCACAAACCCCACCCACCCCACCCACCCCACCCCACTCCACCCCAGCGGCTTCCCCACCCCACCCCACCCCCCTCCCTTCCCTCCGGCCGATGTCTGGGCGACCACCAGAAAAGGTCTGAGCAACCGGCGTCCGCCAGACCAGAAGCGAGGACAATGGCGGTCGACTTTGATGGATGGGCAACGGCGGTTGCCCTGGTTGCGTTGGGCGACCGCCGTCCCCCGGATACGAGGAGGGCAACCCTCCTCCGCAGCGACGGCGTTCCTTTTTTTTTAAAAAAAAAATTAATTAATTTAATTATGTAATAAAAATATTACATTAAAAATATTAATATAATTATATATTTACATATAAAATAAATTTTATTATTAATAAAGTATTATATGTTATTTTAAAATTTATTAAATTATATATAATATATTATATAATATTATATTATAGAGAGGAGAGGGCAAAATTGTCAAAGACAATGAAATTTCAGACCCACACTCTCAATTAACACAAGTGTATTACACTCTCTGACCTTAAGGGTTTTTTGATCCTTTTTTCATATCACAAGGGATGTGCTTGATATTTTATTTTTCTCAGGGATTTTTTTGAATATTTTCAATATCACAGGAGGGTTCCTTGGATTTTTCCCAATTTTTGGCCTTCCATTGCTACAACACCTAACAAGCAGCGGAAGGATTGCTATTCAGTTTGTGACTCGACGTGGATGGACTCATATTATCATTGAAATTGACTACGCAAATCTACATTCTTATCTCTCTCAATTGAGAAGTTCTCCGCCTGATTGTGGATGTTTTAGCCATGATACTCTTGCTCTTTCATGTGCTTTGCATTCTTGTTTATTTAGTCTAGTTCGTAGAACGGGCAACGAACTCGCCCAGTCTTTAGCTAAGTGTGCTAACGAAAGTGTTGAAGGATCTTCCTCTCCCCCTTTCCCTAGTTGTGAACTGATTTTGACTGATTTGTCATATGAATGAATACTCTATTCTCCTATAAAAATAAAAAATAAAAAAAGAAGAAGAAATCAATTGGAAGGTTCTAGATATTAAATTGGGGGTTGGCCAGCATATGAATGCAGATTGCTCAACAATTTGAAATGGATAGGCATGTTTCAACACAAACAAGTACTACAAGTAATTGTTATGGAAATAAGGTAATCTATCAATTTAATTCTTTTGTAAATTCACTTGCAAAGCCACAAATAAAAATTTAATGGTTCTGTCGTAAGTAGGTTGGTCAATGACCAGTGTATTATTCTATTTATACCTAAAAGATAATTTTGATATCCATACTCGTACCCTACCCAATGGAAAAAAAGACCCTACTCTATCCTAGAACCCTAAAAAACTAGTAGATATGGATAGGTCTAATACCCTAAAATATCGGTGGGTATTGATGTAGTCTAATGTCCAAAGATATTCATTTATTTATTAATTAAAAATTATTGAATTCGTAAAGTTTTAATTAGGGGTGCGAAATTTTCTGTTAATTGGCCGAATCGAAGTTCTATTAAGTTTTTTATTATATATTTTTTTCTTCTAAATTTTAGTTATTCGATTCAGGTTTGATTTTTTATGCCAGTTAACCATACTGATCGGAAATGGAATTTTTAAAAAATATACTTATATATATAAATATATTATATTATGAATATATATAAATATAATTAAAAATAATATATAAATATTAAATATCTTGATATACTCATTCATACCAAAAGTAATGATTTATAACTAATACATACTTGATTATTATAATTATTAATTAATAAATAATTCATAATTAATAAATTAACAATATTTTTTTTTTATAATTTGTGATTACTTACATCATCATAGTTATAAAGGTGGTTAGTCACAAAAGATTTATTTAACCTGCAATAAGTTATTAATAAGTCAATCGAGAATAAATATCAAATTTCATTTGATTTTTTTTATTAATATCGTCAAATTCAATGAATTTTGACTAACGGATAAATCTATTTGTTAGATGGAATCAAATTTCAAGAATACTAAATATGAATTTTTAAACCACATGAAATCTACGTACAATTTATCAAATTCTAAAAAAAAATGTAAAATTATTATTTAAAAGTGCTAAACCTAAAACACATTTATTACATCAAATCACACAATACTCCCAAATTTAAGAAGGCACCAACTAGACCCTTGCTTTAATTTCTTAGATTCACCATAAATTAAATTTAAAAATTAAAGATCAATACACATCCACCCACTGCAAAGATTGTATTAATCCAAAATGTTTTGATAATCGATAAACGAAACCTGTTTCGACAATTGATCGAAATTAGGTCAAAAACGATACTTCGATAATCAATTTCTAATCATCTGCTACCTTCATACAAATTTCTTAACTATTTTCTGTACCAATCAATTGATTTTTTGTTTGTTTTCCTTTTGCCCTAATAATTTTCTTTCGTCAAAATCTTGAACCAAACAAAGCGGAACAATTGTACTGCCACTCAACTGATAATTCGAATCATGGCGGACGGAAACCCAGATGACCATCAAGAAGATTCCACTGCAGTAGGCGTATCCGGGGCCGCCGGTCACAGCCGCGACAGTTGCGACAAGCTTGATGACATAACGACTTCCAGTAACTCAAATTCTGCTGTGGCGGAGGGTTTGTACTCTTTGATTTCATCTGTACTGACGGGTTTCGATTCTAGAGCCGAAGCGACTGTTCGCAGCCAAGACCAACTTGCCTTCACCCTCGATCGTCTTACCGGAGGTATATTCCCACTTTTCCATATTCTTATATTTTCTTTCTCTTGTCTTGATGAAATATTGCTACTTTGCTGTTGCTGTGTGTAGACTATTTATTAATGTGTTTGCAACTCAAAATGAAAGCCTTTGACAAGTGACATTTCTCTTTAGCTTTTGAATCTATCACAATTTCTCACCTGCGTAGACGAGAATAAGTTCTTTGTATTTGGATCAGAATGCATTATTTCCGTGAATGAGATTGATCATAGTGAAATTTGAAACCGAAACGTACCTGCAACAATTGTTTTAGAAATTATTAATCTTCATATCTCATTTATTTATCTACACTATCCTTTTAAGTGACTCCAGATTCTCAGATATCTTTCAACTGGACAAAATTATCTGAGTTCTTGGCCAATCTTATTATTTTGAATATAACTAAATAATTTTGTTAAGTTCTGATTGTGCTTTCTCAAGGTGAATATCATGCTCAATGAAGTGGTCTAGTATGGAATTTTCAGGCATGAAGCAAATCAATTTGTTGCACACTTTATAAATTGCATGATGAAAGGATTTCACAATAGATCTCCACTAATTTTCTGTCTGGTTGGGGAGGGGGGGTGAGTGCCTGTTTGTTGCCCTACTCGAACCTTCTCTGTTTTGGTGTCCTTGTTTGATGACATTCTTGATAGTATGCTTGAGTTCTTTTCCTCATGTAATTTGGAACTTTCTTCTGATTGTTAGATATACTCACTTTCCAAATTTTCCAAACCCTCAAAGGATACTTCCACGTATTAAAATTCTGCCACATTGAAGCTCCGCCGCTGCTGCTAAAGTTTTTGATCTTTGATGAAGTGGTTATCCATCAATGCCTTGATCTCAGACCTAGGGATGATTGTGCTTCTATTTAAAAAAATAAGGTTAAAGTCCATGAATCCATACTTTGAAGAGAAAAATTCAAATAACATTTTTAGAATAGATATAGTTTATGATTATACTTGTTTTTCTTGAAAATCAATACATTCAATTTTTTTTATGGTTTCTAATTTTTTCAGGCTGAAAGTGTGCTATATCCATTGCTTACATTCAGAAAGTGATACATTATACTTTATGGTGATAGCTATAAAATTGAGCATGGTATCTATATTGGACCAAGCAATATTTTCACCCATCTTTGGTATTAGGTGGATTTAGCCTTTTGGCCTAATTCGAAGTTTTCTATGTTCTCAGAGCTTGATAAATTGCTTGAGGATGCACCATCACCATTCATTATGCAGCACGCTGCAAGGATTTCTGGTGTTAGGAAAAGGGTCAAAGCATTAAATACTGTTTTGAAGTCCATACAGCAACGAATTGACAATATGGACCGCATGCTGTCAGCCGGGTTATCACATGGTATAACTTTCTTCTTTTCTTCGTCATTCTTCTCTCTTTCTCGCTTTTCTGTGCTGTGGGTTGAGGGGAGGGAGGAGCTAGTAACAGAAATGATATCAGGCCTATTCATTACCGTTCAGTTGTGAATGATCAAATTCTTCAATGGTCTAAAACTAAAAACTATCGCATTGACTCGCTTTTTCTTCCACTAATCTGATCATTCATGTTTGCTCCCTATCAATGATTGTTGCCTACTTAACTCTTTGCAACGGTTAGATGGACTGGAAGAGGGATGAGGAGGGAAAATAGAAGTATAGCACCTAGTTTCATATGATGGAGAACTGAAGGTTATATATCGTAGTGCTAACTAGTATGTCATTGTGAATCTAACTTATAGAACAACAGATAACGATGATGCGGTGTTGGAAAATTGTTCATGAGTTTTTAGGCCAATGATGCAGTTTCGCATGGTAATCATGGTTCAAAGTCGCGGTATCGGCGATAATATCGGTGGGTGTTGTTCCACATCGATCGCGGCGTATCGGGATATTATCGGGCGATACAAAGTAAATATGTTCTACAATGCTCAAAAAATTCTCAAAAAATTAGTAAAACTATAAAAACAATAAAACATCACAAATTACTATATAATATTACAAAATAGAAGTTTTATAATAAATATAAACTTGATAACATTTTTATGAATAAATTGAAATATTTAACAATATACATTAAATATAAACTTGATAGCATTTTTAATGAATAAATTGACATATTTAACAGTATACAATAAATATAAACTTGATAGCATTTTTAATTAATAAATTGACACATTTAACAATATACAATAAATATAAATTTGATAGCATTTTTAATGAATAAATTGAGATATTTAACAATATACATTAAATAATGCAAGAAATAATTAATAAATGTATTACCTAAAAAAAGATTGCGAGTGTCGTTGGAGTAGAAATCTTCCTCTAGAACATTATATGTATATATATGGCCAGAAAATCTCACTCTAAAATATTATATGTATATGTATATGACCATTTCAATATTCCATTCATTTATAGGGATATGAAGCTCACGGGTTTCCTACATGTAGAGGAGCATTCCATTCCATTTCAACATTCCATCCATTTCAACATTCCATTCATTCAAGAGGAGCATATAGAGTATCATCTTATGTAGTAGCAAACACCATTGTTTTCCTTCCTTTCCTCCTCCTCATCGGACTTCTCTACAGCGCGCCTGCGTACTGGCTTGTCGGAATCAATAGTGCACCAAAGCAATTTTTCTCTCCTTCAATTATTATTCTTCCAGTCCATGTTATCGTCGATAATATCCGATATTATCGGCGATATTATCCGATATAGGCGATATTATCATTGTATCGGTGATAATATCGGATATTATCGGATATTATCGACGATATCATATTATTCCGGATAATATAACGAATCGGATGATTTTCTCGGATCGGGACCCTCCGAGTCGGATACATATCTGCCGATAATATCGGATATCGGCCGATACTTTGAACTATGATGGTAATAGAGGCAAAAAGGCTGCCATTGTCTGCTAAATCTGTGGTGTTGGATGTAATGGAGTGGTGGTTAGTGCTTGGAGTGGCTTCTTTTTAGTTTGTTAGTTCCATAAGTTACTTATATTGATACTTAATGATGCCTGCACATAAATTGATGATTTCCCTGCTTTTATGCTGTTTTGAGGCAGAAACCTCCCTGTTTTGTCCTTTCCTCTTTCTACTCTTTCCAATGATGAATGAGCTTACTGAACAGTGAAGATTCAGAATTGTTGTATTGTGAGGACAGTGAGATGAGGTTGATCAGGTTTTCTTTCCCTGAAAAGTCAATATGCTTTACTGAATGCTGTCTTGTATCAACATCTTCTGTAACTCCATCTTATTGCTTTTATTTTGTTGGATATTTTTCCTTGTTGAAAAAATTGGTATAATTAGATACTGTCATGTTATATTATTTCTCATGTCTTATGTGTTTCAGAAAAATTGGTGGGAGAAAGCTGTGGGCAACAACATGCTATATAATCAAGGTATGGTCTTCTGTTTCCATATATATTTGATACATCAAATAGTTTTGTCAGGATATGACATATCATTACCGAGTTTAGTAACTAAAATTAGCATGAAACAACTAATTGAATCACTAGATTATGGCTCAGCTAATCTAGTCACAAAATTCACCTTTAGCTGTCTGTTATGTCAGTTACCAAAAAAAGTTAATAATCTAGACATGTATCTTAGTATAAGCAAATTTCTTCTGCTCATGAAGTGAGGAACTCAACATGAAAGGTTGAGCCTGAGGTTTCATGTCTCCTGTTTGTTACAACAGACTCCTTACATGTTTCATTTGGTGTATCTTTTATGCTTCTTGTTCAATTGTTAATAGACAAGTTTACTTTGCTGGACTAGCATCAAATGGCGACGATAGTTTGGTTTCAAAAAGTTAAGCAACATTGCCTAAGCCGCATGGACAAAAATTGTTTTAAGTTAATCATACATAGTTGCTTTTTGTGTCACGAAGTTCCACTGGAGCTGTAATGCAAAACATACTCTTTTCATTTAGAGGAAATTGGAAAGAAAAACTTATTCTCCCTTGGTCCTAGCTTTGTATAAATTTGTCTATGACACAGGCACGAACACGTTGAATTATGGGCCATCTTTTTTCCCCCATTTAATTTATTGTGTCATGTAATGAGTTGAAGTTTTTGTTCTCTCCAGCACTTCTTTAATTTAGTTTATGGATTGAAAATATGAGCATGATTCGATAGAATACTTGTATATGCATACTAGAATTTTGGAATCAATATCTGAAAGAATGTTGCTGTCGCAAGTCTCCGACACTATTGAAATTTGCAAGTTGTATTATATTTGATTAGTGTGCTATTGTGAAAGGGACTTATGGTTGATTAAAGTTGAGATTCACATGCTGGTGAACATGAGAATATGGTTGTCTATGACCTTTTTTCAGTTTCAAAAAGGTACTCACTACTCATGATGATAAGCATGATGTTGGAAGAATTTTCATTTTCTTTCTTTCTGTTTTATTTTATTTTTTTATTATAGCACGGTGTTGGAAGTTCTTCTCCTGATATATGCTTTTTTCGTATGCTCTTACCACTAACTAGAACTGACCAACTAAGAAAGTCTGACTTCTTAGTTTAATGTGGCAAACAGGTTGAAGCATCACACTGCTAGTAGCTGGAACAGACTGCAATGCAAAGATTTTCTTTTCAGTAGACACTTGGGGCATTTGATTTAGTGGTCTAACCTTGGCGAAAATTTGCAGTTAGCCTATACATGTATGGAGAGCCCACAAATGTGAATGGTCAAGTTTTTGACCTGGTCCAAGTCTGAAGTCGCAACGGTAACTACTAACTGGATCCATCCATAAGAACTTCCTCAAATTGCTTTTTTCATTATTCTCTTAAACATCTTATCTGACTTCCAACTTTGCTGACTGTGAGTATATACATTAATCCACTGATCTAAAAAATATTACTCTTTCCTTTTTCACATTCTCTGATCTATATATGGCTACTTCCCTACGTTCATTTTCTGGAAAGCGTATTTGCACTGTACAGAGTGTTACTTGGTCGATATTTAAATTTATAATTATGAGATTCTTTTTCTTTTCATTTTATCCATCCTGGAAATATACTGGATTTTTAGCCCCCTAAATAAGATGATACTCTGGAGAATAACTTCAAATGGTTTGAGTATGTTTCAGTTACATATCATTGCTTACCGCAACCATTGTCCCTTTCCACCTTGAATCTATGGAATTGTAAGCCTTTGCCTAGAGTTCAGTCTTTGTTTTGGTTTTCATCACAATCTTGTCCTCCTTGTCAAATCTGAAAATATTATTTTCCCAAAATGGTACATCATGCACATACCCGTGAGATGTTTCTCCCTTCCTACTTCGACAAAGATTTGAGGTTTTCTCTTTTATCCACTGATTGTTTTACCATAGTTACTGACATGGATCATTGTAATTCTTCATACTTGTTAGGATTAATTATAATGAGACCCCCTCTAAAAACATGAAATGACATTTTTTTCCAAAAAAATTTGAAATTACATTTACACTCCTTCTGAAAATTTTTTATTTATACCTGACCTCTTTCGCTAGCGTTTGGATGGAAATGCTGACGTGAGTAAAGAAAAATATATAAATTTTAAATTTTGCTCATCATTTAATACTCTCATTCTCATGAATATCTTTTTACTTATAAAGGGATAAATGTAATATTATATATATATATATATATATATATATATATATATATGGGTTGAGTTTAACATCATTACATTTTTTCTTCATAAGTCCAAAATTATTACATGAAAACGTTATATAAGTGGTAAAATTAGAAATTTATGCAATTTTTTTTTCGTAATGTAAATATTTTTCGTTTAAATCCTAATAAAAGAGGGATAGATGTAAAGAATGGATTTTCGGAGAGAATGCAGAGTGTGATTTCAGGGATAAAAGCAGAAACAACCCCCTAACTTTAGTCAT
Source organism: Sesamum angolense (assembly GCA_034509725.1). Taxonomy (NCBI): domain Eukaryota; kingdom Viridiplantae; phylum Streptophyta; class Magnoliopsida; order Lamiales; family Pedaliaceae; genus Sesamum; species Sesamum angolense. Next base: position 8,128,916 of record JACGWL010000010.1, read on the forward strand.
TTTTCAACTTTAGTCCCTTAACTTTTAACAATTCTATTTTAGTCCTCTAACTTCCCAAAATCGCTCCATTTCGGTCCTCAAGCGGGATTTATGGACAATTTTACCCCTCTACTAGTTTAAAGCATTAATTTTAGTACATTTTCAGTTTTATTGCAAAATTTTGTATTTTCGCCATAAACACAGTATATCGAGAATCCACTCGACTGTTCCCTTAAGATAACTGAATAGTTATTGGAACGACCGAGTCCTGCATCTCACGTACCGTTTATGTGTGAAAATTGGTTTTCGTCATGCTCGCTAGAATGGTATCAGAGCCTAGGTTTATTGAAGAATATATGGTTATATTGCATATAATTATTATTTCCCACTAACGGAGGAGACTCTTTTAAGAGACAATGGAACCGAACGAAAGTTCGAGTTACAATGACAACATGGAATATTTCCAGATTCTGGAAAAACAGAGAAAGGATGTCCTTCGGGAAATTCTTTGGAAATGCGACCATGGTCCATACAAAGGCCCATGTAAGATGAGAGCAACCCCTCGGACACTCGAGGAACCACATAACAGGGATCAAACAGAGGTGAACCCGAATTTTGATTCAGAAGGACCCAGAGAACTTCGAGTTCAACTTGAAGTACCAGGACAGGTGGCGCGGCGATTGCAGGCCACTGAGACTCATGGACCAATTCCAACCCGGAGGAATGGAAAATGTCAATACCTACACCAATATCTCTCTAAAAATTATGATTAGAGGTGTTAATTGGAAGGAGATCGAGGCCGATACCTCGAAAATCTCTCAAGATTTGAGGGAAATTCAGAAGACGGTTCAAGACTATGGACATAGGTTATCTAACATACCTATGAAAGTAGACTCCTTGTGCCATAAGATGGACGAGATTCTTAAGATCCTCCCTGATCTACACAAGAATCTTATAGATCTGAAGACCGAAGTTACAGATCTGAGAAGAAACCAACGGGACAAACCTGAATCATCCATATCTAGACAAGAACGGATCAGGGATGCCCTTGGGACAGTACCTCTTCTACACCAGAAGGGAAGGCAAAGGAGATCCCGAAGCCAAAAACTCGGGATGAACAGATCCAGGAGATCCTTAACTCCATAAAATAATGGAGGTAACCAGAGCGGATCTATCAGATCTACAAGAATTGGCTGAATCATTTTCCCAACTTGGGATTGTGGACTTAGTCAATATTCATACAATGAAGTAACTCCAGCACTACCACCGCCGGAGGGGAGTACATGTTCAAACGAAGCTCCACAAGATCACCCGATGAGGGAAAGTGCAGATTTCCACACTAACGCAACACCAACGTTTGTGGGAACCAGACTTCGAGAGAATCCAGGGAGAAATCCTAGGAGAGCACCTGAAAACACACCTTGGGCAAGAACGATGCTTCAGCCCTTACATCCATACGGTGCTGTTCTAAATCTGGATGTTATCGACTTCCAAAACATGGAGAAGCTGATAGATGAATGGGTAGCAACCATAAAGATTGCGGCAACTACCTTAGAACTCGACAAAGAAACTTCATCAAATTAGTGGAGTTGAGCTTAGAGGGTTCTGTGAAGATCGGATGGGACAATACCCCAGCCGATACTAAAGCCAGTATCCTTGCCGGAGATTCCAAAAGTGCAATTGCGGATCGGCTAGGAAGGCTTATTAAGATTCACTTCATCGGAGATGGATACTTCGAGGAAGTAGAACAGAGAAGGCTAGGGAGTATGCACAAGCACTTTTCAGCCTTGAATTAAGAAGTATTTGCGCAGTAGATGAATATATCTATTGGTTTCGTAAGTATTTCTTTCAAAGTGGAGTAGCAGTGGATGTTGCAGCTCCAATGTTCTTTGCGAAAATCTGCAGTCCATGGAGGGAAATGTTGATACAATCATACAAAGTACCTGAGGGACAGATGGATTCAGTAGCAAGGAGGATGTCTTTTCTCAAAGACAAGCTGAAGGATTGGTGTTATCAAGCATTCATCCAGAAAAACATGAAACGACTGAGAGGTACAATTAAACGAACTCCTCTCTGTTGTGATAATAATGATTTTTCTACTGTTATAGGAGAATCAGGAGAGCCGAGGAAAAGGAGGAAACACAGGAGTGATCTATACTCCAGGAATTCCAGAAGAACTCCTTTCAAGCGAAGATCATGGTGGTCCAAAACCAAAGCCAGAACATACAAATCTGGGCAACGGAGTGGACCAACAAGGGTTTCATCCCAAGGATCTAGACGAACAGAGACAAGATCCACAGGAAGAACCCCTACAAGAACTTTCAGACGGGCCCATACCCGAACGAATGAAAGTTTCAAAGATTGCAACTGCTGGACATGTGGAGCAAGAGGACATATCGCTCCAGACTGCCCGCAGAAACGTGGTGAAATCAGAAAATTCGAAGCCACGGATGACATATTAGACGCGGTCTACTATGGTGAATTGGTACCAATATACCAAGTTGAAGATCTTCCTTCAGACGAAAGTGTCTATGAGGAGGAAATGGTGACTGAGTCGGATGGATCTTCAACCGAGTCAGAATAGTCACGATGAGGGAGATAGGCTTCAGACCTCTGAAAGCCTGTCAGGATTCTTTTCCAGGATGACGGTGTCAAATAAAACTATGGAAAGAATCATGCGACAAGATTCCAACCTCAGTCCATATGATGGATTCAGAATTGGAGGAATTGATAAAGTCCTCAACCAGATAGGACTAAACCAGAGAAAACATCACATAATATACAAAGTAAGTTCAGGTGAGTTTGCTATTCCCATGGAATTTACTGGTAATGTGATGGAAATGCAGCTTATTCCTAAAGAAGAAATTCTTGAAGAATTAAGTAGGCTTAGAGAAGAGATTGCTGTTACTATGAAATGGATCCACACAGGAACTATTGAAGTAGTAATAAAAGATCACCCAGTCTTAGATCGAACAATGAGTTCTAGGATTGAGTATGGTAGCAGGATGTCCTTTTCGGAAGATAGGATAACAGGCTACAAAGGACAAGAGAAAGAGTTAGCAAGAGTCTTAACTCCTCAAGAGATTAGGGTAGATAACGTAAAACTTAAATGCCCTGAAGGATGGAAAGAAATACAAGTTATATTTGACATCACTAAGAATGAAAATTTTTTCCTTGTGATGACTTATATCATTTGCAGCAACCTGTTGTTGGTAGATATGAAGGCATGTTAGAAATAGCAGGCCATGAATTTTTAGTTGCAGGTGTTGCAGGACGAGAAAATGGGTGTATGACTTTGGGGTTAAGTTTTCTCGAAGATCATAAACCATGAGGAAGAAAAGGTAATGGTATGGAGTTCAGTCTTGATGGTGTAACCATAAGGATTGAATGACAAGCCCCTTTTCGATATACATATCTGTTGGTATGTTATATGATCAATATAAGACAGAATATTTTGCAGCTTATATTGACTCAGGATTAGGAATTTGCACAGCAAAGCCTGGAGTTTTCCCTAAGGAAGCAAGGAAAACCTTACCTGTTATTGCAGGAAGGGATTTTTCACAAAAAATCCTGATACTCAATACAGGAATTCGAGAGGCAAAAATCATGATCGGAGGAGCATTTGGAACGCCCTGGTTCAGGGTAAAAACACCTCCCATTTACTTTCATGATACATGTGCTGATATCTTGCTGGGTAATAATTTTATTCAAACATTTGCAAGATATATGCAGGATAATCAGAGAAATCTGTTAATCTTTACTACTAACTGTGGTAATAATATACAGGTTCTGCGAAGAGAAAAGGCATTTAACAGAATAATGCCTATAAATTTTCGCAGCAAGCGTGGTGATTTCGATGCCAAATTGACTAATCCAAAAATGCAGGATAAAAGGAAATTTGGGAAAGTTCTCTTGTCTTTCAGGCAACAGGGACTCATCGATAGCGATAGTCTCTACGAGGAATCTGAGGAAGAAATCAAGAACCTCAGGGAAGCCCTGGTAGAATTAAAGACAATGGACATAAGCGAAGAAAGCATTCTTTCTCTCGAAAATGTCAAGCGACTCATCCAAAGAAATTTCAGTGAAAATCCTCTGACATGGTGGGATAGGAACAAGATCGAAGCTACTTTAAAGATTAAAGAAGAGTGCAAATATGAGTATGTTCGATACAAGCCTATTCAGATGAACATGGAGGACAAGAAGGATATGCAGATCATTATCAAGGAGCATATCAGCCTTGGACTCGTTGAGCCTGGAATCTCTGCCTACAGTAGCCCTGGATTTCTGGTAAGAAACCATGGTGAGATAAAGCGCGGTAAACCCAGGTTGGTAATTAACTATCAAGGTATTAATAAAATACTTGAATTTGATGGTTATTACATCCCGAGTAGAGAGCACTTAATTGATTGCACCAAAGGTGCAAAAGTGTTTTCTAAATTTGATTGCAAATCTGGTTTTTATCAGATTAAAATGGAGAGTGAATCAAGAAGTTTACTGCATTCTCCACACCACAGGGTCAATATATCTGAACGTATTACCAATGGGTTTAGCTAATGCACCCCAGATATTTCAAAGAAAAATGGATAATCTTTTTAAAGATTTTTGAGTTCATGTTTGTCTATATTGACGACATCCTGATTGCATCTAAAAATATGAAAGATCATATTAAACATTTAGAAATATTTTCTGATGCATGTCATAAAGAGGGTTTAGTACTTTCTGAAAAGAAAGCTACTATAGCAGTCAATAAGATTGAATTTTTAGGAATTCTTATTGACGAAGCAGGTATTGAGTTGCAGGAACATATTGTGGAGAAAATCCGCAATTTCCCCGATGTACTCAAAGATAAGAAGCAATTACAAAGCTTCTTGGGAGTTGTGAATTTTGCAGGTATTTTTATAAAGGATCTTGCAAAATACAGAAAAGATTTTCGGCCACTTTTGAAAGAAACGGAAAGTGCAAAGTGGAAATGGGAGGAAATCCACACACAAAGGGTTCGTGAGCTAAAGCAGGTTTGCAATAATCTGCCAAAGCTTGCAATACCGCAGGACGAGGATGAATTGGTAGTCTACACAGACGCCAATGATTACAGATGGGCAGCAGTGCTCATGAAGAAGACTACTACAGGGAAGAACCTTGTAGATACACAGGAGGGTTGTTCACCGAACAACAAGCCCAAGTGTGGCACATCAATGAGAAGGAATTCTTTGCAGTTTGGAAGGCTTTTAAGAAATGACCTTTGTTCTTACTTGCTAAAGAATTTACATTGAAAGTTGATAATACTAATGTTAAAGCTTTCCTGAAAAATAAACTGGAATCAAAAATAGAGAAAGCTCGTATTATCAGATGGCAAGCTGAATGCCAATATTATTGTTATAATATTGTCGTTATTAAATCTCATGAAAATGTTCTTGCAGATTTCTTGACAAGAGATGGAGGGAGCTGAAGCAAACTCCGTTATGCTGAGACTCAGACACCTCAGAGAGAACCTCGAGGAGCTTGATCGAGAATTTGGACGGCTAGCGGTTAACGCCCAAGTAGCCGGACAAGTCCAACGAGCTGATCTGGATAAAGTCCAGACAAATATTAGGAGTTCCTTGGTAGCTTCAACGGCGCTATGGAACGCTCTACTAGAATCAATTCGAAAGGCATCGCCCTCGGTGATGACTCGCGAGTTGAGAGAGCAGGGCTCTAAACCTGCACTTAGAGTACAGGACTCTAAACATGTAGCGGCATATTCAAGTACTGCTTGCACAAGGCCATCATCAGATTCTGGTGAAACGGCAACGGACGAGTCACAGGGAGTGAAAACCTCTGATGATTCGAGTCAACCCAGCACCTCTGGGGTTAAAGAGGGAGAGATTAGTCTTAGGCCAATAACAGACACTTCTAAGACTAATACTAATGAATTATCTTCTTCATCTTTCTGCTTGGCAGGTATATCAAAGGATGTGGAAAAATTAATTTCCCGCAAAGGCGTCAATCCAAGCAAGACCATTATCGAGACCTCTGGAAAATATAACAGGGTTTGGATGATGGAAGGATCAAAACCTGAAGAAGTTCGAGAATGGTATGTGTTTGGAGCTTTGGCTTCAGTTCATACTATGTCACCAAGTTTTTCGGAAATCGCCAAATTACCGGAATGGATTAGTGGGGCGGTATACGATTCATGGCAAAACAATCCCCACTTAAAGAGAGGAGATATCTTGGAGCTAAAATTCATTTCAGCAGCTCCAGAGATGGCAGGAAAAGGGTCTCATCCAGCGTTTCATTTCATCAAGCTGCAGAGACCAGACATGGTGACTTTCAACAGAATCAAAGCTACCACAGAAGAAGCTCCACTGGTGTCAGCTATTAGCGAAGACGATATTTCCACCAGAAGAGCTTGGGGTTTATGGGTCTGTCTCACCGAGATGGACAAAGTCAAGTATCCATTCAAGATCTTATCCAACAAGGTGAATGGATCGTTCCTGTTAAACTCCATGACAGGAAAGAGCACTGAGTTTGCAGAAAGCATGTTCGAAAAGAAAAGAATGCTTATATGGGAGAACAAGCTGCCTGCAACCGAGTCGATAAGGATGAAGGCATGCAACATGTTGCATGTTGGGCAATGGCATAACCATGTATGCCCTTGCTGTGAGAAACAGGAAAAACCACTGTTCGGAACAAAGATACGGGTGACCCAAAAGAAACCCGAACCAAACCCGGACAAAGGTAAAATGAAGAATTTTTACAAGAACAAGTAAAAATCGAAAGATGTAAAAATTCAAAAAGGAGACTGTCGGCAGAAATCGACAAAAGCCAACAGTCAAAGCCAACTAGAAATTGAATGGCCAACAAGCCATTATGGAATACAGCTGGAAAGGACGATGACGGAAGCAATGACGTCATCCAGATGACGAACGCAATGACGTCATCAAAACAAGTTGAAGTCCGCATTTGAAGTCCGCGGATGGCTATAAATAAGGAAGCCAAGAAGCAGAATGGGATCATCAAATATTTTCCCCTACTCTTCAAAGCATAAAATTCCAAGTGTCTATCTTTGTAATTTTTCCAGTTCTTAGTTCATGGGGGTTTCCCCAAAGAGTCTGGCCCTCAATACCATGAGAGGCTAAACAGTTGTCTCCTCCAAGGGAGGAATTAATATTTATGTAATATTTCATATATTTCTTCAATAAAGAAAAGGCTTCTGTCCGATTTGTTCACCCTAAAGTTTATTAAGTTTCTGTTCGGAAGTATCTTCTACGCCCTAAGGTAGGAAACGAAATAGGGTTGTGCTGTCTTGTTACTGAAGGAACCAGGTACCTGCGAACCATCAGCTGCGGTTGTGTGGTTGGAGGAAGTCCGTAAAACCGAGGACTTGGGATACCCGGAAGCAAGGCGGTCGAACCAAGGTATGACTTTACGGAAGCTTGATAATAATACGGAAGCATGTTGGGCCAAACTAGAGCATGTGTATGGGCTATATTATATTTTTCTAGAGGAGGGCAAAACGGTCACTAAATAAGCTGAAGGACCAAAATAGAACAGTTTTGAAAAGATGAAGGACTAAATTAGAAATACAAAAAGTTGGAGGACTAAATATGAAAAACGCTAAATATAGGAGGACCAAAACTGTAATTATCCCGTGATTTCAAAACCTTTTAGGGGAAAAGTATAATTTTGCCTTCGAGGGGTATAAATGTAATTAACTCCACTTATTATAACATTTACTCTGACCAAATTTTAAACATTCCTGCTTATGTTGCCGCAACTAAAAGGTAGTTTTGTAAACCATCCAATTGATTTATATAACACATGAGATCCACTTTGTAAAAGGTCAATAGCCACGTACTAATGCTTGCAAATTAAGATATCACCCTCTACAAATTTAAAATTTGATTATTTGTTGTACTAGTAACGTATACTATTATTCATCCTCTCACTTCAGCATATTTTTATATAGTGTCATTTTTTTTGGAGCGGGGGAGCTTCGATAGTCTTTGTTTTATTGGTTGTAGATTTGAATTTCACATTCTTTGATTCTTGCAAAACTTACACTCAGACAAATCTCAGGTCCGACGCAACCCACACGGTGCCTGCTAAATTGCCCTTCCTAATAAAAATAGAACTGCATACCTCAAATAAGTGTATTGGAGATAATTACATATGTTTGAATTTATTCTTAGAGATAATTCAAAATAAGTGTTTTATTTTTATGTGTTTTGAAAGACAAATTATCAAATTATCTCTCTTTCAAATATATTTATACTTGTCTTTTACGAGATCAAAATTACTATTTCATTGCTAAATCATGCCTCTTCTATATAAATGTATTTATGTGAAATGAGGCAAAAACACCATGAAATTAAGGGCAAATATTAAGCATATCTTAGCCCATTCTGGGGATAAGCTAAAAACAAAACCAAACAAAGCGATGAAATTAAGCAACTTAAGGAACCCAGCCTTCTTTCAAGTGCCACAGATGGTGCTGAATACCCCTATGAGAGTATCTGAATCACATTAATAAGCCATTTCAAGTAAAGCATCATATTCCTATCTGAGAAAAATTGACCCAGCCTCTTGGCCAGAGAACTTTTAAGTAAGATCAGCTCATTAAGAACTTCTTGTTGCCAAACAACTAAATATAATCACTTCGGCGGTCTCCGACATAACTGCTCATGCAAAGAATATATGCATCAGCCTCAGAATGAACTGCATAATTGACATTCAGGATCCCGATTAGTACAAGAGAATCCCACCTACAAAAGCTTCAATAATTGTCAGTTACATGTATAGTCACTGATGTACGACGATGATTCCGGTCAAGCTAACTCCTTCTGCATCAGTAATTGTTGAAACTTACAGAAAACTTTATGCTTGAGCTGACTGAAAGGAGAAGATGTGCATATCATTAGCTATTAAGCACTATATACAGGGCTTATAAAACCAAAAGTAAGAAAAGGGAAAAGTGGACGACTTAGGTTTATTGACTTAAATCTTCAAGCTTGAATCCAGATAATCTAGCAAGCTCCGGGAAGTGCTTCTCTCCGCTCACAACCTGTGATGGGAGTGATCTTAGCCTATGAGACATCACGAAACAACTACAACAGAATAGCACTGTTTTTGAGCAATGCAGAATGTTAATGTGCAAACAACAGCAAGCAATTACGAAGGGACATACAACCGATTTTTCATTAATCCTTGTTGACATATGAGGACAGATATATAACACCACATAAACTTATAGGTATCAACTAAACCAGGCGGTGTGCAGCCATCCAAAGGATCAAAGAAGTTTTTGTGATCCATGCTATTAGAGACATATAGAGACAAGAATCTATCAGTGAAGCCAACCCAAACACAAAGCAAAAGCAGGGAAATCGTTTTCCAAGTTCAAGAGGAGTATCCCACCTGGCCATTTATTTCCCAGGTTGGGAATCCTTTAAGCTCAATATCATAACAGGCCTTGGCCATTTGTGTCCATTCTCTTACTCCATCAGGGTAGCACTCTACATAGTCCAGCAGTTTTGCCGCTTCACGACCAAACATCTGGTTCAATAGCAATACAACATAAGCAACATAAAAAATAGTCCAGCAGTTTCCTGTCTTCTCTTTTCTTATTTTTGGCATCATGGCAGTAAGATCTTTTAAATAAATAAAACAACGGTCTCTAGTGTTCAACAAAAGCACCGGTAACAAATACAACATTACATTTGGTGCATGTTTTTTTTTTTTTGGCACGAACTCTGGTTCTTTATGCAATTTATTATGTTTATTCTTTAATACGTTTTGTTATTTTTTGAAGTTTTAGCTTCATATATTAAATATTATTCATATGTAGTTCATTTAAAATTTACCATCAAATATTGTTGTATATGCATAGCAAATTATTATTCTTTAAATTACATAAGATTGTTTCCAGAAAATTAATCGCATTGAATATATTTGTCTTTTCATATTTATTGTTTATACAAAAATCATATATATACATATATATATATATAGATAGTAGTTTAGAGAATTATAATTGCCAACTAGTTTCCTTCTTCGATAGAACTTTATTTTTTCCTAACTAATTCTTATTTATTAATGAAAACATTATTTAAAGGTGTCTTTTCACAATGTGTAGAATTCTCACTTTTATATATAGTATAGATATAGATTTTATGATGTCTTTTGGTTAGGCTTGGGCCACGAATTGCCAAAAAATTTCAACTATGAGGTTTTTAGTTTCTTGTGTTTCCCAGCTATTATCATATTTTCATATTAAATAAGTCAATAGATTAAACGATCAACTTAGAGGCCATAAAGTAATTAGTTTTCAAAAAATGAGCCAACTGTATTGAGAATTTAGAAGAAAAAAAAATCTAATATATAAAAATACAGAAAATAAAGTATATTCGGCGGAACAATTTTATTAAGAATATGTTAAAGTTAAGAAAAAGCAGAACTAGATATTAGAATGACAAAATAGATATCTGCTAATAAAAAATACCAATTTCATCCAATAGAAATTTTTGAAAAATTCAAAATAATGACCGAATCTCTTACAAATTCACTTTTTTTAATATATATAATCATTTACTCACATTGTTATTTGTACTTCTAAATGAATTACCTTTTAATATCATTGTATAACATCACTGGCATATAATAATAGCAAATATAACATGAAAAATTAAGTTGTAAATATTAAATAATAAATAGATAATACAAATTAGGTTCATATGAATAAAATTAGAAACTCAAACTAAAAATATGAAATAAATAATTGCAACAAAATGCAAAAGATAACATCTATATCCCATAATATTTCAAAGTGAGAACTTAAAGAAAAATGCGAATAATATTGTAAAAAAATATAAGCCTAAAATATATTTAAAACTCTTGACAGTTAAATATGACTAGCATAACCACAGAACATCATAACAGAAGTACAGATACTACATATGTGTTCAATTAAATCAAATTATTTTTTTATTAACAACCGTTAATATTAAATTACTATGAAATATTCAACATCGATAAATTTAAGAATTAAAGTCATAAAATGTAATAGTAAAAGAACGGTCATACATAGGAATAACATTACCAAAATAAAATAGTAATTCAAAGAAATAGCAGTAGACATGAATAAACCTGCAAATGAAAAATGATCTATCTTATTAAATTGAAATTGCTGATTAAAAATCCAAAAATAAGGGATTTGGCTAATTAATCTTTTATTAGTATTGGATAATTCTTGGTACATTACTAATAAGTAATGCACTTACCTCCAATACATGTTTTAATGCACATGATACTTTCTAGTCTCCAAAAAAGTTACAATTCCCAAGTAAACCCGAATATTAAGCACCTGTTGGTTTCTAGCAAATGGGCGTCATACTCCCAACTACTAGATTCTCCCTAGAACTATTTCAATAGCTCCAATGGTTTTTGATCAATATGTCAGAGCCTTTTCCTTCTTTTGCTTTTTCTCTAATAGACTTTTAAAAATTTCATATAATTGAAATCACAGAAAAGTCAGTGTCCCACTCAAATAACTTGGAAGTAAAGGACACAGGAAAATACCTGTTTCTGATCCACACAATGTGAACACCAGAAAGCCCCATACAGTTTCGCACCAATTGAGCGTAGATGTTTTGCAAGAGAAAGGGCCAAAGGACTGGACTCTTTTGTGATCTCGGTTTCAACATATGGTATCTCCGTCACTGCCAGACTGTTAAATATATGATGAATAAATCAATACAGAAAACCACGGGATGTGTCATCTTTACAAAGTCATAAGCAGGTTGGAGTGAAGTAGACCGATCAAAGTCTTAGCAATATATTTAAGGTTCTATCTGCACATGAACCGAATCACCAGGTAAAGTCTTCCCTGGACATATTTCCATTGGATAGCACCTATTCTTTACAAATTCCTTGCTCTATGCATTTTGTTCCTATAACACATTATTCATGAGTTTTTCATGATTTTGTTACACACTACATCTCGACAAGGCTTTAATTGCCTATTCCACATGCAACCATTAGTCCTCAAGCTCATCGTGGAATACTCATCTACATCTTTGATCTGACTAGGTTTTGCTTGCCTAATTCATGAAAAGTTGGTTTACTAAGAACCTCCGATCAAATATCTTGATATTCACACCAGTAACTGGTGGAAGCACACTAGATCCAAACTGCAACTGTATTTCCAACCAAAGAAGATCCTGCAAATGTATATTTTTGCACTGCTGGCAGAAGTTCAATTACTACCCAAATTTATATGATTGATATAATATCATTTGTGTACTGCACTGGTGAGCATGATAGTACAATTGATTATCACTAGTGTCCAACATCAAGCACACAATGGTCAATGAGAAAAATACGACATCTTTGACATATAGCTTAACCCATCAATTTTTCACAAGGTTTAATGTAGCAATAATCAAATATGATTAACATTATATATTGTTTCTTTTTAAGGTATTCGTTGTGCATGCATTGAAAATATTGAACTTATGAAATAGAATATTAATCAATGTAACAATTGAAAAAGCATTTTTGCACTTTCATGCACTAGTTAGCCTCTCGTTTCATGTTTAATTGATTTTGTAAGGCTTCACTTAGTCTAATACTTGTTTGATTTAAATAAGCTACTTACATCTAGAAGATTAAAAAGAATCAGATGGATGCAGTCAATGAAAATGTATTCTGAATTCAGGCAATGTTATTAGCTTCTGGTTAAGCTTCAACTCCTGGATTTTACTTTCATATCAGCATCAACAATGTAATGCAATACTTGAATTGACACCAGCAACACAATCACATGATGGAGATAGCATCTCTTGGAGTCTAACAGTCACAAGTTTAAGAGTGCCGATCAATAATATACTTCAAAAATGTAAACTGTACATGAAATACAACTAGTCGGTTAAATTACTACACATAACAGAAGTTATTGGAGCTAAGATGGGTGATTTTGGGGCAAGATTGTGATGTGTCAAAGACACACCAACTATATTCATACCACATAAAGACCATTCTTTTGCTCTTCACCCCAAATGCAATTTTGATCCTCTTTATTGCGTGTATTACTTTATCTCCATGGTGATGACCTACTTATCTAGTTACATAAATATTTGAGAAACAGAACAACCTCGTTAGCATCTACTTGAGAGTTAGCATAATTTAAGGTTCCCTGACTAAACGGTGAACCACAGTGCAACTGCAAACTTATTTAAAAAAAAAAAAATATTTAATCATCATCTGGATCAAGAAACCAGATTTAGTTCAGCGGAACTCTTTAAAGCTTCATCTAAACTCCAGCCTAATCGTATCTATGACATTTACAACCTAAACAGAAAACTTCTTACCTCGATGAGAGCAACCAAATTCCAAACATATATAAATAATAGAACTCAATTTATCAAGTACAAATATAGCTTGAGGTCATTGGTAGCACAATGATACTAGCTTACCTTGGTGAGACAGGTGGGAAAGCATTATATGATGAGCTCAAGGCAATAAACAACCAAGCTAGCTATGCATATATGTGGACCCAACATCTTTTTAATTTTCTCTAGCCCAAAATTCTGCAAAATGGATCGAAAAGTTTCTTGTTATTGCTACAGGATGAAGGAAACATAGTGTAAGAAAGACCAATAATCTTACTAAAACATACCTTCAGGGTGATGAAGAACAAGCTGAAGGATAATGCTGCTGATGCCAAACAATATAAACATGATTTCCAACAAACTCGGTGCTTAGTATGTATAAAAGTATGCACTAGCTACTGCCATGGAGGTGGTTATTCCAGTTAAGATCATTTCACCATCAGTTTTCTCAGAGTCAAATGCCATTTTTCTGTGACTTAGTTGGAGTTTTAGGCCAAGGATTGCAACTAATCCATAAGCAAGCATACCAAACAATGGAAGAGGAGCACCTGGCATAGAGAAACATATCAACCTTAAAGTTTCTTCTCAAAAGGATGCCTGCAAATAAAGTGCCATTATCTCATTTGACTAAGTGATTCAAAACAATATGGTCCAATGATGGTTACAAAGACCCATGCAATCCTCAAAACTAGGTGCAAAGACACCACCAAGTGAAGACAGAATAACATGGTATGAGACTAAATGCAGATACGTTCCTTCAGTGCGAATTTCAACAACGGAACTAAATACCTTAAATGACGAAAAGACTATCTTTAGTTTACATATAAAGCAGCCTCTACTTAAGAATACATGTTTTGGCGCAGATAGATCTTCTCTTCGACAAGATCCGAATACTTTTTTCTGAAGGTCTACTTCTTCTGAGATCTAGTTGATAGCACATGTTTTACTTGGTCTACGAGTCAACCCTTCTATATGTTGAAACATCATCCAGCTAATTTCTCTTAATAAACTACTAAAGTCAAGCAAAAAGGAAAGGATAAGTCACTAGGAACATTATGCAGCAGACAAACAAAACGTGTCTTAAACTAAATGTGCAGTAACAGTTCAGCCATGCGGATACTGTGTTTGAGCTACTGTGAGTTAATCCAATCTTTTTGAGATGAGAGTCCAACATTGCAATTAACCCCTGAGTTCACAAGAAGAAAATATTTTACTAACAACCACCTCAAAACGCTTTCTTATACAAAAAGGTTTCTGCAAGGAGTGATCCATCTCAAAATAATGAATGAATCTGGCAACATGGACCAGCTATAAAAAATAAAAAATTCTTTCAGGCAGTTGAGGCGTTCCTACAGACAAGGAAGAGGTTGTTATAAAGGCTCATCCCCCAAAAACAGTTGGATTATTTACTGACAAGTGCTCGCGCTCAAAAATTACATTTTTTGGAGTCCCTCTCTTCTTACTAGCGAGGAAGCAGAATTATGTATGCAACTATCACCAAATAACTTCCACTGGTGTGCCTATAGCATCAGCATATTTGCATATACCTGCTCCATCACCCATATTTACACTCAAGTCCAAAACTTCCAAACGGAGACCCTAATAGCCAAAAAAGCAAAGCAATCAATTCCATTAAACTTAGTCTCCGTGGATCCAAAGCAAACCACCAGCAAATTACAAATCAGAAGAGTAGATGATACCAACAAAGATGAGGGTTAATACCAAGAATAGATGAATAGTCACTGTTCAGAATGGTTGTGCAAGAGCCCCCTCCCATGGGGCAGAATGCGTCCGTATCGGTGAGCTTCAGGTAAGTCAAATACCCTGTCTCTGCGAATCCAATGCCTCCAAGAGCCGCACACCATTTGTATGCCGAGATACTCCTCTCATCTTCCTCAATAAAGGTTGAAGAAGACGACGATTCCAAACACGAAGGCGACAATGACGTAGTCTCAGACTCAGATTGGGCGCTACCTCTACTGCGCTCCGATACACAGTTCACTTTAAGTACCACCAGTCCTCGTCCCCAAACTCCTTTCTACATGCAATAGGCTAAGCACATCAACAATCAAACTAATTGAAAAAGGGTCACACAAATACACACATAAAAAAAATGGAGATTACGAACCTTAGAGTGAGAAGGAACAGGAAACAGAGGAGGAGGATGGAGTAAAGGAGTCCGATAGGATGGAAGAGAGGAGAGTGATAAGGTGAAGCAGCTGGTAGTCGTGGCCATCATCATCAACTCACACAATCGCGCCTGGTTTCAGCTTTCTAGTGTGTGTACTCCGGCGGTGGGAAATCGGAATCCTGAGACTCACGGTGGTGCACTGGCTGTCGTACTTGTACACAGCACAATGGCGTGTCAATCGCTAGTTCTGACTTTGATTGGCGATCAAAAACACAAAAAGCACATTTTACATGTGAATCCTCATGGTCCCATTTTGCTTGGCTGGTTGTAAATTGGGATTTAGGGATTGCTCATTGCTTGCTACTGACATATTTCTCATCTCATTTGATTTTGTGAATATATTTCATAAAAAACTGTACACATTATATTGATTATGAACATTATATCTTTTATTTAATATTTTTTTTACACATCATACATATTATTATTATTATTATTATTATTATTATACTTGTATATCGTATTCAATCATATACTAAAAAAGAATTATTTAGCTTTATTTTTTCTAACAAGCAGTCCGTCCTGTAATATCTTTATTGATTTTATTTTCTGCTCACTCATTTTTTTGGAGTAAAATACATTTTCGTCCTTAAATTAACTCTAAAACAGTTCATATCTTTTTAACTGACATTAAATCGATCCATTTGACAAATTTGATGCCAAAATATGTTATACTTCTAAATGAAATTTTCAAAAGTTAATTTTAAATCTTTTTTTATTCCTCATATTTTAATTTCAACTACGATTAGTTAATTATATAGATATTTGTAAAGGAAGAAATAAATTAGTACATGGAAGTGTGATGCTTATCAAAGTCTAGTAGCACTACACAAATAGAAGGATCTTCAAAAATTCTAAGATAGTTAAAGAATTTTACGAGTTAGTACTTTTATGCTTAAGAAGTTTTGAAAATAATGAAATAGAAAATTCTAAGTAAAAAATAAGATCTAGAAAGCTTAATGTGAATAAAATGGGGGGATGATGTTGAAAATATCAAAGAATGCTTGTAACTAGTGTGTGAAGAGTGGAAGGTGAGTATCCTTGTTGAATGAAAAGTGTTCTCGGCTCTTTGACCTATATAGACCCGTATTTATATGAGCATGTTTTGAGAGCATTGGGGATGGTTAAGAGAAGTTAGGATATTATCGAATTTTTTGGGTGTATATTTTCGTGGGGATTAATTTTATCTACTTGTTTTCCACGTCAATTGGGCCCCATGCCAGCAAAAAGAGAATCTGCCAAATCAACAAAAAAAAAAAAAAAAAAAAGGTAAAATCAAGGAAGTGGTTACATGTCATCTTTATCTATCATGCTAAAACTAGCATGTGCTTTTCTGTTGGCATGGTCTGAATATGACGTGTCATTTTGCGTGTATAATATAGCTGACGTGTCTTATGAAGTGGATGGAACCCAGACTTGTTGAAATTAGGCCTAGACTAAGTGTTATCTCGCCAGCAGGTTAGCAAAAGCTCGACTGCTTGGGCTCGTTTCTGCCTACTAGTACTAAGTGGGCTAGTGTTGTTTCAGCCTACTAGTGTTGAATAAGTTGGGACTGACTCCTTAATTTAATTTGGGGTGGATTTTCTTTTTGGATGTATTCGGTTCATGTAATAATGCATTATTAGAATGATATATCTTGCATACACCACACGATTGGTTTATAATTTAGAGCCTAATATTAATACGAACTCGATCTTATGAATACGTATGAGATAGTGTAATAATTCCACCTTCTAGGTGAGATACATTATCCCATTGTTTACTATATTTGTGGTAAAATCTCCAATGACAAATTCCCTCATCAACTGACAAAATACAATTCACTTTCTCTACCCATCGATTCCTCTCCCCCTTTTCTCTTCCTCTCCAATACACCATCGTTCCATTCCTCATATATATCTATATATATATATATATATTTTTTTTTTTTTCAAAAGATAAAAGTGCAATACAAACACACATATTTTTATTTAGTTTATAGTTAGGCGATTTCACTACCTCTCTTATCACTATTTATTATCTAAAAGCTTAATTATTCATTCATGTTTAATATACGCTTGTCACGAGAAAAAATATTTGAAAATTGTATTTAAGAAGTATTGAGAACATTTTCATCTTTTGTAATTATTCACAAATTGCAATATTAATATGAAAAAACTTAAAAAATATACCATTATTGATTTTTATACGTTTAATTATACTATGTAATTTTTTCAACCAAATACAATGATACCTCCTCACCCATTAGGTCATTACGCCTAAAACCCCAAACAATGGAAGTGGGGTTAAATAGTTTGATTTTTTTTTTTTTTTTTTACAAACTCAAAGTTAAGTAATGAATGAGTAAAATAAATACATAAAAAAAATTCGTAAAAAGATTTTATTAATTTGGTAATAAACTATTTATTCTTTTAGATAGAAATGAATAATTTACATATTGGTTTTCTTAACATTTTTTTTTAAATATGATAAATATATTCATTCATTTTTTTTAAAAAATATTTAACTTTTGGTTAAGCCTGTATATTTGTCAATTTCTTTTAAGAAGTATTTATGAGTTGTTCATTATATTATATTTATTATGTATCTAATATATATACATTAATTTATAATCAATTTTTAATTTAAATTCTTCACTTATTAAAACAATAGTTAGAAAATAATTTGGTGATGATTTATTGTGCAAAATACTAAAATATATTAAAAATAATATAATTGTTCAAGACATGAAGGGCATTTTTGTCTAACCAAGGAGGTAAGTGTTGCATTTGTCAGTTTAGGAATATAAATGTTACATGACGACTAGTTCAGGGAGGCAAAGTGTATTTTACCCTAATATAAAAGGATGAGTTTTTTCACTCATAATCGACATATTACGAGATATTTATTTTTTATTGTGATGATAATACTCATAAGTTAGTTTTTTTTCTTTATTTATTTCTTTTTTTTTTCATAAAATGTGATGTGTTGTTTTACTATACCAATATTTTTATTACGTCAATAATATCCGTAAGTTAATTTTATTTATTTATTTATTTTTTTATTTTAAAGTATGGAAAATTATTTATCATACACATGTAAAAATTGTGTGTCACGGCGACTAATATAAAAAAAAAAAGAAAAAGGAAAAGAAAATAAAAACATAATAGCCAATGCCACCTTAGGTTGTAAGATAGAATTACCATAGATTCTGACAACGAAAACCAAATTTGAACATCTTCAGAACCCTTCGCTAAACCAAATACTCCACATCATATGGATAGACGAAAATGAAATTCAGGTACCAACTTCAAATAAGACCGGAAGATTGGGCCGTTTTGTAAGAATTTTGCTCAACTTCCAGCTAGAATTTTGTTACCCTAGTGTTTTTGGATTCATTTTTGAGAATTTTGGTGTTTTATAGAGTGTATTGGAAATAATTTTTAGGGATAATTACACTCTTTTTTATGAGATTTGATGTAATTATATGAAGATTTTCTGTTATTTGAGAAATTACATCCAACACCCTTGAGGTTTGTTTTTGCCTAATAAATAAATTCATTCGTTAGTCAAAATTTAGGAATTTGATAATATTAATAAAATAAAAAATATATATTTACCCCAATTGATTTATTACTGACTTATAGAAGGTCAAATAAATATTTTATAACCAAATTACTCTTGTACGTCTTCATGCACTAATGCACATCTTCACAATTATAAGAGTATTTAATTCGAAAAAAAATATTTGACCTGCAATAAATCAGTTTTAAGTTTTAGTTAAGAGTAACTATCAATTTTCATTCAATTTTTTTTATTAATATTAACAAATTCAATGAATTTTTAACTAATGGAAAGACTTACTTATTAGACGGAAGCAAATTTAGAAGTGTTAGATGTAATTTTTCAAACTATAAAAAATTTACGGTAATTACATTAAACTTTGGAGAAATGGAGTGTATTATCCCTAATTTTTGCTGTGAGTACGAGCTTTCCTTCACCTATTATGCAAGTAGGCCTGGATTTCTGTTATCATTTCCCCTCTCTACAGTAGTTCCTCTCTTTGGTTGCCATGCGGCTTTGAGAATAGGGGAAAAATATAATTCTAGTCCTGTAATTTATAAGGTGTGGCAATTTTGATTCTGTACAAATTAATTTTTTTAATCCTATAACTTTTAAAATTGGCAATTTTCATCCTTAATTGGCCGAAAAATTGCATGTGACTTGTACATAATCCAATTAAATTGCAATTTTAGTCTTGTAAACTTAGGGAGCGTTGGCTTTTTAAGTCCTATAACTTGAGAGAGTTGTCATTTTTTATCCTTCATGAATTTATTTACAGGATTGAAATTGCAAGTAAATTGTAATTTCCGGTCAAATTGGCCGAAAAAGGACCAAAATTGTCAAAATTATAAAGTTACAAGACTAAATTGCAAAAATTAATTTGTACATGACTAAAAATACCACCCCTAAATTACAGGACTAAAGTTACAATTTTCCCTTGAATACAGATCAAAACCCACTCCAGATCTTACGCTTGTATCCCACAAATGATGGCAATCTTTTCTATAGGGTTGAATGCAATCTAAATTAAGTAAAATTGTAAACGAGTGAATTATTCTCTATAAAAAATTAATTTATTTTTCTGTACTTTTTAAAATGAAATAATTTATCTCCTTAGATTAATATATTTTAAAAAATATAGGAAAGCAATATATATATATATATATATATATATATATATATATATAATATATATATATTTTTCATGGAGAGTAATTTACTTATTTGTAATATTAAGTAAGATTGCTTGCATTTTTCTCCCCTTTTTTCATACTATGAATTTTTAGTTGTTGGGGTGGGACTTTTTCAAGAATCATGCAAAAGGGCCTTTTCTTTGAGGTGCAATCTTTTCTCACAGAGGAGAAAATGAAAAATGTGATTGTAAAGATGGTGCTGTGGGAGAAAAGGAAGAACCCCTTATCTCCTATCAACATACACTTTCTAAAATTAGCCAGTTAGCTATGATCATTACCAGAAATTTCTATCAGAACCATCATGAAAATTAAGAGAATTGCTAATCTGGGAAACTGTATATGTCCAAAGAGGAAATAAGACCAGAAAAACATAATAGACAGGTATCCAGGAAGAAAGAAAGAGACATGAGTAAGATTTAAAGGATGGGTTTTGTGCAGTATTCAATTGTGTAATAATTTCATTTGCCATAACAAGCAATAGCATAATAAATTTCACCTTCATGTGCAGTTTTGGATTTCCCCAAGAACACAAGAAGATCAGCCTTAGTCACCCGGGTCGAGTAGAAAGACTGCTACTCGGTTCATCCGAAACTAGCATTTCAGTTTGTAAGACACATCTATATCAGAAGTCAACAAATATATGGTTATCCATCCATGTTGTAGTCATCTTGTTGCAGAAAAGGATTATAGTTCCCTGGAACTTCAATCTTTCCTATGAACTGGTCCATTCCTGCATTTGTGAACTTGATGTGATCAAAAGCATGTAGACAGGGAAGTATACATGCAAAATGAGGATTGCTGCAATAATAGGAATGTCTGAGCAGACATACTTATGCAGTCTTTTTGTCCTAAAAAAGCTGTGAGTAAATAGATAAAATGGGCTGACATTGTTTTGCTAGCTCAGCTATCAGGAGACGTCATCTAACATACCTTGTTAAGGGCATGGTGTTTGAGTAAAACATACAGATATGAGGGTTCAAGTGTTGATGGCTTGGAACAACTTATTTATTTATTTTTTATTTTGATTTCGACCTTTTTCCCTTCAGATCACCTTGAATAGTGATCAGGCTCTAAAACTGATTACTCGGTTCCACCATTCTTCTTCCAGTATTTATAGATAGGAATAGGACTCAGATGGCTCCGAACTCTACTTTTATTAAAATTATTCAGCAACTATGACCTTATAACAAGATAGGAACAAAAGATTGCAAGAACTAAGCTAATGCAATTTGGGAGTCTCTATCCCTGAGTTTTCAAAAGTTGAAAAGGTTTACCCTTATTTGCTTTTATAACTTCCAGAAACAATTTAATCAGATTGAAATGCTTCTCTCCCTAGTCACATACAGAGCAGAACTCCAGAAAGCTACACTTACAACTTTCAAATGTGTGTAGATAGTAAGAGAGAGAGAGAGAGAGAGAGAGCTTTGGGTTTTTGCAAACAACTTTTGTGTCCTTGGAATTTCCTTTTCCTTTGAATTTACACAAGAAACAAGAGCGATAAAATACCTAGTACAGATATCCCCACACGCAGACATCCCCTACACAATGTATATATGAATCTTTATATATTCGCGTATACTTGCATATATGTTATTTTCATTTGGAAGTTGAAAATATGATGTGTGATTGCTTGTGTATATACATACAAATGCACTGTAAGTTCATATGCAAGAATATATGTACGTTAGCAAGCTTAATCCACATACAAACATATACATACACTAGCCATATTGTGCTTAAACTTCACTTTTCAAGCTACTTATTGACCTTTAGACTAGGTTCTTATGCATGCTCAAACAATTAATAGCTATTATGGTCTTCACAGTAATAGGGAATAACTCAAGTGAGAAACACAACCAAAGAAGAATATGATTTATAGGCGTGCTTGCTAAACACACTTAATATCTTAAGATAAGATCTAAAACTCTCTTTTATCAGTCAAAGAGTAATTTCACTTTCATTTCTGTGGCAGTGTCAAAGTATCAATGTTTTGGGATGCACTTCTCTCACCATGTGCCTTGCACAATTATGTTGAGTTGGAGTGCTGCCGTACACCCAGCTCAGTATTACAGGAATGTATTGAAGTAGACCTCGTGAGAAGTTAAATACTGAATATTTAGAAGATGTCAAGACGGAAACAGTGAAAATTGACTGTCTTGATTGCTAAATGTCTCTTTTCTTAAAAGGATGATGTTTGAGCCATATACACACCACATTTAGACTTTAAACAGAGGCTATGGCTTCACTATCTGATAGCTGAAAATTGAGTTGGTCCCCTAGAACCAAATATGTCTTAGGCTGTGTATTGACCTAATATATCAAACACCCAATTTCCCAGCCCAAAAGGCCAATCTGTAGTACCCTAAGAGATAAAACAAATGAGGAATTGTGATTTTGGAAGGAACTACGTACTTGGATTCGGCAACATACTCCCATAAAACGGTATTTGCACAAAACTGCCACCAAACTTTGAGGTGCCTTCTGAAGGCAACACAGGCTCAGGTTTACTGGTGTGTGGATCGACAGAGTGCATCGAAGAACTAGCCTGAGGATTTTGGAAACAGAGATCCTCCGGTCTCGAACTTAGAATGTGATGTGCTTGAAATTCCTCAGGCTTTGTTTTCTTCTCATTGGGTGACTCTACCTCCGTCTCTACTTCTGATTCAGCATTATTTGCTGGTACAGCCTGTTGCTTCCTCTTTGACCTTGCACGCCTGTTTTGAAACCAATTGTAGACATTCGTTTCAGAAATCTGGCCATGTTGAGACAACTCTGTGGTTATTTCTTTGATCTTCTGCTTGCTTGGCGTTCCAATCCCTTGATCGAATATGCGTTCCAGAATTTGAAGCTGCATAGGCGTTGGCGTCCAGCGCTGTCTGCCGGTGATCTTATGGGCACCAGAAGTTATCAAGGGGTCACAATATAGATTTCCCAACCTCACTCCTGATGCAGGAAAGCAAAGTGCATATTCCCCATGAAGGCGCAGGCACAAAAGAAGTAAAATAAAGCAACATGGGATCAAGAGAAAGGCCATCAGTAGCTGATCACTATCCATACTTCAATACTGAGAACCTATAAGCCTCAGGGTGACTAAAATTACTGTAAATGCAAGCACAAACCGTAATAGCATAAAAATTAGGCTGTATTGGCTGGATAGCCATTTATCAACAACAATGGAACACTGGAAACAAAGAAAATGGTACCAAGAAATCTTTCAGAGCACTCTCTTTGAATCATCATGCCAAAAAAAGAAAAAATTCAGCAGCAGCTGAATTAATTCGAGAAGCTTTGACCAATTCAAAAGCAAGTGTTACCAATAGTTTTAATACTTTGACACTCAAGACACCAAGAAATAGTAAAGTAGATAATGAACAGTAAAATCCCTCAAGAATCATCACTTCTCTATCTACTGCATTCTCCCCTTCACATTTCAAGCCAACAGATGAAAGCTTTCTTTAAATCAGGCCACACTGATGAAAAAAAAAAAAAACACTAGAATTGCAAACAATTATCAACATTTTTGCTACTGTTTAACTCTCCATTTCTCAAGTTCTTCCACAAAAAAAAAAAAAAAAAAACCAAAATTCTTCCATAATTCCACATGATCGATAATCCATACCAGCAAGTTCGTTCTGGGACGTAAGGGATTTGTGCAGCTCAACAAGCTGTTCACAGATAGTAGCATACACAGCTATCTGCTTGCGGAGGACTTCCATCTGCTCGTCTGTCATTACCTTGACAAACATCCCTCCCCCACCGCCACCACCGCCGCCGCCACTGGGCTCCTCCGCCTGTTGCGGAGGTTGCTTTTCCCACTCCATCACTCAACAGAATTTCACTTTCTTGTGCAGCAGTGCCCAGAAATTGTTGGTAAAGAAAAGAGTAGAGGAAAAAGGTAACGAGAAAGCAAAGCAAGAGAGTCAAGAAGGCAATAATGCTCAAATGTATATGTTTTTATACGGATAACGACAAAGTATACTCATGTGCGTAGAATAGAATGCCAAATTTTCTACTTTTCATTCCCCGAAATCAGCGGCGAGTGGCCCAATTGGAATCAAAGTTCGGTGATCTATGTCCAAGGTACATTTTTGTTTTGCAGTATATATACACACATCAATCATAAGGTCGTACATTCCTTGATTTCGGTGATCTACATGAATTTTCTAAAAATATTTAAACGTAAGATTGATTTTAAATGTGCATTGAAAATAAAAAAAGCACTGATGGATCGTAATACTTTTTTTTTTTTTCCTCTTGTAATGTGAAAATGTGATAGTTTGAGCCGGAGTGGGTTATTTGATTAGAAGGATGCAGACTTACGGCTGTAAATGAGTCAAGCTCGATAGATTTAGGGGGTGTAAATGAGCTAAGATCGAGATGGTTCTGTAAAAAATTCGAGCTCGAGCTTTAGTAATTTTTTTATAATTAAAAAAATGATTATTTTAAAATATTTATTTATTATGTTAGATTGACAAGCTCAAATTATATCTGACTCAAACAAAATTACGAAATTACCACAACAAAGAAATTTTAATTTTTCACCAACTTCCATAGGCGTCTTTCAGTACCACAGAAATTTTTACGTCATTAAAGTTTCAAATCAAGAGGATGACTATGTTCTGACACTAGCCGCAGGGTGACCTGTTGTTTTTATTCAACCAATATCTTCATGTGCGAAATAAGTGCCAAAATTCAACCAAAAACTCTATTAGTTAGTGAATTTAAACTCGGATTTATTCTTAACTTGGATTCAATTCAAGAAGAACATACAACGAGAATAAAGGGAAGACTTTTTCTCAAAGAAGCCAGGGCTGGCCGTGAGTGCATGCAAGTGAGAGAGTGATAAGGGACTAATTTTCTTTTAGATAAGAGCGATAAACTTTTATTAATTAAAATAAATCAATTACAAGTACAATTATTCATGTCAATATTAATATATAACAACAATTATTACAATAATCATATGCTTCTCAATAACACATACTAATTGTGTAGGGTATATTTTCAAATGTATGAATTCCCAATCCAAAATTCAAGTTATTTCTAAGATAATTACTGTACACACATATGCACACTTTATGCACCACTTAGCCGTCATGGTCTTCACATGTGGAGAACTCCTCCTCAATATGCTCCAACTTGCACTCAATGGACTTGGGCTAAGTATTGAACCCAGCTTGATTTAATCTAATTAAATGAAGCCCAACCAAGGTCCGTGGGTTTTATTTAATCCAATTAATTTCAACTCAATACTAATTTATTTAATCTAATTAAATTATAAATATAAGTTCAATTACTAATCAATTGATCTAATTAATTAGTTAGACAAACTCAATTAAAGTAATCCAATTAATTTAAAAGTGGTACGCCCAAATTTAGTTAATTCTATTAATTAAATCTTGGTCCATATGCACAATGAATTTTTTTTCAAATAAACGATCCAATTATTTTATTCTCTTTGAATTAATTTAATCTAATTTAATTAGTAATTAAATTAAATTTGAATAGTTATCTCTGATTAACCATTTATCAGAAACGCTTGTCACCATGGGTGATCATTTAGCAACGGTCCATGGCACTAGAAACTAGATGAATATTAGCATAAATATTTGGACTTCCATGTTCCATACAGGTGCGGTCCTTCCATTGATCGCCTCCTGACCTAGTGTAGGGTATGGAATTAGACGTTGGATTTTCATTTTGGACTAGACAAGCATGCTTGATACTTGAGATGCCTTTACTTTATTAATCAACATAAGAAACCATTCACTATTCAACCAATAGCTATGACCATAGATTTAAAAAGTCTAACCCACCTCAAAGTGCACAGGAAATATATCCATCATATATTGACAGGAAATAAATTCTATCTCGAAATCCACCCACTTGCATAAACAATCGTTGCGGAAATTGCTGTAATTTCTTCAAAATTTGCAATATATTTGTGCATAATTGTGATGAAATTCTGTGATGTGGCCAATTTGTGAAAATTAATTTAAATTTGCTTTGGATTGAGAAATTGTCGGCAAACTTAAAAATAATTTACATGAAATCATCGCAATTCCATTGCAAATTTTGTTTATGAAAACATCAAATTCTTTTTTTTATTTTATTTTTTATTTCTCTTATCCGGTGCTCATGTTTTCTGACAAAATTTTACCACTGACATTTAAAATTCCATCAGTAAATTATATAGTGTTTCAAATGTCCGAAGCAAACACGTTGATATTCAGTCCCAAGTAGTTGCCGTATGTTTTATACAGAATTAAATTTGTTGTTGTAAATTCTAGGGAAAATTGCTTTTTTAGCCAAATATAATAGGTTTATTTTTAATTTAATCTCATTTGTTAAATTTGTATCACATTTAGTTCCATACGTTTTAAAAAATTCTTAATATTAGTTCCAAATCACTTTTTCATACAATTTTTGATGGAAAGGTCACTTTTCCATTCAATTCACATCACTTTTTCGTTAAAAATTGGACAAAAAAGTGACTTAGGACTAACATTAAATTTTTTTTAAAATAAATGAGACTAAATGTGATAAAAGTCTAACAAATGGAACTAAATTGAAAATGGGCTTAATATATGAGACGAAAAATGCGATTTTCCTAAATTTAATTTCATATTCTACTCTATTCAACATATGCACGCTATGTGTAAAAGGATGACATCATGCTTTCTTATTTTGAGAGACATTTCATACACATGACGTGTGTATTGAATGAAGTTATGAGAAAATTTTTATACACGTGACGTGTGTATATTGAATGAAATAGAAGATAGAATAGGGTTTATAACAAAAAAAAAAAAAAAAATCTAATCCTGCGGTAATTAGTGGTGCACGCCCCAAAATTATTTATTCTCCAATATCAATTAATTTTTTTTTTTTTTATGTCAACTCCTAAGACCAAAAACTCTAACCTCGTCCTTATGTTTAGGTACAAATGGAATTTAGCCGACAGAAGGGGAAAGAACTAAAGCAGTCATGTTCGACTAGAGATGCTACGACAAAGAGCATTCCAAACAAAATACACAAATGGAATATTGAGAAAACATTCATAATTAAAGAAAAAAGTTACAGTACATAATTAACTATAGACTTAAAACAAATAATTTGAAAGAGCAAACACCTCATATTCTACCATATATATATCTAGAAGCCTGATGCATCCACGTACAACATAGAGGCATCGTCGGAATTTCACCAACCACGTCATACGTACATATATATATATTAACTGCGATCTCTCTTCACATATAGTTCATTACATGACATAAACCAGACGTATGATTAAGTATACTACGTAAAGATGCAATAGGTTCCTCTGTAAAACACTAATAGGCAAAAAAAACCCCGAACAACAAAAAAATGAAATGGTAACGAGACCTCCTAGACTTTTAAAAAGTGGCAACGCAAGTGATCTTCTTTTTAGAAAGTTCAGAGGGTAGCGTTGCCCTTTTTTCTATGTGGGGGAATTTTGTACCTGCTAGTATTTACGAGTAACCCTAATATCAACTTAGTTGGAAGGTGGTGGAAAAAGGAAAGGAATGGAAGGGATAGTCGGAAGACCGGTGGGGATCGAAGGCAACGGAGGTATGGAGACTTTAGGGATGGCAGGAATCGTCGGAATGGTTGGGATGGTGGGAATGGATTGCAGGGGCGGCAGACTTGGTTTCGGCAATGAAGGGATCGTTGGCAGCCCCGGCACAGACTGTAACAAATGACGCGCACCGTCACATTTCTCCATGTTGCTTGCGATGGCCGCCATGATCACAGCAACAATCACCATGCAAGTGTGAATGCTTCGGGCCATGACAACAATTAATGTCAGAAATTGAACCTTATTGAGATAGAAGAGTACGAGGTTAGTGAGGAAAAGAAATCGGATTAGAGGATATTTATAGAGGGAGTTGAATGCACGCCTAATACATATAGATGATTGTGGTTGTGACCACGTACCATAAGTTGTTAGGAAACATTAATTGTGGTAAGTATTGTTAGTTAAACTGTTTTTCTTGTATTTGGTGAATGATGATGTTTGACATGATTCTTGGGGCTTATTTTAAAGGGTGAATTATTGTCGATTTTGTTTGAGCTTATGTTTAATTGTAGAAATATTACTAATGATGTTTTAGCTTAACGGATAAGGCTATGATTGAGATTCTATAAATAAATTTGTGGTTATGGGTTTGAGTCTCATCGAATATGTTAGTATTTATCTCACTTTATGAGAAATTCTTGTTCAGACTTGGCTCAATCGGCTGAATCTGAATCAATTAAATTGCAAATGCCATGTGATTGATTTACAGTTCAGGAAAAGTGATCAATTACATAACAAGTGTAATATACTTACTTTGTAATTAATTTTGTTCGGCTAAACTTGATTTGGGCAATAATTTTCCCACTTTACATGGATGTATGTCTCACTTTATGTAAATTATTGTAATTTATTAGTCCTTGGTTATTTAGTGAATTTGTGTAATTTGTCCAATCATCTTAGTCATATTAATGCATTAATTGAATTGATATTTTTTTTAGAAATATTATATATATTGTAACTCCTTATAGTACATTGAAAATAAATTTTCTCCAATAATTATTATATTAATAATGAAACTATTTTTATCATTTTCATATCCCTAAATAACAATGAAATACATATAACCAAAAAAAAAGAAAATAAAATAAAATATGCACCCCCTTGCTTTTATACGCATCTTGGCTATATTATTTATTCTCGACAAGTTCTTTTGCTGTATCACACAATCTACTTCTACAACTATTTCCGCTGTGTCTGTTAACCGGACAAAGTCCCTCGCAAGAGAATGATCCGAGCAACCTACTTCACAATCTCCTCAAGATAAGTACATGTCCTGGACCATTTCTTCAATCAGATCACCAGCGATCTCAGACCCAAGATCTTCACCTAGCACATGTTTCTCGTTATCCATCAATCTGGACCATGGCTCGGACTTCAAATCTCGAGCAACCATATTATCAAGAACGTAATCCGATCTATCAGTCGAAGGATGCATGTAAACTCGAATGCTTTCCCACACACGAGACACTAACTTCCTTCCATGAGGAGGCTTAAACGCAGGATCAATGGCCTTTTCCATGTATCTAACCGTGTTTGCTGGTTCTCCAAGTACAGCAGGGAGTGCTTCATTTAACAAATCAAGTATCATCTTGCGGTTTAGTTTAGCCTCCTGATTTGAACACCTTTCGTCCGCCTCGGTGCTTTGTCTGTAAGACTCTTTCACTTCTTCAAATACCTGGTGGCTGATAGGTTTGCATTGTGGGCCCCACTCTGACGGTGACCGAATGCATGAACCATCATACAACCCAGAAGCTACAAGTAAATCTCGAATGTAGGCTTCGGATGGATTATCTATGTCAGTTTCGACTTCATGAGGCAGCTCTTCAACTTTGGTCTCCTTGAGGCCAGTGCATTCCGGTTGATTTAGCTCTTTCTGCGACTCTGTTTGGTTGTGAAAACAGGGAAAGCGAATAAGGGTGAAGTGCTGATGCAGAAAATTTAGAGGGAAAGGCGAGAAGAAGAAGGAAGACGAGTCACAGAACAAAATAATCCATTATGGGCTCCTATATGAATTGCTTGCATGTATTTGTTGGCTACAAATATGGTTCCATTAAATGACAGGAGTGAAATCTAATTACAAACAAGTTTCATATGGTTGTGGGGTTTCAACCTAAATCCAATAAACAAACCTTGAAAAATAGGGATCCCATTTATGATATTAAACAAAAAATATGCTGGTTATCCTGTTATATATTGCGACACTCTTTATTATAAAGTGCCAAAACACAATCATGATTCATGCACCCACGCTAGTTTACAATATCTCTAGCTGGCTGGTGTCTCTTTATGTTTTGGTGTTATAGTCAAGCAGCCAAGAAACCTTTCTGGAAAACTTGCTAGTGCAGAAGGGTTTTGTACTAGAAAAGTAGACTCGAAAGTGCAACTTTACTTACCATTCAAGTCTGAGTTTATTTGACAGAAAACAGGAGGCATTTCACTGTCCTCTGGCGGAAGTACACCTGATGATGTCTGGCTCGTATGATCAGTTGGTCTCCCAAGTTCTTCACAGGGAGTACTGCATACAGATGCAGGGCTTGGTGGCACTTCAGTGGAGTTCTCCTAATAAGAATAATAAGAACAGATATACAACAAATTGGCATCAGACTATCACTTTCTTTTAAGAAGTTAGAAGTCGATCAAGAGTGAAATAAGATCCTCACATTTGTTTCACAGAAACTCCACGTCACCGTTGGTCCGCTTGTCATATCATTGTAGAGATCATGTTCATTATAATGTAAATCATCCACTGACTGAACTCTCCTATGAAACAGCCTCCCTCTAAGAGTAAAGCTGTATCGAAAGCTTGAAACCTTTTCCCTTATGTTGAACTTATCCTTCTTTTCTTGGCATTCATTGAGATATTCTCAACAATTTCATGTTTCCTCCTTATCTGGGCCCCGGTCAATATATGGCGATCTTCCAGAAGAAGCTTGCCAAATGTTCCGGACACTGGAGCAGACAAAGATCTAATAAGGTTCCCAGGAGATAGTTCCTTGTAGTGCATTCCACCATCACAGGCATCCTGTCTGAAAGACCTACTTTGCTTTTCTATATCATTCATAAAGTTTTCAGAGCAGCCCATTTTATCATCAATCCATATATGCCTTGATTTTTCAGCTCTCTTCTCATAATCCAACACTGATGAGGAACTTTTAGATGAGACTGTTGGAATTTCTGTATGTATTTCACCTTTAAGAACATTCCTTAACCTCTCTGTCAATGATCTCCTTGTATCTCTGCTAATAAACTCAGGGTAACCTGTTCCATGTAACTGAATATCACTTCTGTAAGATCTTGTAGGCTCTGAACGAAGTAAATTCACCTCAAGGTCCTTCGAGACACTGTCTCTCATTTTTTGTGCAATACATTGAGCTATTTGTCTTGGTTGTGATGGCTTTTCCTGATAAGGGCTCTCAATTCCTCCTCTAGTTGGCGTACTTTTTGAACTTTTACCCTGCAGCTCCAACTTCAGCCTTTCCTTCACCTCTTCAAGAAAATCTTCTATGCTAACCCTTTTTTCCGAAGTGCAAGGAGTACCGTTCCATGAATCTTCTTCACTGACGCCCATTTTGTCAGGACCAGGCCTCAAAATCACTATCTTGGTGGGAGCAGGAACAGCACCCCATTGGTGATCAGCATTAGTCAACCGAGAGGTCCTCAACTCTGTTACTGACCTTCTATCTGAATAGGGAGATTCCTTTACCCCAGCTAAAGTATGATCCTTTTTCTTTTCAGAACTACATGAAGTAAGTATTTCATGTGGACCTGCTATTACAGAGAGATTGTTAGGTTCCATCGATCTCCCCCTTGTTGTCACTCTCTGGGAATTAGCATAAAGAAACATCTTTTCCCTGTTGAGGTCATCTTTGGCTATCCACTGGCTTGGATCATTGCTGACATCTACAACCTTAGAACATTCTTTAAATCGTGTTGCTTGCCATGCTTCAAAATCTTTCTTAAACTTCTGCAGTTCCTGTTCTTGAGGATGTTCTCGGGGTTTAGGCTTCTTCAGGTTGATGCAGCTACTGAAATGATTAGAATAGCTATCAAAATTGTAACCAAAGGAACCAAAGTCTGGCTGCGTTGAGGAACTTGTGGTAGATGGAGCACGGATAACTGACCCCTTTTTTGACCTTTCCTTGTCCATCAACATGGGTGCAGGAGTCTCATTCTTTTCTTCAACTATTTTTGGTGCTTGTCCCAAATCAAATGGTAACATATCAACTCCCATTAGACGAGCCACTATGCTTGGTCCATTTTGTCTGGTGTTTGGTCTTTTAGAAATCTCTTCACTGATCAACTTCTTGATTGGAGCCTCGGTGGAATAACAGTTCGTCATAGATGACCTCTTCGTCAGATGACAAGAATACTGGATAAATTTAGCAACACGAAGAAATGTTATTTATAGGAAACAAACAAGTGAATACCTTCGAAATATAGTTTTGGTTGTACCACTCATGGATGATACTAAGCTTTAGCAGTTGGGAATCAAATGAAACATCAGGAAAGAAAGATGATTAGGCGTAATATGCAAAGAGGGGACTGTAGGATAATCAAAGACTGAGAGCATGCAAAAATACCAGTTTCCATCAAAATATCTCTGTCAATTGGACAAAAAGGTTGTAAAGAGAATTGATGTATTGACAACTAATGCAACTCCAGGACAACTACTGCAGAGAGGATACAACCACTAAACCTCCAAACCCTCCTGTAAAAGGTCATTGCCAAGCTATATTTTTCAGAGAACACAACTTCATTCTCCTTGAACCTATCCCACAAAGAGCATGAGTACTAAGAAGAAGAGTGCAGGAAGGTAATGCTTCTACACTACCCTGTTGCACAAGAAAGAATTATCATAAAAGAACCCCATAGTTTTAGTCTTTTAGTGTACAATATCGGAAGGCACGGTAAAAGTTCAACACTCAACAACCACAACACATGCAAAATCTCAAACATTCATAAAATCAAAACAAATTAATGTTATTACCAGTACACTATCTCTCCCTGCATGCAAGCCATAGGATGTCTCAACTGGAAGCTCCGAACTGTTTCTAGGAGCTTCTAAACCTGGAAAATAGTAAAAAATGAGCATTACCTCTAGTTAAATTTGCAGTCAAGAACATAGAAGAACATGTAGACTTTCATTTTTTATTTCATAAAAAAATTCTCAGCTGCAGATACATCCTCATAAAATAATGAGAACGTCCCAACAATACCCACCTGTTATTATAATGAGGATATTCCCTATCACTAATCATATTTGGATAACATTCATGAAAAGTATATTTGAAAATTAGCACTCCCAATCAGTCAAATCATTCCAGAAGTTAACTTGCAGATGGCCGTAGGTGCATTTGCTGATTATTTGGACAAAAACAAATACTTCCGGAAGAGAAACCACTAATGAAGAAATTACATAACAAATTGGAGCCACTAATGTGAAAAGCAGATAACACTGGCTCATTGCACAGCAAAAATCAAATACTAAGTTGGATTGCTAAGCAAATAACCAGTAGTTCAATGATATAGGAACAACTACTCAATGAAGTTACACAAAATTAATCTTACATCCAATAATAATTGCATCATGGATAACTTTTGCACAATTTCCGGTGGAAGCGTAGAAATGAATTAAGATAAGGATCTTAGAAATTTGCTGTCTACACACTTACTGACAACACGTCTCATGCTTGGAAATTTCTTCTTGGCCATGGAGTTGAAACAAGCTTTTTGCAACAATAACTATCCCGTATAAAGACGCAATAGGCTCAACAAGCCATCTTCCTATTATATCATTAAACCAAATTCTTTATCTTGAACAAAATAAGGAGCAAAGAGCAAGCCAGTCCAATCCTGCAGACAACATGATTCACCAATATAGAGCGTGTTATACAATAATAAATTGCAACCAATAGTATGTTTTCGGTTTAAAGAAAACATGGTTCACAAAACTGTAAGTACATTATGAAATTTCCTGCAAAAGAAGAAAACACGTTGGCACTTCCAGCAACACAGAACCATAGAGCGCAACTGAACTCAGATAAACCAAATTTAAGTGGTTCTTTTTATTATGGTTATGAATTCTCCAAATAAAGGATGAATCAATCATAAAAGTAATAATTGACAGCTAACAGAAGAAACCAACTAATTGTGCTTTTTTCAGCACATTTGAATCCATTTCAACACCTATGTCTACTGAGAGACGTAACTTTCCTCTTTGTGCACAAAGAGAAATTTCTCTATCAAAATGGTTGTAGTTTTGCGACCTTTTGTTTTTGATATGACATGAAACTTATGATAAAAAAATAAAATTAGTACCCAACTGGAAATATTTCCATTACACAAATAAACATCAAATGACATAATTGTCAAATTTCACGCTTCTCACTAACATAATTACACGACTGTACAATCAATAACATCATCCGATTTCGTCACCAGTAAAAGATAACAAAACAAGACAATTGATAAACGGAAACAAATTACGATATCAAGTACTGAACCACCTTAAACAAACACATTCCGAATCTAACAAAATCTCCAATAAAGTTAAAACCTCTGATCCAAACCAAATACTGGAGAACACATGAACATGGAGCGAAAGTCACGTTTCAGTCACAAAAATTTACCCAAGATCAGGGACTAACCATTGACACCTCACATGCTTCACCACCATCACAAGTCAGCTAAAAGGTCAGACTTCAACCTCCAGGCGTGAGAAAACGAAACTGCACAGAAATGGCGACGAGAAAACCACAGCAAACTATGATCTGAGAGCTAAAACTTTTGCAGACGCCAAAGAATAAGAATTAAGAAGCAATGATGTAAGAGAGAATGAAGTACAAATAATAATGAAGGAAGAAAAGTTGTGCCTTTTACATGACAATCCATTGCTGGAAATCACACCGCCAGCAACCCAAAAGCCTCTCTCTTTCTTCTTTTTCTTTTCTTTTTATTTTATTTGATTGGAGGGTTATCAAATGTAGTTAATGGGAAATCCTCCCGATAATATTGCAAACGAACAAATTACTCTTTATAAAAATAAAATAGCAACTTACCTCTTTATATTTTTTAATTACAATAATTTATCCTTTATATTTTTTAAAATTATACAATTTACTTTCTTAGACAGGGAGGTAAATTGTTTTAATTAAAAAGCGCAAGCGGATAAATTACTATTTTATTTTTTAAGAGGGTAATTTGCTCATTTACAAGATTATAAGAAAGTAAATTGTTATTCGCCTTATAATTAATAGTAAGCTGTTGTGAGGACTATTGTAGTTTACATGGATTGTTGTTTAGGCCAATAGTAAAGTAGAACATGATTTACATAAATTTCCACTGTTTTTCAAAAATTACACACACATAATTAAAAAAAGAACATCAATATCATTAGATAAAACACTTTTACTTTCTTACTCTCAATGAAGATTTCTATAATTATGCAAAAATAATGATGATTTGTGTAAATAAATTCTAAATTAGAGGCATAAATATAATATCTCAATTTTTTCATTCACAATTTCTTTTGCCACTTAAAAGTTATTGTTCTCAATGCAATTACATGAAATTCTGATTAAAATAAATAATATCTCAAGTAAAAATATTCTATCAAGATAAAGTAATATCACATAAAAAAATTAACATAAGTTTTCATTATTCAATAAGATAAGATTTTGATTTATGCTTGCAAGGTCAAATAATATCAAAATATAATTTGGTATGTTATGTTATGTTTACATATATATTTAAACAAGGAGATAAATTATAATAAGCTTCCCTGATATTTGACATTATTTTGAATATCCTCTTATTATTTGAAAAAGCACTTACTACTTTAAAAAAAAAAGAAAACTTATCGCATTTCTTTTTACACCAACTGAAAACATCAGGAAATAGACGAAAAATCCATACGGTAATAATATGAGAAATCCCAACTCTCAGGGGGACCTCCAACCCAAAGTAGTAATTTTATTTAGTCGCTATTATATTGTTACTTTCTTGTGGTTTTTTTTTTTTTTCTTTTTGGTATATGACATATTATTTGTTAAAGCATTGATCAGTTAAAATTATAATAAAGAAAGTTATAGTTATGGGTCAACTATTTTATGTATGTTTCGTTAGGGGATCTTTTTTCTTACTCGCCCTATGACCACTAAATATCAAGAACGGGTTGTGCAAAATTACAAGTACGACCTCTGAGAGCTGTTAGTGTAATATTTTTTAGGATACGTTATGTAATCTTTTGCCTCTGAATAAGTGGTAAAATTTTAGTTACAACTATAATTTCAAAACATTGTGTTTATAATTTTACGATTGATATGAAGTATTTGCTTATTTGAATCTGAGTCATCTGAACTCGTGGGTGTCAATTTAATTTACAGTATTTTAAATAGATCATATAAATGAGAAATTTTCATATATGTTTCTAATACTTATATATAGTAGGAGAAAACCATACTTGCTAAAAGTTTGTATGAGAGTTCAAAAAACAAAAAATGCATTTGCATTTGAGGAGGGATTGGATTGGGCGGTGCAGGGTGTTGCGGAGGATGTGATTTCAACCCTGTATTATATTCTCTGCATGGCAAATGAGCGGGTGATGTGTTGCGTAAGACAGCGGGGACGCTTCGCTTGTCGATGTCTTTTCACGAACCCGAGCGACACGATTTTTATGCATTCATCATTAAATAAAGTAATTTTTCTAGCTATGCTAATTAAAATAAGAATAATTACATTCCCTTTTTCTTAAATTTAGTGTAATTATACGTAAATTTTTTATAATTTAAAAAATTACATTTAATATCTCTAAAATTTGATTCCATTTAACAAAGTAGTCTCTCAATTAATCAAAATTCATTAAATTTACTGATATTAACAGAAAAAGAATGCATGAAAATTGATATATACACTCGACTAACTTATTGTAGATTAAATGATTTTTTTCGAACTAAACTACCCTTATAATGGTGAAAATATACCTGATTATATACATTAACGCGCGAAGACGTATGGAGGTAATTTGGTCATAAAAAAATTTATCTGACATGCAATAAATCATTAATAATAAATCAATCAGGGGTAAATGTAGATTCTTTTTTAATTTTTTTTTATTAATATCAACATATTTGGTGAACTTCTACTAACAGATGAACTAATTTGTTATACAGAAACAAATATCAGGGATGTTAGATATAAATTTTCAAACTATAGAGAATTTACGTGTAATTTACGCAAAATTTTAGAGAATAAAAGTATAACTATTCCATTAAAATATTATTTAATTTGATCACTGTAGTCTCTTTAAAGTATTAATAAATCAAATTCATTTTTTGTCAGATCAGGTATTATAGATTGGCTACAGTCATCCTATAACACTCATATATTGTCTAAGGGGAGTGTTTTAGAGATATTTTGAAAAAAGATTTTTAATTTTTGGTTTAAAAAAAAAGTATTTTTATGATGTATCGATTGTTAATTTTTATTTCAAAAAATCTAAAAGAAGCACTTTCAAGTCATAAATTTAACACTCGGGTTGTGCTTCTAACTGCTTTAACGTTTTCGTAAATAACTTTCAATTTCTTTTGAACTATTTTAACTCTCTTATAATAATTTAATTTAACATTTCAAATTTATTTTTGAAATTATAAGTCTAAAACTGATATTAGAGTTTTTAAGTAATTTGAATAATTTAACACTTTTAAAATGTATATTTTCACATATTTAATATGTTAGTATTTTTATATTTTATTTACTACATTATATTATATTATTCATATTTATATAAAAATATAAATTAAATTGCTATGATTAATTGAAAAAATATATTTTTTTGGCAATCATGCAAGTTTATATTTTGCATGAATGAATAATTGTATTACTTAGTTGGGACATTATTGAATTTTTTTTGGAAGGGGACATTATTGAATTCAACGCTCAATTTTTCTATTAATATTCAATATTTTAATAATATAAATGATAAATATTTATAAA
Source organism: Sesamum angolense (assembly GCA_034509725.1). Lineage (NCBI taxonomy): Eukaryota > Viridiplantae > Streptophyta > Magnoliopsida > Lamiales > Pedaliaceae > Sesamum > Sesamum angolense. Next base: position 8,166,782 of record JACGWL010000010.1, read on the forward strand.
ATAAATATGAAATATACTAATTGGAGTAAAATAGATTATATTTTGAGAAAAATAATCTATTATTAACAAAAGACACGTACAAATATTAAGCAAGAATAATATCTTTTTAACACATAGGACAAAACAGTCTTTGATCAGTTATGTTTATTTTAGCATAGTGTCAATACCCTCTAATTTCCTTGTATAGGGGATTTTTGGAGGAACATTTGAAAAGAGAACGGTTAATTGAAGAGCTTTTAGATCCCAAGCTTTATATCTTTTTCTCCTTCAACTTTGGCATCGTCTGTGGAAACTTTATCTAAGTACTGAAGATGAATACTTGATTGCGAGTCAGAAATTAGAATGTTGGGCATGAAAAACTCTAGGGAAGAGGTGAAAATCATTTACATGTTGGCAACCTCCCAAAGAATCCACCCGCTCACAACCTCCAAGATGATCGAATGAGTGCCCAAGATGAGTGAAATCTTGAAAGGCTTTGGTGGAAGATGCCTCCGTTCAAGTTGTAAACAACGTTATGGCTTGATATATCATTGAACATCTGTTACCCCCATGACCCTCTCACCATCCTCGCAAAGGCCAAAACGCTCCCTTGTCTCCTAAGGATGGTGAGCAGAGGCCTAGGGACGCCTAGGAAGGAATGGACTAGAAAGAAAAAGTGAACAGTATAACCACACAGCCTAAATACAGCTTATTTTCTCCATCACCTTCTCGAGGTGGTGTGTATGAAGAAACTATGTCCCTTGTCACCTTCCAGAGGAGGTATGTATTAAGACAATTACTTCCCCCACCTCCTTTAAGGGGATTACCGCCAAGAAGGCAAGAAGTTCAGAGGGAGTTGGAGGTCAAGCACCTGCACTACCCAGATTCCCTAACCCCATGAGAGTAGGAGGCTTCCCATTCTCCCGTTGGCAATCGCACCCCTAAGATGCAGCCCATTCTCGTCTCGTATATCAACTGAAGTTATCCAACCTGCAGGGATGAAAATCCCAAAGCTTTAATGAGTACAACAGAGAGCGATCCTCAAGACCACTTGGACTAAATTTGTTAGATATCTGTTGACGCGACCTACTGCAAATTGTTCTAAACTACTTTCTCTAAAATAAATACTTTAAACACTTGATCATTACGTATCTCCAGAATACCTTACCGTATTTTTAGTTACAACAAATGCCTTTCATAAATGTTCAATTTCCTTGATTCTTGCCCTCCAATAATGACAATTGATAGTCATTGTTTAATATTAGATTTGTAACTTTTAACTTTTATTTCTTCCCTATTGAGTCTGAACGAACCTCCAAACATCCTCTTAGTATTACACCATGCTAATATTCATTATGCGAATACCGATCTAAGTATATATTTAGAAACTGAAAGTTCGACCAATACTAGAAAAAAAAATTGAAAACATCATATCAACGAAACAGTAGATCAGCATGTCCGAAAGAAAACCAAAATGAAATGGAGTTTGTGCACACACACACACACACACACACATATATATATATATATATATATATATATATATGAGACTTAAGTATTAAAGTTGTAACAATATATGATAATTGTGTCTGAGAAATATTTGTGCTTTCTTCCTTTAATTCTTTTTGTGGCTGTTGTGCATGTAGAATATCAAGCATGATTGCAAATTGAAAAGAAATTTGAGGTGACCAATTAACGTGGGGTTATCATGAAATACATTCCAAAAATCATCGATTGCCAACATTTATTGAGTATATATAGGACAGAGCAATATATTTTTGTTTGGTTTGTATAATATTCTATGTTTGAAATAATTGTTGTATTTTATTTACATTATAATGTCAAAGTTTTTAATATTTTAACTCATTTGGAATAGTAATTATGGTTTGAAAATTTTATGTTATAACTAGAACAGAATACAAAGTTTTGTCATGTTATTTAATATTAGTAAATAGAATAAGGAGTCAAAATTAGATGAATGCAACATTAATCTCATCATATATCTATCTAAATACTGAAAAAAAATGCAATTTATCCCCTACCGTATGAAAAATGAGAAAAAACCTACAGTAAAAAAAATAGTAAATTATATCTCCTGTATTCAAAGAGGTGTAATTGCTTTATTTTTCAAAATACGGAGGATTAATTTGCTAATTTTTTTTCTATAGGATTTTTTTTGCTCGTTTCACATATCAAAAGAAGGTAAATTGTATTTAATCTAATTAAAAACAGATTGATGCATGTAGTAGCGAAAGTAACAAGATAATGTATGTGAGGAGGTATATTTTCACCGTAATAAGGGTAGTTTAGTCAGAAAAAAATATTTGACCTACAATAAGTTAGTAATAAACCAATCGATGGTAAATATCAATTTTCATTCAATTTTTTTGTTAATATCGGATGAACTTATTTGTTAGACAGAAGCAAACCTCAGGGGTACTAAAAATGTAATTTTCCAAATTCTAGAAGGTTTATATATAATTACATAAAATCTCAAGAGAGGAGAATGTTTATAATTTTTTTTTGGGGGGTGGGAGAGAGAGAGAGAGAGAGAGAGGGGTACCCAATTGAATATAAACAATTGAAAGAATGGAGTTACTACTAATTAGTACATAGATAAGTAAAAGAGATGAGGAAAAGCAAGAAATTAAGAAGAAAAAGAGGGTTTAGTCTGTAGGGTATGATGATGATGATAGGGAGAAGGTGCATGTGTCATGTGCCCTACATGCAACCTATTAATTAAATAAAGAAAACAACCCCAAAAGCTTGAGTGAATCCATTGCTTTTTCTTCATAAGGGACCATTCATCATCACATCATATATTTCAATTATACCCTACTTAATACTTATATCTATTTTTTTATTTTTTTCTTTTAATCATAAGGAAATCTAATCAATTACGTTTATTATGCGATGATTTAATTATTCCCAGTATGTAATATGTTAAATGAAAAAAAAGAAAAAACTCTGTGAAATTATTTTTAGCAAATTACCCCCTATATTTTTGAAAAATGAAGTAAATTACCTCCTGTCAATGGTTTATATATGAGGCAGTCTACTTCATTTTCTAAAACACAAGGGATAATTTATTTATTTCCTTTTTTTTAACAGAAGTTTTCTGTTACTCATTTTTTATATCGCAGTGAGTAAATTTTATTTTTCTCAATAAAATTTGAATAATATTTCGACTTCCATATGTCATAATGTTGCCATTTTTGCCCTTAGCTAGCCAAAACAGCAAAATTAACATTAATTCTTGGATGTCATTTTTGGCTACACAATCGATTACACCTTAGATTTGAACTCCATAAGATCGAAAATTTCTCTAGGTTAGTAATAATCTTATGCCATAACCAAAAATCAATAACTTGTTTCAAATTGATTCCCACTTAAAAGACTTATTTTCTAAGGAATTCCAAGGAAAAATAAATTTCCATAGAGTTTTAAAGAAACAAATCCATATTCGTAAAGTCGAAGAGCAAATCCTTCGATTTTGAGTTTGATCAATAAATAATCACTACACTTTCATAACAAATTTAAAGTTTAATAATGAGTAAATATACACTACAAGAAAATGGCTCAATAATAATGAACAAAACAAAAAAAGAATAATTGGATTTGGACTTATCTAAAGGAAGATAAGACTATTTGTTCAAACATTGTCCAATTTATCCTGGTATATAGGGTGGTAGTTACTTAATAACTAAAGAGCTTCTAGCCAAGGCTCTTTTTAAGTTATCCGGAGATTTTTTACTATAACGTGTCAGCCACCTGTATGACGTGGCCACCCTATTGTATAATAACTAGGTTTGCTGAAATGAATTTCTCCTTGAATCTACCAGATTAATAGTGATACTGTGGCTTTGGGAGGTAAAGGGCTTGGCTCATGGGCTGGTCGGGCTATGCATGCCTGAGTTGTGGGGCTGGAGGCCCACCTCCTTGCTTTTGGACTTCTAAGGTAAATCCTTTTTAGGGGCATCATAAAAAATATTAATGCAATCAATTTTGCTCAGAATTAACTCAACAATTTTTTCACTAGAATAAATGAAATCAATTAATTCACTAGAAATTAAGTAAGACAGTAGATCGCTTAGAGTTAACTAAGAATTAGGCCAATAATAATAATTTTATCCTGATTGGAGGTGTAGTATGCGTGCACTTCCAAAGAACAAACTTACTCAACAAATTCTATGATGAAAGGTGAATTTGTCGCGTTAACAGCAACAAGCAAAGAAGCTAAATGATTAAGGAATTTGTCATTAGATAATAAATTACGATCACAATCAACGCCAATCATGTCTTTTCACATCCTCAATAGATACATAAGGGAAAGAATTAATAGACATATTAATGTAAGACATAGTTATATAACATATTTAATCTTAGAATGTGTAAGTACCATAATGTTTTATGCGATCTGCTGACGACGGGACTGTCGAGAGAGGTGACAAAGAACACCGATAAAGCAATGGGTTTAAGACCATTTCTTAAAAGCATCCGTAATAGGAACCCTATATTTTCTCTTAATACTACCTCTAATTGAATGGTTTAAAAGGTAATCATAATAAACTAATAATAAATAATTAGAATTAACTCAAAATATATTATATATTTTTAATTATTATTACGAGCTATAGATAATGAGTGGAGAACTCTTATTGAAGTATTGATGCCTTTTAGGCCAGAAGAACTTAAGTGATTCTGCACATAGTAAAGATAACTTTTAAAGTGTCGATGAATTTATGATGAAACATAGAATCACTTATGTTTTAAAATTCTTCTGTACTCCACAAGAATATAATAAATTATGTATGTGGTTTTTCTTTTCTGTTTTAAAGAATATACCACTAAGTTCATCTGAACTCTGAAATATTTACTCTAATTGGAAGGTTTGTTAGAAAGACACTTTCTTGTAAGCATAAATTTAGCTATAAATATCAAGTGAAAAGAGAGATGGCAAATTAAGGAGGATTGTTCGATAACTTGCACATATAGCATATTTCTTATTGTACATAAAATGATTAATTAAGTTCTGGCTAGCTTTACTTTGAGTGATATAATTAGGGTGCACTATGAAAAAAAAATTGAGTTTTGCTAAACTATAAATGACACGACTTAAAAATCGTGGTAAATCACGGTTAATAAAATCAAAGCAAAAACTTAAATATTTACCACGTTTAATCAATATTCGCCATGATTTTCAGCTATAGTCAAAATATTTGTCATGGTTTTGACTATGGCTAATGTTTTGGCAGCACTTGCAGAAACAGCGGCTAATAGCTGTTGCTAAGCCGTAGTTCATTTGTATTTGCCACTATAGTGACTAACCGTAGCAAAAAATCATATTTTTTCTAGTGGTGGGATGTATTAAGTTGTGATTAAATCTGTGGTAATTCAATTGTTGATTGTACTTGTGATATGTGTACTTCGTATTATTAGAATGTAGATTATCTTGTTATTAGTGTATGTCTTGTTTACTATGCAATATTTTAGAAATGATAAAAATGAATTAGACTATTTTACCCCCTTGACAAGTCATACCATCACATCATATTGCTTAGTTGAGTGCATTTCTTTCTCAGCACTATCATTTGTCTTTCTCCCGCAATTTGCAAAATTGCATCCTCCATTTTTCCTCACTCTGGAAACCCTTCTTCAATTCGTCCATCGTGCAAGCGACTTTCAGTTGAAGGAGATATTACATCTCCGTCTCAACTTGATCAATCGTTCCTTGGTGAGTTTATCATTTTTAAACATGCGATTTACCGTCGGAGGGGCCATGGAAGAAGAGGAAAATCAACTTGAAGAAGGATTTCAAAGATTGAAGTCTAGATAAAATGAAGCTCAATTTTTTCAAAAAAGTTACTAACATTCCACCTTTTCATGCATGGGTTGGTTTCGATAATTTACTACAAAATAAAAATAAATCCAAAATATTGCATAAATTAATGAGGACAATTGTGTCAACAAAAAAATAATCATCTTGTAGTGGGCCATTGTAACTAACCAATATCCCTATGCAAATGTGGATTTCAATCACGACCGAATAAAATTTAGTTTCCGACTTGAAGAAAATGTCACGGACATACTCATACACATACACAAGTAAAAATCAAATAAGGAATTTATAAATAAATATTTAATATAGATTCAATTGACATTAGGGAACGTGCATGTGCATCCAAGGAAACTAATATTATATTTTTAAATTTAGTTTTGTTTTCAAATTTTACTTTTAAAAATTATGTTATTTTTTATAAAAGTCGCAAATAATTAATAATATATTTTTGAAAGAATATGTCCTTTTCTTGAAATTTCTTCAACTTGTTTTCGATTGAAAAGTTCTTCCCAGGCACTTCATAATAAAAGGGAAGAAAAAAAGTAAATTTTATAAGATTGCAGTTTTTGGGTTAAAAATTATAATTTTATATGGTGCATGCATTCTGAAAAGAGATAAAAAAAAAAAAAAAAAGACCCATATATAAATATTTCAAGTACCACAATTTTCCCGTAGTTTATGAAAGGGAAGAATGCATATTCTTGAGAAGGAATATAATAATAATAATAATAATAATAATAATATATTTAGATAGAAATGCGTATAATAGGTTACAATATATTAATTAGTACTAGTTTACTTGTTTAATCCTATTAGAATTTTTCACTATAAACCTATAAATATATGGACTAGCACTAAACAGGTGCTTATGTCAACAATTCACCTTGTCTTGTCAATGATTTATTCGTTTTTAGGCGTGTCTCAAATATTATTCATAAACAAGTCTAGAGGACAACAACACTTGAAAATTAATACATTAAATATTAATTTTCTATTTTGGGAATTTCATGAATTTAATAAGTAGCTAAGTTAAGATAAATTGCTTACACCCCTTTGTGTTTTGGTGAAATTGAGTTAAATTTTTATGAATTGTTCTTAGTCTCCTTGTGGTATTGCACATGAGATAAGACACTGCTTAGAGCTAATGAGGTTTTATTATGGAGTTATGATTAACAGCTAAAAACTGCACATAGAGAGGCAGTCATTGCTTTAGGTCAGCAATATGTGCCGTGACTCTCCATCGGTGCAGCTTTTCTAATTTCAAGCTTTATTTTATATATTTGTCACTTTATATATATATATATATATATATATATATATATATATATTAATATATTCTATTTGGTATTTTATACATGGATTATTAAGAGAATATAATATTAACACAAATCACACAATTTTCATAATAATTTTAATTTTTTTTTGGGGGGGAAATGTAATATCACATTTTTGGAAAAAGATCTAATTTTTCTAAAGAGCAACGTCTAATTTGCAATAAAGATTTATCAGTGTGTGTACAGAAATGTTATATTTATACTTTAAATATTAAATTAATGGATGACATTAATTAAGCTACAACTGTTCAAATTCTAACAATTATTTCAGTTTTTAGTTTATTTTATTATGGGTACATAATTAGTCTCTTTAGGTAGTATTTAAAATAAATTTAGTCTTTTAAATTTATTTTTACTTTTAGTATTTCTAATTTAATTTTTGTTTTAGTTTTTTGTCCCTTTTACAATTTTTAATGAAAACGTGGTCGGATTTTATCTTTTTATAAGGTAAAATAGTCAATTTAAATTTATTTTTCTCAATTTAGTCCATTAAATTTGTAAATTTATCAAATTAGTCATTTATTAGACTGAAAAATCAAGATCTCAAAAAAATCTCTGATACACATAGTGATCCTCTTCTCACCACAACATTTTTAGGAGCCACTGTCTCAGTAGAGAAAAACCAATAGTTGGAGGAGCAAAAGTGATATCTAATGGTGGAGTGCCCATATTTAAACGCCTTGAATTGTATGGTTTTACATGCACCCCAAACCTAAAATATGATCAAGATATCTAATGGGCCGCGTATATCCGTATGAACAGTGACGAAGTGGTTCAGACAAATAAAGCCTGTAACACTATCAAAAGTAGTTGGAACTCTGTCAGCATAGAACAATTGTCTTTTTCATTAAATACGAAGGTCACACGAATACAATAATATTTAGACAATTCTATAATAACGTGAAGCCTAATGATCAAACTCGAGTTCTCCAATAAAAGGTATTTGTGGAGCCCTTAACAAATAGTATAGACGAAAGAAGGTATTTTACTATTCTTGAAGGTCTAAAAAACGTTATGAATAACCCCACACCATATTATATATATATATAAATAATAAAATATAATAAAATTTAGGGTAAATTACAACTATTTTCCCTCAAGTTTGACATAATTACGAATACCCCTTTACTGTTTGAAAAATTACAAATACCCTCCTGATGTTTAATGAAATTATGTAATCCTTGGAGGAAGATATAAAATTATCAATTTTGCCCTTATTGTATTTTTTAAAAAATTAAAAACTTATAAGAAAATCGAATGAGACAGATGAATTTTTTAAAAATTATAAAAAAATATCCACCTAATTCATAAAAAATATTATTTTTTAAAAAATAAATAAAATTATAATTTTTAATTCATAAAAGTATTTTGATCAATTTATTATAAAATTTTGATTGTTGTAATTTGATCTAAAATTTAAAATATAGAAAATCAAAATCGCCCCACTACTCCAACTTAGTAGTCAACCTACACCATACCAAAAAAAGAATAAAGAATTACTCACACGATCCAATAATATAAATATAAATTTATGACCTAAGCTCAGACCGAATCCCATCTGCAACATTGTCATGATGCGTGAATTGACCAAAAAGTCCCTGGAATGTCATGTAATTCCCCGTGTTACGTGGCGTGGATTTCTTTTTGTCGTGTTGGAGACAGTTGGGGTAGTGACAAAAGAAGTCATTGGATCACACCGTCAAACCTCTTTTCTCCCCTCTCGCAATCTTCGGATCAACGTTTGTCAACTGCCACGTGTCTCAATCAAGAAAAGGAACCGACCGGCCCTTTACTTCTCTTGCATCTGTCCCCATTCCCTTGTAATAAAAGAAAGGTGGTTCAAAACAAAAATCCCGTTGCTCATATTCTATTCACTGCTCTTACTCTCTTCTCTCATCCATTTGAACCTTTTCTTTCCCTCCCTATCTTGTTCATGCACTCGAACTGATCGGGTTCTTCTTGTCAAAATTCGGATTCCTCCCAACAGCGGTTTGATCTTCGTTTGTATGTATATCTTTCTTTTGAGAAGACTCTTCCTGAAGAAGGGTCATCAGCCCAACTCAATCTTTCTTGTTTGGGCGCTGTTTTTTTTGTTGACGAACCCATTTCAGTTTTCGTTGGGTATTTTGAGGGCATGTCTTCTTTTGCAATTGGAAGAGAGTTTTTGTATTAAGTTGGTTGTTGAAATTAGTTGCTCACTATTTCGTTGTTTTGCTTGTTTCTCTGCTCTTCTATTTTCTGGCACTAGCTTTTCTCTTGTCTATGAAGTTCTCTCTTTTTTTTTTTTTTTGGAATTTGGTAGTGAAAGTTGTTTGTTTGACTGGTGCGAGAATATGTTCCGATTCTCTTGTATTCATCTGTTCGATGCTTCAGGTTTTTTAGTGTGACTTGTTTGAAGTTATCCAGTCAATAGTTGAATGTCTAAGATTCTTACTATGCTGGATGATAAGGATCTCATATTTATGATCAATTAGTGACATGATTTGTGAGGAAGAATCAACTTTTATGACAAAAGGAGTAGGAAATTCTCATAAATGGAAGAATTAAGGTAGAAATGGATAGCTCTATCTTGCATTCAAGTAAATTTTTTAAGATGTTTTTGTCTATGGAAAGTGAACTGAATTAGAAATAGTTAAAAAAGATGAAGCATGCTGGTATTGAGTTTGTCTTACAAGCGGACAATGTACGAATGGGGAGAAGAGCTTATTCTTTGAATCAAGGACTTGTTTTGGCAACAACAGATTGCTGTTAGTTCTTGGATGGGTTGATTAATTAGAGTTTTGTGTATAATGAGATCGTGTCTATCAAAATTTTAGATACGTGAATAGAGGAACAGAAAATAAGCAATTCGGTTGTTTGGCTATATGGCATACAGCTACAAACAAATGCCCAAAGGGCTAAGTTGTGATATTATCTCTTAATTTGGTATTGCAAAATTCACCTATTTATACAGGTAAATTACACATGTAAAAACAGAAAATGGAGGAATTCACTCTAGAATCAAATAAAAGAAAATATCACAAAAACCAACTAGATATTTGTGATTTTGCAATTATTTTAAAGACTCAACATTTTATTCTAACAATCTCCATATGAAAGGTTGGAGGGTCGATGATGGAACAAATAACATTTCTTTTCTGGAAGTGACAAAAAATTGGAGAGAATTTTAGGTAGAATGTTGCAATTGGAGTTAGAAGTTTAAATAGAGAAATTTTTTTAGAAAAAGATATATGAAATATTCTCCCCTTTCTCTGTTATGATAAGTTAATTGCTGTTTCATTGTCTGTCTTTGAATACGTGTTTAGTGAATGACAGGAAGAGAAAAAGTAAAGAACATAGTACCATCAACTTGTTTATTGGACCAAAAAAGTAGTTTCCATGCATGGGAAACACTAAAAGAGAGAGAGAGAGAGAGACGTGAAAAATGAGGGTCACCCAGGTGGTTTAAGCTTGGACTTGAGCTATAAGTTTGCTTGAATGAGCCTAGATGTGCCTTCTGATAATTTAACTGAGATGAAGCTTAGCCTTTTAGCAACATCTACATCATATGGTGTAATTTAGGAAGTTACTCGAGCTTAAATAGAGTATGTTTTATGAGAACTTGTTTTGAACTTGAATAGCGAATCAAAAGGTTGTTCAAAAAATCATGAAGGTTCATGCAAGGCTAATAAGTTAAGGGTTAAATACCATAAATTCAAGTGGAGGACTAAGTTAAAATTGAATTCGTAAAAAACCTTTAGATATATCTCTAGCTTTTGTCTTTTCTCATTCTCTTTCTAATCCATTTTTCGCTTGTATTTATGCATCAGATGGGCTTTTCCCACTGACTAGGTTGGATATTTTTCTATAGGTATTATTTAGATCTTTTATGGATTTTGATTGGTCCCTCTTGGAATTTACATAGGCTAAGACCTTCCAAACAAGATAGACAATGCTGCCGAACCATTTACAATTTAATGTGTCTAACATTTTGAATTGAATGGTGAATTCCTTACATCAATTATTATACGAACTTTATTGACGAATGGATTCATTTGTGAAGATTGATTCCCAATTTCTTGCTCTAAGCAATAAATTTATATTCCAGATTTCATTATATTATAGTAGTTGAGTATATAGCTCAAACAATATCTTAATTGTTCTCTATTCAGTCGTAGTCATAATCCTTATTTAACTTGACAAGATTTTTCAATGAGATTTAAAAGTTGAAGTTTTCCCTTTCTCCTTACAAATTTGCACATTAAAGTAATGACCGAGAATTGATCTTACATCATCACTTCAGTGATAAGGTGATGATGGAAGAAAAAAGTTATTCTGGGAAATAGGGCATTTAAGGTGTCACAAGTGAAATAGGAGCAATAGGTTGGGATAAATAGAGTAAGTTTTATGTTTACTTTATTCTCTATTAATACTAGCTTGCTTCCCTCCATCCTCGAGAAGTCTTCAATTTTGGTTTTGTCATTGACCACTTGCTATGACATGATTTTCTAAGTTACTACATTTTTCTTGAGCTAAGTGTTTGGAATGATCCTGCAGCAGTAATGTGACATTGTAAAGATGATCTTGGAATCCGTCTTACACCCATAGATGAAGATTTAATATATAGATATAAAATAATTTCAGTTTAGCCTTAATGTGAGCATGCTAAGAACAGGAAATAAATAAACTATTTCCTTTAAAATAGCTAAGTTTGGAATGAGATGGTAATGGTACTAAAGTTTTCTAGGAAGTAATAACTGTTATTTAAATCATCATTACAGTTTATTTTCTACTTTCTTTGCTTCATATGATTTTTTTCTGCCAATGTTGGAGCATTTATCATCTCTGCACGTTCTTGTGTACATGTGCCTGAGATTGATGTCTTATCCTATATCTCTCTATATAATGTATAACTCTTCAGGCTGTACAAGAAAGTATCACATATCTGAATAAGTTGCAATTGAGTTGAGCTCAATTTTAGCACCAAAAAACTTGGATTTCGTTTTATTTTGTCAAATTTGAACTTGAAATGTGAATATATACTTAATCACTTTCTTTGAAAGAGTTCAAGATTTTATATAACATAATAACCTAATTTAAAATTCAAAAAATCAAAATAACTGTGTCCAGGTGGATAGCTTCTTGTCTATGGCTGTGATACCATTTGTAAGGACCTAGTTTGGTTTGGATTCCTGGTACTATGAACATCATTAATAGGTTCAGGTCTTTGCACGATCATCATTGTCAGGGACTAGATCTGATGTAAAAAGTTATGTTCACAAAAATGAGCAGCCAAGGCCTTAAAGATTTAAAGATTGTGATATCACTGATATGACCCTAGAACAGGTTATGACAAGATATCCCATACATCCTTTTCACCATAGTTTGGAGAAAGTAAGTTATAAGCTGGAGAAAGAGTGTTTAAGGTCAAGACTTTGTCTCAAAAACCATAGAATGTTTCATTAGTTTCTCAAATAAAACGAAAAACTACACAATTGTTCACTATCCTTAGTAAAGCAGGGTTGGGATATTTCAATTTGCTTACTCTGTTGGTGGATACATACTTGAATAGGATGTATGAGGTGCACAAAAGTATTGGTATATGACGTCCATTGTTGCCAATGGACAATAAGTGAAAACTGAAGAGTATAGACAAGTTCATATACGGGCTTTTGTGTTGAATAGATTAAGGTTCTCCATAATACTGTTCTTATGCTTATCAACATGATTATATTCATACTAGGTCTAACAATGTAAAGAGAAAGAAGATGACAAAAGAAGTTGGGTGGTACAAAAAAAATTCTATTAAGCACGATCCATGCGTTGGCTAGATAAGCATGAAACGTCCTATATTAAGAGTAGTAGTTATGGACCTGAAACACTTTTACACTGACAAGCTCTTCTTGCATGTGCATTTTTTGGAAAAGTGCATAATATGATACAATCAGGTATCACGACCATAGTTTTGCATGGGTGGCATTGTTGGTTTGTGTGGTAGCAGGACCATAGTCAATGTGGCGCATGGGCTGCTGAACTATTTAAAAATTTGAGTTGCAGAATTGGTAATAATTATAATTTTAGCAGAACAGTAGGGCTGGGTCCTGCATTTGCCAAGCTCAAGTCTAATACCATGTTAAAACAAACACCTTTAGGCTAATAATGGGAGTGGAGTCTCAAAATTAGCGCTTGTCTGGCAATGATTTAAAAATGTTCGATGGAGCCTAAAGACACAACAAATATGTGAAGCGCTTCAAAATTTTTCTGTATCTAATAGGGTGCTTTTCCAAAACTTTTGTTATGTAGTCTGGTCTATAATGTGAAATATCGTTAACCATAAATGAGTTAACCGTCTTGGAATTTTTTGAACTAGCATGGCTATTAAGTTGTGGTTAACTATTAACACTTTACATTGTTTTTCAGCCTGCAGGGATTTCAGACAGTTTGAGACCTGACGATGTAAACCCTCATTTAGTTTTCCATTATGGGATTCCATCTGGTTCTAAGCTGCTGGCATATGACTCAATTCAACAAATTCTTGCTATTTCAACTATGTAAATTTCGCATCCAGATTTGGTTCAAGTATCTAAGTTTGTTTGAACAGATTGGCAGAACAGGGACATGTTTGTCGAGAGTAGCTCTTTTCATGAAAGTGTAACAATGGTCTGCTATTAAGATTATTACAGTCACACAGTATATGTCAAGTTCTGATTCATGATAAATTTGGTCATTTTGACTGCTGATACTATGTTGGCTGATTTGTCACCCTAGCAGCCCTCTGAATCAATTTGTAAAGTGACTATGCTTTTAGTTTCCAAGATGCTGTTTTTAACCCAGTAAGGTCTGATGGAAATCTTATTCAACCCTCAGGGATGGACAAATCAAATTGTTTGGTAAAGATGGCTCACAAGCTCTACTGGAATCCGTAGAGACAGTAGCAAGCAAATTTTTGCTGGTAAGCATTTTGTATATCTCCCTTCTGCATCATATACTGCTTATGAAATTCATGAGAATGGTCTGAAGTAACCTATCTTTTTATTTCCATTTACAATTGTGAACTCATACCAAGTGGTAGTTTTTGTTGACAGTTCATTGAGAACCAGGGTATCCTTCTAAACGTAAATGTCAACAACCATATCGAGGCAAGTTAGTTGACCATTTTGGATATATGTGTTCTCTAACATTTGTTTTGTCTGACTTGAGAAAATTTTCTCTAGTCTTGACCATTATAGAAACCTTGGTCATTTTGCTGTACTTCCATTGTTAAGAAGTTTGGCAACTAATTTCTAATAGAATTATTTGTAGATCTGGGATATAGACAGGAAGTGTTTGTCTGCTGTCCATCACTTTGAGAAGGACATCACTTCATTTGCAGCCATGCGCAAAGGATCATACCTGTACTGGATGTAACTCTATTGTAGGAAATTTGTTGATATATCTATATGAAGCTCTATATATTTATATAGGTTGTATATGGATTTGCAGGTATGTTGGAGATTCGGATGGTGATGTATCGGTCCTGAGACTACATCAAGATCAACGTCATATTGAACGCATGAATTACTACATTCCTCTTTCAGCATCTCATGGTATGACTAAAACCCACTGCAGAAGGCTTTCGAAAAATATGGTCTTGCTACAATGAGCTATTCAGACTTCTGAACTTCTGACATACTTTTGAATGATAGATACATAATTAGTCAGTTATGAAGGATAGACTAGTTATAAATGATTGATTTGAAGGACATATCTGATTTTTGTTTTTATATGGTTCCACATGATTTGGGGTACATAAACTTTTAGAGTAACCATTCTTCTCATGGTTATTTAATATTTTAATTATTTTTCATACAGGGAAGACAAATGAAGTTGGAAATGATATTGCAGTACAATATATCCTACCTCAACCAGCAGCTGAAACTAAAAGGTAGTCATGTCAATATATCTCTTTTCCCAAGTATTTTTATTTTGTTACATATAGACACCAAATGGGGAACTTCTGGAAATAGATATTGGTCAAACAAGGTTAGTAATGATCAAAATCTGGATCTCTTTGCTCCTTACTTTGATATCCTAGAAGGAACCCTTCCTTTAGTTCCATTGCACTAGGTGCATGCGTCAACTGTATACAAACACATGCTATGTTTCTTCCCGTTCTGGCACAGTTGGATATTTTTGTGTAATCATTTGACTTGCATAACTGACTGAATAATAGTTTGAATACTAGAAATGAATTTTTCCCAATGGCTTCATCTTTCTTGGAGCATGAACTTTTTTACCTTCCAGTATTTCGTGGACAATGATTTTTTATTTTTCTTCAGGGTCCTTATTATCTTTTCTGATGGTGTTATTACATTGTGGGCAATCCGAGAAAGCAAAGCCATATTTGCAAGTACTGGTGGTACGACTTTGCAATCTATGCATCAAGAAGCGAAGAAAGTAACAGCAGCATGTTGGGCTTGCCCTGCTGGAACAAAAGTAGTTGTTGGGTACAGCAGTGGAGATATAATCCTCTGGAGTGTTCCATGTCCCCCAGATCCAAAGACTGAACAACCTTCGCAAAATGAATTGTCTGCTAGTCAAATTACCCCAATTTCTAAGCTGAATCTTGGATATAAAGCAGAAAAAATTCCAATAGCGAAGTTAAAATGGGTTTATGCAGATGGAAAATCAAGTAGACTATATGTTTTAGGCTGCTCCAACCATCATTCTGCCAACTCGCTGCAGGTACTAAATTGCCACTGGACTCCTATTGAATTGTTGATTATACACTGGCTCTCTGTTTTGAGAAAGTCAAAGATTATAACACCAGGTTCAAACAATAAGCTTCTGTGCTTACTTTACCACTCTAGTAGGAAAAATTGCACTTGATATTTATGGCTGTTTATGAATGTGTGATGGCAAACAGATAACCTAAATATCTCCTGTAATTCAATTACAATCAGAATCAACGAACAAAATGTAGACTTGGGCTTTTGCTGCACGAGGATTGAGTTTGGCTTTACAGATTTGCTCATTTAAATTAATAAAATTGGCAGGTAGTTCTGCTGAATGAATGTACTGAAACTCGCACTATTAAGTTAGGGCTCCAACTCCCTGAGTCCGTGGTTGACTTGGAAATTACGACAAGCTCCGTTGAACAAAACAAGCATAGACAGGATTCCCTTCTTTTGCTTGGGAGGTCAAGTCATCTGTATGTCTATGATGATTCATTTATTGAAAGATACCTGGTACAGTGCCAAACTAAGTCACCACCTTCACTTCCAAAGGAGGTAATAGTAAAGCTGCCATATGGTGATTCAAGCATCACCATAAGCAAATTTATAACAAGTACTCCATGTATGCCATGTTCTGCAAATGAGGTAAGCATAAGTTCCCTGAGAAATGATAATGTTGACTACTGCCACCATGGTTGACATAGTTTTTCTGTTCTTGTGATGTAGGACTTCAATATGCTGTCAAAAAACAATTTGCCACTTTTTCCATTTGAAAAAGTCTGAAAGATGGAAGCAACTCAAACCAAACCACTTTAGTCCATTTTCAAAGGCTAGGAATCTGTTTATAACAGGACATAGTTCTGGGGCAATTAACTTCTGGGATGCATCTTGCCCACTTTTGCTTCCCAGTAGCATCTATAACTCAACAGGTAATCTTGAGAGTGGAATTACTTTGTTTTTGTTGAAACGCCCACCAAAATTAATGATGTGAGTGTTCAAAATTTTATTTTCTTGTTTTCCTGATATCCACTCATACTCAAAGCATCCATTTTACTTGCAACAGTAGGCTTTTAATGTTCAGAAAACATGCAGAATATAAACATCGCTGCCACTCAAAACTTGGAGACATGTAACTCAACATCACTTTTAGTTTGTTCTTTTTTTATTTTACTTGAAACAACGAGTCTATTTCACCATGCAAGGGCCTGTTACATTTTTCTGGAGACATGGAAGGGCTTGTGATGGATTCACTGTGCTTGTGTATCATCAAATTATGGTTGCTTTGCTTATTTATCATAGTTAGACAGTTAACTTAGCACAATCTTATTCTATCTGATATGATTTTGCAGAGTGATAATGATTTTTCTGTCAGTGGCATACCATTGACAGCATTGTACTTTAGCTACGACTCACACATTCTCGTGTCTGGGATAAAAGTGGAACGGTATAACAGTTATCCTGATAAATTTGTGGAGACACAACTTGAACGTGCTTTCAGATTCCAGAGCTGCAAAGAAATTCACTTGAAATGTTTTTATGCAGGTCCGTATATACACATTAAAATCTGAGACATTTGCCCCACAGAGCATGTTTGCGTCCTTCCAAGGTACTATTGACGTACTGTTTCTATAATTTCTGTTTGATCTGAGTCATTTCTGATATCAGATATTCTTACTACTGTCTAAGCTAAATGATTTTTTAACACTGCAATTGAATCTATGAGGCTATTACACTAAAAAAGCTGCTAATTGTTGAACTTCAGAAGTGATATCTGAAACCTGATCAATCTGTGCCCAAATTTATTTTCAACAGACTGTGGAAAAGGTCTATGTTTATATGTCATCAATGGAATTAAGTAAAAAGGAAATAGTTGTAACATGTGAAAATGGAAAGATTTGAAATTGTAGACTTTCTCATTTTTTAGTCACACATTATAATGGTAAGCAAGTATAATTGTTTATCGTGCAACATGAAATCAGAGAAGTTGACGGTAAAGCCACAAACTTAAGCAAATATGATGTCCGCACAATTTCTTTCCCAATGTTGGGAAATTTCAAGGGTGGGGGTTTTACACTTTTATATCATTGGAAATGCAGATCATAAGAAAGATATCGTGGCTGTGCCCGCGATGGTGTAGTTTGACTTGTTTTGTGATTGTGTTAACACATACCTTAGACATTGCCCCCCTGGGACAGTTCTTGATACCATAGTAATAGTATTACGGTAATAAAATTTTGTTAGGAGACATGAGATCTATTGATAGGTTGCATCATAGTTGCGCAATCTGTTTGCAAGAACTTTTTGATTTCAGACCTCTGTTGTTACTATGGCATCGTCCTGGCAGTTGACAAGATAATAACTCGAGTGAACTCCATTTATACTCTACAGAAAAATCTTAATCTTTCTGTAGTTTTTATTCATTTTGCTTTTATGATGGATTTCTCGTATGTTTAACGTCCTGGGACTCTGATAAAAGAATAACTTGTTCAAAGTGTTCATATGGGTTCGTAATATTTTAAAGCTAAATCAGAAGTAAAGTCTCCTCTACTTTTTGTGCCGGTTACCAGGAAGTTCAAAGAAGGGAAGCAATCACATCATTCGTAGAATCAAAGTGGTGAAGGTTAATGGTGCAGTACTCTCCATAAACACAGCTGAAACTCTAAAACAACTTGCCGTTGGGTCAGATCAAGGATATGTAAGCTTTCTTTTGTTTTTGGTTACACATTAGTATTTTTTGTTCTGTTAGTCCAGATTTGTTTATATTTAAGTCACACCATACAGTTATTGGCGTCATCATCTGATTTTCCTTGTTAAATAATCACTAATCGAACAATTAGGTTCCAAAATCGATGTAGCAAAGCATGTGAGACAGATAAAAATGGATCAATGTTTTGTTTTTGAGAAAAAAACTCAAGGAAACAAAGTTGGTATGCTAAAGCCATGTTTCTTTTGATTTGATTGTTCATAAATTGTTACTTAATTAACTGTGGACTTCACACTATAGAAAGAAGAACTATTATTTTTTATTAGTTATTTTCTTTGAGACTAGTGGGATATCATCTCAAGCATTAAAAAGGTTTAACGATGAAATAAATCAAGAACAATTTCTGTTGAAAATGGGCAGAGAAACAGGTTTTTGTATTTGTGTGTAGAGAAGGCAAGAACGCAAATTAAAATTGCAACAAACAGGGTCTAAAACATTCACTTGTTATTCTTTGATGTCAGTCATATACATTGAAGTATTCGTTGAGGACATAAGGTTCGAGGATTTGGCAAGAACAGGAAAGCAAATGAAAAAGATTCTACTACATTTGGCAGTTCTATTTGTTAAGACTCTTCAGAGATGAAAATAGAATATTTCAAATTATTGCATGAAATTCAAATAAAACAACAGTAATTTAGTTTCATGGGGTTTGCCAATTCAATCTGTTTATCTACAAAACAGTATGCATAATTCTTGAGTTGACATTGACATCGGGTATGTCACAAATTTAATCACTTGCATTTGACAATGGAAGTTGATATAATAATAACATCGCATTTGAGAATCCATTGTTGCTTGTCCTTATGAGATATAAAGCATCTATCCACATTCATAGGTACCTTAGCATGCTAAACACACAAAATCAAGAGACATTCTGAGCTATGCAAAATCTATTTATACAATAATGTGCTTGTTGCACACAGGTGTCATTAATTGATCCTGAGGGACCTAGTGTCTTGTACCAAACACACATTGCCAGCGAACTCTGCACAGGGATCATTTCAATGCATTTTGAAACTTGCAGCTTCCACGGCTTTGAGAAGAATGTTATGATTGTAGCAACAAAAGATTCGTCTGTTTTGGCACTTGAGCGGGATACAGGAAATATACTAAGCTCTGGTACTGTTCACCCAAGTAAACCATCGAGAGCTTTATTCACACAGATTTTGGGTTAGTATCATTTTTCCTGAGGCTTTCGTTTTGTATAGTTTGGAGGTTATAACTCAAGGGCCTCTATAACAATTAAAGAATTTCACTTTCTTATTCACTTCTGTGAGTCTTCCAAACATCTTAATGGGTGAACATGGAAAATCAGGTAGAGGATCCACCGTGCCAGATGGTACGGACATCAACAACATTAATTCTGACAACTCATTGCCAAAGCAATCATTTCTATTGCAATGCTCCGAAAAAGCCGTTTATGTATATTCCTTATTGCATTTAGTCCAGGTATAAATGCAGCTTCTTGTGGTTACTGTAACATGCACGGAAAAGCCAGCTGATTTATCTTTTCTGTTTTTTATGATCTCTTATATTCAGGGTGTTAAGAAAGTTCTGTACAAAAAGAAGTTCAATTCATCTTGTTATTGGGCATCAACTTTTGGCTCCCCTGATGTTGCGGTTATACTTCTTTTTGCCAGTGGTAAAGTTGAGATAAGGTGATACTTCTCTGCTCATCGTACCTGGTTGATTATCTACGGTGGTCACATCCCTCATTTATACCTTGATCAGTTGATTTTCTGCCTTTAATATTCTAACATGCTCTGAACGTTACATTTGCACTTTTAGATCTTTTTATATGTGAAGACTTACTGTGACTAATTTTGGGTCAATCAATTTATTTTGGTCGTGCACCTTTCTTACTACTTCGCTAATTATTCTGTTAACGCTCCTCATGCTTGAGTAGGCACTTTCTTGCACCATGCATAATCTCCAGTATTTTAGTTCATAAATCATCCTCTTTTAAGTGGTAAACTTCAGAGATTCGAAGAAATTAGAAGATAAAAGAGACCATTTGTAAACATTTCAAAAAACAGAAAACAGCAAAAGGGAAGTAGCCATGAGCCATCTTAGACCGAATTTAGTTTAGACGAGTATTATGTACAGGTCTCGTTTACCAACCATGAGACAGAGTTGTCTGCCTTCTGGAGCCTTAGCTGGATTGTTATTTTCCATTTGACAAATAATTGAATCCAGATTCAGTTCACTGCTAGTCCACCTAATGCTTATTATTTTCCTTTTTTTTTTTTAAATTTACAAACTTCAGGTCCGTGCCAGAATTATCCCTTGTGAAGGAAAGTTCAATAAGAGCAATCACGTTTTCCAATTTCAGACCGTTCTCTGTATCTGATGTATAGTGTCGTCGTCCGATGATGGTGAACTCATTATTGTAAGTCAGCATTACTCTATATCCAGATTGGTATCTTAGAAAGTCTGTTAACAGACAAGCTCTACGCTTTCTCTATAATCAGGTTAATGGCGATCAGGAATTACTTTTTGTCTCAGCTTTGCTTCACAAGGAGGCTTACAGGTAATAAAGTTGTTACACTACTAATTTTTCTTACTACCTCCTCTCAAATTCTAATACAAAGAATTCAACTAATGGGTTTCATCACCGATAATCCCTTGTTCTATCTTCCTAATAAGAGTTAGGACTGTGGTGTTGTAAAGAAAATTAGTGGAGTTTATTCTTAATTTTTTCAAATTGTTTTCACATGCTGTTATGGCTTACTCCATCCAAGATGTCTGGACTCTGTTTCCCAAGTTTCTTAACAAAGACTTGGTCACTGCTCAAGGGCTCATCTCTTCGTTTTCAACTAGAGAAAAGAAAAAGGTTGGTTACTATACTCGAGAACTATGTAGATTGTGTATACATTTCCTGATGATACTGTTTATTTTTCCTTTTTGTGACTACTATAACAGGGTATATTCAGCTCCGTGATCAAAGACAGTAAGAGTACAAAACCAAAGAATGGGCAAGAGGTAGAAACTGAAGATTCTGCACAAGTATTGAAGAATTGTCGATGATATTTTCAGCTGTTAACTTCCCAACTAATACTGAAACTGAGGAAAAGATCACCATGAATGAGGAGGACGGACTTGGATATTGGTACTGATTTCCTGCAAAGTCAAAGTTTTCTTTTATTTAATTAACTTTCTCAGCTTATTTCTTTTGTTCTCGCATTCCATGTTGCACATTTTTTAAATGATTCAATAACTACGCACCTTGTTCCATTTATGAATTTTTCGTTTTTGCTGGTCCTGGTCCTAAAGATGACATTGACATTGAAGATCCAAAAGACAAACCAAGAGGATATCCAGTGTTAGCAGGATTGAATAGACAGAACTTTACGAATACGTTTCAAGCAATTAAAGGTAAGTTGGGATTGTATGTACTGCTCTTTACAGAATATTGCTTGGATCCTCATGCATTGTCACCTCTTTGTTATAGGAAATTAGAGTTGACCACAACTTCAGGAAAAAGGGACAATTTTTCTTTTAGATTCTTGAAATCTTACACTGAACATGAACACATTCCATTCCCAAGTCTCTCATGGATTTGCAATGATATGAATCATTGCAATGTTCGTTACCAAGAGAGAGCTGTGTTATTGTGGTCATCTCAAGGGTAATATGGCACCTCTATATTTGAAATTTAGAAGGGAAGCATGTAACTATTGTAAACTTGGACTTGGAACTGACGGCTTGTAAATATCGTATTGTGGTCATTAACTACACCAACTTACTCAGGAGGCACCTGTAACTTGACTGGTTTTTATTTCTTTATTTTTAAGTCGAGGTAAGTAATCTTTCTAATCTGCCACTTGGGTTTTTGAACGGGGAAAACTTGGAGGGAAGGTTTTGGTAAATTTTAGAAGGAAAGGATTATAATTAGTAATTATACTAACCAGGAGAGGTTAGTGTAATTTTCCTTACTTATATATGTGTAGACTTGCGTTTATGTCATTTGGACTACTTTTAGCTCACTTCAGAAAGAATTAATCATACAGTAGGCTCTAGGCAAGAGCTCTTAGTATGATGGTATTATTGACTTGGATTGTTTAAAGTCAAATTTCTTTTATTTTTCTTTTACAGGCAAGTTGAAACATGTGAAGGTAAAAAATGATAAAGTGCCAATAAATGATGAGCAACAACAGGACGAGAAGACTGGCGCTGTTGATCAAATAAAGAAAAAATATGGCTACGCTTCTTCTGGTGTAAGTGCACGTAACCATGCATGAAATAACTGCTTATCTTCTGTATTGATGGTTAATATCCATGACCACCATGAGAATAATTATATGCCTTACAAGATTATTTTCATGATCAGAACTTAATCCCAAACTGCTACTAGAAAACTGGGCTAAATTTATTAGTTTTCCGCCATCGTAAGGGATATACTTTTCCAATTTGGTTGCGACGAGGTTCCTTATCCAGCTTCCCAGTACACTACATCAATGAAGTACTTTTCGATTTTCAGTATGAGTCCTAGATGGTTTTTTGGACTTAAGGTTATGTTAAGCATGAAATTGAAACAATCACTATAGTGGAAAAGAATGAAGAAAGTGACGTTGGATTTTTTTTGAACAATTTTGATGAAAAGCTTTTCAGATATATGTCATAAGGAGGAAAAGTTAGCAGAAGCGAGATGTGTTGTACTTTTTTTCAATTCGGATGATTGTTTGCTAGAATAATTTTCGCTTCATCTTTCAGTTCCCACTGGTGAATCTTCACATGTTACGTAGATTGTTAGTGAGCTCTAATTCAAAGTGAGATCGAACGTGTACAAAAACACATTGTAACACATTTACATTTTACTGATCAAAATGGTAGTTTAAATGGCAAAAAAGGGCAAAAGCGCTTGTCTCAGTATCTGATACAAATGCAGGAATCAAGTGCTGCAAATACGGCAAAGAACAAGCTGAGCGAAAATTTGAGGAAGTTGCAGGTATTATATCCTTTTATGCTCTTCGTTGCAATTGAACGTCACTGAGTTTGTGTAGCAAGTCATTCGTTTTGCAAAACATTTGGTTTTATCTCATCGTAGTCGCTTCCCTCTATATATTTTGGTATGAGCAAGCTGAAATGGAACTGGAAGTATTGAGCATACACTACACCATTCGTTGTACTTGAATTGATGGATTCTTTAAGTGGTTCATCATGTCTTTCGGTAAAGAAGATGAAACGAATCAACTAAAACAAGTTTGCTTTGGATGGGCAGGGCATCAGCCTGAAAACTACCGAGATGCAGGACACCGCCCGTTCATTCTCTTCTATGGCCAAAGAGGTTCTGCGATTTGCTGAAAACGAGAAAAAGGGATCCTGATCTTATCGCCCTTTTGGTGCTCACACTAACTATTTTCCTGTCCCAGATTCTTTTGCGTTTCGACATATTCTACTCAAGCGTATATGTATACTTTATAGTTCATTTACGAACGAACTACATAATGAAAAACGTTGCAGTACGCATCGCTGCAAATATTTATTTATATGTAATGCATGTGTATATATATATGTGGTTTTCTTTAAGATTTTGGTATGTGATCTTATTTTGTTTCTGCTTATCTACCTGCAAATATTTTCTTTATAAGCAATTCTGTGAGATTAACTAATGTTCAGCTGCAATAGATTCCAGGTTGAAGAACAGCTGCTTTCTTCAGAAAGCCACTGAGTTGGAGGTACTGAATTTTTTTGTAATCTAATAGTGAAAAATATTTCCTTGAACAATGGGATTGTTGCCCAAAATGGTCACATGCCCCTTTATGTAAGAAGGGGAGCTCCTTTTTTATACTAAGAGATTAAATAAGGTAAGTGATGAGCCTTTATTCTTTCCCCCCTCGGTCCCCTTGAATGTGGATATAAATGAAAATTTTGTGATAGGGTAAAATAGTCTTTTCGCAGGTTCTTCTTTAACGCTCTAATCCCCTTGATGTGGCAATTACCCTATACATCATGCTCTGATTCCTCGGTTTAATATTTGACTTTCCAAAGATTAAGCTCCTCATTTAAGGGAGACTTTTAATGGGGTTGACTCACTAATTTTTTCATATCACTTTCAATTAATTGTCTTCTTTTTAATATTTAGTGAAAATTTAATAAATTGAATTTTATTATGTCATCAATACATGATTTTCAATACAACAAGCCAAAAAAAAAAAAAAAAAAAAAGAAAAATCTTTATACAAGGTCAAAATACAATGATTTAATTATGCAAGAATACAAAAATTGTGTTAATAAGTCTTTTGATAGGATATGATTCCTGAAAAACAAAAAAACAATGATAAAATGAGATATATTCTTGATCACTCAAATTTGAGAAGAATTAATATTTACGATGGGTCAGTGTAAAGTACTATTTTATTCCTCACTTACATCCATTATATGGTTGAGATTCGTTGACTAGGGTTATTTTAGTAACTTGTTGTGCTATGTTGATTTGATAAGTTTGCCCTTGGACCTTTTTTTTTGGAAATGTTCTGCTTGCCTTATTTAATGTGATTTATTTTCTCTATTGACAACCCCTAATTTCTAAATTTTTGTAGGATATTTAGGAATTATATTGTGATCTCAAGCTCTCTTTAGGCCAGACTTGTCTTTGGGAGCCTCTTGCATTGTGGCTTTGCACTATATATTTATTCTTGATATAATAACTGTCATATTCACTTTTTGTAAGGTGATTTTCTCTCCAATTCCCTTTGCAAAATATCTTCATGATTAGAAGAGATATTATTTGATTTATGAATATCTCTTTCTTCCTATTCCTCCTGCTATGCTATTTATTGTTGTCTTTCTTTTTTGTGAGTTCGTGTTATTTAGCATCTATGAGTTAATAAAGCACTTGGGCTGGGAATGGTTAGATACCCTCCAGGGTTAAGTCGCAATTTGTCTTCCATATAGTACATGTCGAAAAATAAGCATAAGAAGGATGCGTTGTAGTTGAGGGGCTGCCGCTACGGGTCGAGCCATCAAGCCTCAATTCGCTTCTGGTCTAGGCTCGCCTCAACCATCTAGTCAAGGTAGCTCTCAACCAATCCTTGGTTATATGGGTGGGATCATTCGTTGGCCACTCTTGTCTTCTTTTCTGGGCTTTGGGAAGTTGATGATGTTCATGATGAGGTTGTTGAAGCTATTAGAGATTTGCCCCGAGTTATTTGGATTCCCTCAAATTTTGATAGAATCAAATTTGCTAGAAAAATATTTCTAGTCCCGTCATTGTCGGAGTGATGATTTTAAGTCATCTATAGCCCTCAGTCCAGGCATCATTGTTGGACATTCAATGCTTCAAAGATGAATGCAAGGGTGAGTAGCGTGATCGTGAGTGCAATTCATGAGTCAATTAAGTGCTTTATGTGTTATTTGGATCATGGGGGAGGGGAGCTTATTCCCATCCTACGAGGTTAGCTTGCCTATTGAGAGCTTGAAGCTCTCCTCCTTGAAATGATTCTTCTTCAGGAAGCAGAGGTGCTTATCTCATATCTTCCTTTGAGGCATTTCTCCTTGAGATGGTACTCCCTTGTGACTCTGCTCTTCGTGACGACTCTCTTCAGGAGAGGAAGGTGCTTGGCCTCCTTTCCCCTTTGTGGTTCTTCTCTTAGGAATGACTCTCCTCTAGGAGGGCAAGGTGACTGGCCTCTCTTCCTTTTATGGTTATTCTCTTAAGGATAACTCTCCTCCAAGAGAGTGAGGTGCTTGACCTCCTCTATTTCTTATGGTCTTTCTTCTCAAGATGACACGCTTCTAGGAAGTGGAGGTGTTTGACCTCCTCTCTCACATTGGTCGCTTTTCCTTGAGATGACACGTCTCCAGGAGGAGGTGGTGCTCGACCTCCTCTCTTCTCTTGGACTTTTCTCATCATGATGGTTGTCCTCCAAAAAGGGATGATGCTTGATTTCCCCTCTCCTCTTAAGGCTCTCTTTGGGATGATTTTCCTTCAAGGTACAGGTTATTGCCAAATTTGACGCAATAGTCCCAACCAATTGGTTAGTTGCCAATGGAGTTGATAGTATCGTGAGAACACTGTAAAGTTAGCTAACATCTCCAACTTACTCAGGGGGAGAAATTACATTTTTAATAGAGAGTTAACACTTTTAACTTTATAAGATTTTTCAAATAGTTCCAAACTTGAAAAAAATCAACACATTTAGT
Organism: Sesamum angolense; assembly: GCA_034509725.1. Classification (NCBI taxonomy): domain Eukaryota; kingdom Viridiplantae; phylum Streptophyta; class Magnoliopsida; order Lamiales; family Pedaliaceae; genus Sesamum; species Sesamum angolense. Next base: position 8,193,536 of record JACGWL010000010.1, read on the forward strand.
CTTATAATTTACAAGATTTTTAAAATTTCCAAAATTGGAAAAACTCGATACATTTAGTCCTATAAATGTGTCGGAATTTTCTTAAATTTGGGACAATTTTGAAAATCAAAGGAGGACTAAATGCGTCGAATTTTTCTAATTTTGAAAATATTTTGAAAATTTAGTAAAGTAGAAGACTAAAAGCGTCAACTCTCAGATCCTACGGGACTAAAAATGTAATTTTGCCTACTTCAAGGATAAGGATTTTCTTCCTGGTGCAATTAACAAGATATGCAGAATCAACGTCTAAGATCAATCGGACATGTTGAATATTGAGCAAAATGAATACCTTCACCGATGCCCATTCTTCAGGCAAACTCCAACATTGCGGACTTGAGAGGCATACAAGTGAAAAAACGAATTAGGGTACGAGTTACATATAACCAAAACTAATTGTCAATCTTCACATACGACGATGGTTACCCTAAGCATGAAAATGTCGATATATCTCCTGAAACAAAACAAAGACCTATGTACATTCACCAATAACAAATTAAATGTAACTAGTTTTACTAACATAAATATGTATTTACTACAAAATTCAGCAACAAAACTTCCGGGGAGCATTGCTATAACTTTCTCAACACTAGGGCAACGACTAATGCTTAAAACGTTCAATATTGCTGAGGATGGCTCAGACGAGGACGATTACAGAAAGCACGACCGTTGGCCCTCACAAGCGATGTTATAAGAAAACTCATGCTTGCCCACATGATTGAAAATACTAAATTCCACAGGTTGTATCGAACTGCAGAAACATAAGAAGTTACTTAGTATGGAAATATCAAGAGAAAGGGTTAGATTTTGATCAATGCAAATATTGAGCAGCCATGTATTGTACCCCCAGCTCCAGCCGCAAGGTAGCTTTGAGAATGTTGCTATAGATAGCCTTATGAACAAACAATACCATTTGCATTTTTTTCTTTGGTGCATTTAGAGGGTCTTTTTCATAAATAATGCAATGAAAGTTAAAAGTGCCATTTGGCATAAAAAAAAGGTTAAATTAGCCACCGTCTGTAAAATTTGGTATAATTATAAATACTTCTTATTTGTTTGAAAAATTACAAATATCTTATCGTAAATGAAAAATAAATATCTAGCCCTAGATGGTAAAATGGACATTACTTTTACTTTTGCTGAAATATTTTAAAAAATAACAATTTATTAAAATTTTAGAAAATATATGAAATTTTAATTTATAATTCAAAAGTACATTTTGACCAGTTTATCACAAAAATTTAGATGAAAACCGAATGGTATGAGCTCGTTGTTAGACATACGTTAAAATTAGGGGATATTTATAATTATGCCAAAACTCATATGAGATGGGTGTAAATTACCCTAGAAAAAAAGGAAAACACATGTACAATGGATCTTTGTAAGTGGAACTAGGAGGATACTATGTTTCCCTATGATAGCACAAGAATCTTATTGTTTAATTTTGAGTAATTTGTTTAAGAAGATGTTGAATTATATAGTTCAGAAAGACAATTGAACATTTGTCCCAACAAGTCCAATTCAGATGGATGTATAAGTGTAATACTAAGAAGCAACTTTAATAACACGTGCAATAACTATAGGGATAATTATATTTACACCTGATCTATTGCCTGTTTACACAAATCACTCCTGTCTCTTAAATAATTACATATACACCCACCAAAATATCATTATCACTTATACAAATCTCCCTTATTTTTTTTTTTGAAAAGTTACGCACACACCCATAAAAATGTTAGCATCATTACACAAACTATCCCTATTTTTGGGCAGTCAGAGATAGTTTGTGTAATTATGTAAACGATAAGGGTGGTTTGTATAAATAGGTCATAGATCAGGGGTGTAAATACAATTATCCCTAACTATAAACTGAAATCGTTATTAACTGCATTCTGACCTCGTCTTAGTGAAATCGTTGCCAAGAAGAGTCCAGCCATAACCAACCAAAAAGCAAGTCGAAAAGACTGCACGCATAAGGAAACAATAAACCATATTACTATGACATAAAAAAGCTTCATAGCATGCATACACTACATCAGAAACCATCACATTCAAGAGAAACATCGATAATTTGATCTTCTATGAACGGATTTTGATAAAAGAATATCCTATGAATTGCAACGACTTTCCACTGCAAATATCTTGGCAAACAAAAATAGTTCTGCAACGAAATTGTCATCAATTTTGTCACGAATATACCACTGCAAAAGTCGTCTCAAAATATAAAAAGTCAAATATTTTAGCAACGAAAATTTACGACAGACCAAAAATCGTGGCAAAATTTTGCAATGGCTGAAAAAATCATTACTATACAGCAGTGATGCCTGTAGTAACAAACAATATTTTGTTGCAAAACGCTATGGCCAATCTATTTTGCGACGAATTTTTTTATAAAATTTGTTGCGAATATCCATTGCTATATATGAGCCTCTTTTTTTTTTTGCTACTTGAAGTGATAATACAAAATTGACGTTTTGTGTAAATTAGGATGGTCGACCTAATAAAGATGAGGCAGACAAGCAAATTTCATGGGTACTAGATATAATTTTTCAAACAACAGAGGGTCTACGTGTTATTACACTAAAGCTTAGAAAAAAGGGAGTGTAATTATCCTAACAAAATAGCTTATTTTAGATAAGTCTAAAGTAGTTTAAGAACCTCTAGTTGCATTACTTGTACCCATAATAAGTTTGTTGCAATAACATCTTTGTTGAGGAAACACTAGATGAATGAGATACTGATATTCATTGGCTTTCTAGAAGAGATATAACTAGTCTCCAGAAGTTATTCTTACATATATAATGCATGGCAACCTAATTATTGTTTGCATTCACATTCATTTTTGTGGAACTTTGTACAATCTCGTACTACACATAAAATGGAAACTTTGTGCAACTGTAGAATATGTGAAAGGCTTATGTCACTTGTATATATCATTCTTTACTTCTTTTTCATTTTTTGGTTGTTGCGAAAAATAATGAAAACTAAACTATTATCAGATAAAGTAGGTTTTGGATATTCGAATGAGAGAGAAATGAAAAATTTTAGTTCGGACCTGATTCGATCGAATCTCAACTAATCATATGGCAAGTGCAATATACTTGCCATGTGATCGGTGTGCGATTTAGAGAAAGTGATCAATCACATAACAAGCGTGATATACTTGTTTGCGATTGATTTGGTTCGACCAAACCTGTTCCGAACACAAATTCTTTGAAATGGAAATTTAGAAAATGTATACAAAAAATAGTGAATGTTGGCGGTTGTTAAATTACTCACAACTATTGCCTCAACGCCGTCTTTCTTGGTCATTGGAGACATACTTCGGGCGACAACTGGAATCGAGTGTCCTTGTAATAAATCAATTGCGTCCTTCAAGAAGAAGTAAAGGTAAAATTTCAACTCGATTATACATAATAATTACACGTAGATTTCATATAATTTGAGAAATTATATTTAACACTTTTGAATTTTTCTTCCATCTAATAAATAAATTTATTCGTTGGTCAAAATTCATAGAATTTACTGATATTAACAAAAAAAAAAAGTCTATATTAACCCCCTAATTGACTTATTATTAACAGATTGAAGGTCAAATAGATCTTTTTGTGACCAAATTACTCACTTATCTCTTCACGCGTTAATGCATTTGAAAAGATATATTTTCATCATTAAAAGGGTATTTTAGTTCAAAAAATATTAGACTTGTAATAAATCAGTAGCCAATCAATTGAGGATATATATCAATTTTCATTCCATTTTTTTTTTTTTTGATAATGTCATCAAATTAAATGAACTTTGACTAACGAAGGAACTTATTTGTTAGACGGAAGCAAACCTCAAGGGTGCTAGATGTAATTTTTCAAACCACAGGGAGTCTATGGATACTTACACTGAACTTTGACTAACGAAGGAACTTATTTGTTAGACGGAAGCAAACCTCAAGGGTGCTAGATGTATTTTTCAAATCACAGGGAGTCTATGGATACTTACACTGAACCTCAAGAAAGAGGAGTGTAATTATCCCTTATTATTGATTGCAAATGCTTAAACACATTTTTTTTACCGAATTAATGCATATTGTAAAGAAAATATTATGCATAAATAAACTACTGTGTTCAAAATAAGGGGAAATAGTATTTTTTTTATCCTATAAATTAGGCTTGTTTCACTTTTGGTCTCTACATTATAGGATTAACACTTTTAATTCCGTAATTTATGAAAATTAGCATTTTTTGCCCTCATTACTTTTTTGTCTATAGTAGGTCACGTGCTAGTGTATTTTGGAAAAATTGGTCCTTTCCATAGTAGCATATGAATGCCCCATTCGGCATAATTTAATGACATGATTATTTGTATTGTTTCTACTTGATTTCAATTTACAAAAATATGAGAAGGGTGGGATTCAATTTTTATGAAAAAAATAGAGAAACCTCCTGTTATTGCCCTTATTCCTTTGAAAATTTGTTTTTTCTCCTCAAATGTAGTTATATCCCCCCCCCCCCCCCCCCCCCAAAGTAATCCCAAACTGAAAAACGCTCTAATTTTTCCTCCAACCAAAAGTATTTAATGGCCATGTGGCCTATGACGTTAAATTTATGAAAAAGTAGATGAGGATCAAAAGTGCTAATTTTTATAAGTTGCAAAATAGAAAGTGCTATAATCTCACAACGAATGTGATCGAAAGTGAAACGGGCCAAACTTATAGAACAAAAAAAAATGCTATTTCTCCTCAAAATAAAATGGAACTAAACATTTAAGGTCTCCATATAATTGTAAAAGGGGATTTGCAAAAATAGAGACAAGTTGTTGAAACCAATTAAATCACCTAGAAAATGTTGGTTAGCATGAGCAAAAACATAAGTAAGCCCATTAAAGAACCATGATGTAAGAATTCATGACATTGAACATGTTAGTGCAACTTCGAAGAAGAGATGGAGGTGGAGAGAGCACCTGCTTTGTACCATCATAGAAGTTGTTTAAATAGTAGCGCACAAGAGCACTCCAGCTATCTTTCACAATTCCCTGGATTGTCCTCTTCCCCAATCTGACGAAATCTCCTTTCAAAGCTGAGTACCAGCATACTGGATGCTAATATCGTCCCCATGGTTAGCCACACTAACATCACATTTGAAATAATGGACATGTATGAGTGCAAATTACACTTTTATGTGAAAAAGATAGTAATTTATCTTCCTATATTTTCTTTTGAAATTCAACATTTTACCTTCTTGTGGTTTTTTAAAATAAAACAATTTACTCTCTCTATTTTTAAAATGAAGCAATTTACTTTTCTGTTTTTTAAAATGAAACAAATTTACATTCTTGGTCTAATTGCTTCATTTTAAAACACACAGGGAGTAAATTACTATTTTATCTTTATAAAGGGATAATATGTTTATTTGCAATATCACAGGAGGTAAATTGCATTAAACCTATTGCCAAAGTAGAAAAGGGGTACTAACAAATTTTATAGCATGTGTCGAATTCGGGATGTCTCGTAATAGTTTCATTAGCTTTAAAACACCAAGCCTTCGAAGTTGAGCTTCCAACATTTTACGGGCAATCATGCTCTGCAAATAAATAAATAGAATCAAAAGAGAGGAAACGATCGAGAATAAACTGTGGGGTTTAAATGTAATTTACTCCTGTGATATGCAAAATGAGAGAAAAAATACTCATGAAAAAAGAATTAGCAAATCAAGAGTGTATAAAATTCAGTTTTGTTAATCCATCAAATGTGGCTTTATTTATTTCATATAATCAAAGTTGCCATATAGTCTTTATCTTGATCAAGCATTTAAATTAAGAAATTACTCAAATAAAAAGAAAAGTATAATCTAAGAAAAAAAACCAAAAACCTGGGTGACGTTTGTACGGTCCAAGCAGTCAATGCAATTGGTCCGTACAACTCCAATTTGCCCCTCTACTTCTCGCCTTCTCATTTAACAAAAAGTACCTGTCGATGACAATAAAGTAACACGGAATATAGAAACGATTTTAGATTATTCAAATGCTTTTGAGTAATTGTACATGACATGAGAAAATAAAATTATCATAACATTGATAAGAAATTAATACGATGATCTAAATATATATATGTATATATATATATATACACACACACACACACCACTAGAAAAATAAAAACAAACAATTTCTTGAAAGAGTTTCCGTGTAGAAATCGATTATTTCAGTTCTAATTGAGTTATATTGTTTGATCGCACGCCGCAGTTCAATGAGTTCATCCCGTCAATAATATAATGTATCGATATATATATACACACAGTTTAGACAACAACCACGAGTCATAGTTTTACGGATGGGCAAACGCTTTTACCCTCTTAACCCTAACGTCACTTAATTAAGGAATTTATGATCCCGCCATCGATCTCCTTAATCCAAAATTCATTCAATTTGGCTCATCTAAGTTACAACTTAATAAAACTTCATAATAAAATTTATTATGGCACGGTTATATGTCATTTCCCACTACTGTTACCCTTTGTCCTGTCTAACCAAATCACTCAAGGCATTTCACTTATAAAATCGCATAGCTGTTCTAGTCTATCATAGCACACATATCGCATCAGGTTCCACTTAATACTTTCAAATCACGATTTTCTATTAGTATCTTTATAGTTTCCAAATATTTTGGTCTTGTATTTTGGTCATTGGCATCTTTCTGTAATTATTTAGGATTATACAATTGCCATATCCTTGTGAATTTTCTTGGCTTCTCTGGTTTTAATAAATCATGTGCCCTCTCATGTGATTTCATATATTGGGGCTTTTGCTCTGATTGATTCATTTTTGCTATAACAATTCCTTATAGATAACAATTGACATGGTAAATTATTCTGTTTTGACAATTTTAAAATCGAGTACAGGAAGGACAAAATGCGGAACTCTGTCAAAAAGCTTACAGAATCCTATCTCTGCAACCCCTAAAGATAAAGGTACACTCACAAATACCAAGGTGTCACATATGACTTGTCTCCGGCAACCCTTTTGCAGAATCAGGCATTGGAAGCGACATTATCATTAAATGTCAAAATTTTATAGGACTATCTTACAACTCAAGAAAGATAAATGATAAAAATGCTAAAGTAGCAAAATACAGAAAAAGTATATATTAGCCAATCTTATATTCTTTTAGTACTAAAAAAAAGATAAATGAAAAGACAATTTTATGAATAAATCCAGTACACACTACAAGTGTTATTACTTCTCCAAAAACATTAACACATAGTTCTCTCTCCTTCACAAGAGTTATACAAGACTTTTGAACTTTTCCATCTCTAAAACTAAATCTTACTCTTTTGCAAGAATCTAACTAGAAAAGCTGGTAATAGAATTCAGTTACTAAAATTCTGCGCGGATTAGATTGATCAAATTAAATTATTACAAAGTAAGGTAAATAATTTATATCTGATGGTTACTTTTTCTCAAAATGTACACCAATCACATGCTAAGTATATTCGCACTTGTCATATAAATTGATTTAGTGTAGTAAATGGTCGACTAGAATTTCCTGTTACTTGTTACTATGATTATCATGAGCAAGGTTAAGTTCACTCAAGTGAAATGCAAAAAACCAAGAAAAATAAACTTCATATAAACAAATTAGAATTGACACAACACTACATGGCCTGTGGAAAGGTTACCTGTTTTTGAAGACAAAGGTCTGAATTTGATGGTAAAGAATGGAAAGCCATGCAAACTCAGTATCCCACACATCTTATGAAAATCAAAGTGCAAATATCTACACAATATTGTACAATCAAAATGAGTTAGACTGCATTTATACTATAAACGAATGATCAAAAAGAAGTCATGAGGAGCAAGACGAAATACAGGAGCGTACGTGAGGGGGACGAGTCAAGTTATGAAACGACAAAGTCACAATCTATGAAACTTAAGTGTGGTTTGTGAAAAATCATAGCACTAGAAAAACTTAAGGTATGAGTGGGCGGCACTCCAACTTAGACGTTGTCGGAGTTCACCCACCGAGCAGTAGAAAACCACGGATCTCTATCGAGTTCTGTGACTTAGGGTAAATTGAGCGAATTGAAAGAGAATTTACCTTACATTATCACTAGCAACATGTTGCATTGCACTGGCAAACTTTTCACATAATAGTCCCTCACCGCCGTGCTGTTAAATATTTAAAAGTACATGAATATCGAAATATAACTAGCATAAAAATATATTGCACGATAACAAATTATATAAAAATGAAGATGGTAACAATCTATACTAGAAAGAAATAGTAGACCTAGAACATCAAATACTCCAGTTGTGAACTACACTTTGGTAAGAAATATGTGATGCATCTTCAAGTTCTTTTCTTTTTCGATCATCTTTATTTTATAAGTCAAAAGAGCAAGACAACTTCTAAGACAAAAATGGGTGTATTATCAACTGACTTTCATAATTAGTCAATCATTTTGACATTTCCATTTTTTCTAAGACAAGCTACTAAAGCAACAAATCATCTAGTTAAGTACATTTTCTCAACATGATAACTAGTTGGTTTGAATATATTCTTGGCCTTGTAAGTTTGGCACTTGGTATTTTTATTCTTTATTTTTTTTTAAAATGGTAAAAGAGTCTTATAACTTTTTGATATTTCGAGATTGTGGTCCTTCTGGTGCCAGATTTTGCAAAATTCAGCACCTGAAGGACCAAAATTGTGAAATGGTTTTTTATGCAATCCTATAAAGATAAATGAAAAAGTACCAAAGTGTCAAAATTACAAAATCGAAAATATATTTAAGCCTAAATTGTTACTAGTTGAGCTTCGTATCTACCGAGGTTGTGATTATAATCTAATGACCTAGAAAACTAGAATTTCCTAATGTAAAGTATAAAACAAAAGAGAACCTCATGTTTGTGCTACGTAATAACAAACCAGTCCTTTAAAGTTAGAAAGATTGAGAAAATTAGTTAAATGTTAACCAAATACGATGTTTATTAAGTATTTCTCTATTAAGAATTTAGTGTGTATTAATTTTGGCTACATTTATGAATGAAACTTCTATTCATCATTTCTATCTGCATGGAAATATATCTTTCGTACAAATTATCGCAACGAATTTCCAGTATGATTAAAATTTGCAAAGTTCGTGGGGTAAGAGGACTTGCGTACCTTGTTGACAAGATTAACGACAAGAACATTTCCATATTTCTTTCTTAGATCTAAAAAGTGCCGTTCAACTACTTGAGGCTGCACGGTATGCACAAGAAGTTAGAAAAAAGAAATGTATTATGTTATTCATATGTTCTACTGTAGATCCATCATAAAAAAAATTGAGTTTTCGCTACAATATAAATGATCGTGGCTTAAAAAATAGTAAATCAATACTGTTAATCACGATTAAACAAAATTAAAGCAAAAACTTAAATTTTTTTACCACGATTAATCAATATTCTCCATAATTTTTAGTCATAGCCAAAACATTTATCATGATTTTAGCCATGTCTAATGCTTTGGCCATACTTGTAGAACACCAGCTAATGTCGTGGTGAAGCTGTGGTTGATGTGTATTTGTCATGATTTTCTTCTTTTGACCATAGTAGTAAACTGTAGCGAACAATTATATTTTTTTTTAGTGATCCTTACTTAAAAGATGAAAAACCTACTTACTGCTTCTGCAATTCTTGTGATTTCAAACTTCGGCTTATATGTCAAATCAACAATCTGATCCCAGAATAATGGGATCGAACCTCGAATCTACAAGAGGAATATTCACAAAAAAGAAATATAATGTTAATTTGTTGATAACACTTTAAAAGGATGAAAAATATAAATAAGTCATGAACACAAACAAGTATTTGTTCTCAGTATTAAATGTACCAACTGGAGTAAAAATGTCAAGGGTCTCTTACTATTTAACATCTACTAATCAGAGTAATCAATGTGTAAAAGTTAAGGATTTCTATAGCTAAGTGCTAATAAGAATAGGATAAGGTGTCCAAGTAGAGTTAAGAAATGTCCTACTAAAATATATAGGGGTGGTAAATAGATTGGATTTTTTGAGTTCATTTCATATAACTAGCTATCCATAGTCCTATTTTCTCCGTACATTTAACAGGTTTTAATGTGTCGAATTAAGGTATAGATCCCATATATGACAACTTCAACGAATAAGGTGAGTTAAACATCTATGGAGGTGGCACCGGAAGAAGATGAGTTTTGTCCTCGATGTTTCAAAGTGTTATATGTGATGTACAATAATAACACAAGCTATACCCACGTACATACTCAATATTGAGTAATATGTCTTACTCATTTTTTTCATGTGAACTCACGATTAATTACATATAGAGGGACATTGGTATTAGATAATAAAATTATTGAGAATTCCAAAGAGAATTAAAATTGTCTTCTCAATTTCAGTAGTCATAGATTTTCAGCAGACCTACAGACGCATTTTTAAAATTCAAATGATTGTCATTTTGATGAATCTTAAATGGAATTAATTCTCAGTGAGTCTAGTTTTAAATGGTCCAAGTTTTAAATCCATTGGAAGTTTTTGTAGAACGTTATGACTGTTTACCAAGGACTACCAAAAATAGAGAATGATGTTTAGGATTCTGCTTTTTGTATTTATTCTATGTGAAAATACTTATTAGCTGATGTTTAGGCCTATAAAAGGACTTGTAATCTGATGCTATTCAAGTTAATAGAGATGCACAATTAAGAGTACAAAAGTTTTAAGATATATTCCTCTTCTCTTCCTTCAAAAGTATTGTTATACAATTGAACTCACAACCATAGCTTCCAACAAAGTGGTATCAAGAGCCTTGTTGAAATGACCATCAAAACTCTAAGTATCCCCTTCCAACATCCAACTCTTACCAAAATAAATTATGATTAATGGTCAATTAGAATGAAAGATATTCATGGTGCTCATGGCTTGTGGAATATTATTGAGAGGTATGATGAACCCGCCAATGAGGGTGCTCTTTCTATAGTTGAACTAGCTGCCTTGCAGAAAGGAGAAATGGAGATTAAAATGCTCGCTGCATCATCCATCAAAGATTGGATGACAAGATGTTCGAGAAAATTGCTAATGAGTCCAAAGCCAAGAATGCATGGGACATTTTAAAGAATTATACGGTAGAAGTTGATGGAGTGAAGAAGGTACGACTCTAAACTCTAAGGGTTGAGTTTAAGTCACTTTTGATGAAGAACAATGAATCTGTTACAGATTATTTTATTTGAGTTTTGTGTGGTGGTGAACCAAATGAAGCGGCTCGTTGAGACATTAACGGATGTAAGAGTAGGAGAAAAGATTTTACGCTCCCTCAATGTGAAGTTCAATCATGTGGTGGTAGTTATAGAAGAAGCTAAGAACATATAATCTATGTCCATCAATGAGCTAAATGGATATTTAATAGCAATAAAAAGAAGCCAACAAGTATCGGTGGAGCAAAATCGGTGGAGCAAGTCTTAATGGATCTTTAATAGCAATGAAAAGAAGCCAATAAGTATGTATCGATGGAGCAAGTCTTAATGGATCTTTAATAGCAATGAAAAGAAGCCAACGAGTATGTATCGATGGAGCAAGTCTTGCAATCAAAACTTTCATTCAATCCTAAAAAAAATACTTCCAGTAGAGGAGGAAGAAGTCAAGCTCGTGGTAGAGGCCGGGGTCGTTGGCACGGTCTTGGTTGTGGTCGTGGTCAAAGAAGAATAGAAGGTCGAGGTCAAGGAAAAGATGAATAAAATTCACCCCAAGACAATGAAAATAGAAGTTTCCAAAGAGGACTTGGAAGATGAAGAAACAACAACAGATGGAGGAAAATTGATAAAAGCCATGTTGAGTGCTATCCATGTGGAAGAATCAGACACTATTCATGGGAGTGTTAATCTAAAACTCGTGCTGAAGAGACAAATCCTACCGAGCATAAGGAGAAAGAAGGTGACACCTTTTTGCTTTTTCAAAATGGTGGTACTATTGAAAATAATGTCACATGATATCTTGTTAATGTGCAAACAACCCCATAGCCTGAAATAGAAGTAAGTTTGTGCAAATAGACACTAAAGTAAAGATAGACATTTGCTTTGGAGATGATACTAAAGTGGAGAACGAAAGGTACGGTAGCTTTGGCCACAAAGAATGGAGATAAAAAAACTTCTCCATAATGTTTAATACATTCCAAGAATAAAGAATAACATTTTGAGCATTGGTCAACTTTTAAAAAGTGGACACAAAGTGAAGATGGATGACAAATATTGTTTCGAGATTGAGATGATAGGGTTGGTGCAAAAGTTGCCACGACAAGTAAGCGAATGGTCAAACTAAATGTGAAGATGACCAAAGCAAAGTGCCTACAAACTTGCATCAATAATTCTCCATGAATATGTCATATGAGATTAAGACATCTCAACTTTGAAAGGTTTAAGATGCTACGAGAAAAAAATATGGTGAAAGGTGTTCTCAAAATCAATTACCCTAATCAATTGTATGAGGCATGTTTACTTGCAAATCATGCAAGAATTTTTTTTTTTTTTCAGAGGAGTTATTTTCAATAGCAAGCAAACCTCTACAACTTGTGCATGTGGATGTGTGGTCCTTTTAATCCACAATCATTCAGTAAAAGAGTTCATATTTTATACTTTTTATTGATGATTTTACAAGGAAGACGCGAGTTTATTTTCTTAATCACAAGAGTGAAGTTTTCGAGGCATTTGAAAGGTTCAAAACCCGATTTGGGAAAGAAAGTGGTTCTGAACTCTAAACTTTAAAGGATCGATAGGGGTGATGAGTTTACTTCTAATAAATCGAAAACCAAGGGAACAAGGTCCGGAATATGTGTGAAAAGAATTGGCACTTTTGCTAGTATGCATTTTGTCTTTATTATTTAAGAAAACTTTCAAGAGAAATGCTAGTAACAATGATCAACATTAGTTATGTCTAATGGGGGACAATTCAATGTTTTGAGCCAGATTTCCAACGGGAGATCTTGTATTCAAACTTGTATGTGTTGAAAAATACTTTAAAACGTGCTATCATTAATTTGAAATACTTTAATGTTCAATGAATAAACATAAAATGTTAGCATTGAAGAAATCAACATCATATTTTCTAATATTTGGTTACGATTATTAATTCTATGTAGAACAAGCTTCTCATGACTATATTGGCAAAATCATTTATTGTTCTTCTTTTTAAATGAAAAAACGAAAACTTAAGGAATTAACTAAGCGCTATGTTGAATTATAGATAAAAATATTTCATTACTAAATATAATGAAAATAGTTTATTAGTTAGAGATTATTCACTTCATTATGAAATAATATCATTCTAACAAATGCTTTCTCAAGTCAACCAATTTACAATGGCAATCTAAACATTCATAGTACATACAAAGTAAACATTCTAGTAACACAAAGAGAAATTTTAAGTTGTTGCTCATTGACTGACGACTCCGCTCTACAATGTAAATGCGGTGTCTAATTAATCAAGTAGTGAAGCCTCATTGAGTGCATGTTCGCTTACAAACAAAGTACATCATCCAAAGACTATTGTAGCGCCACTACGACTAGGTTTAACAAAAATCGATAAATAAACAAAAATTAACAATTCCTCACTGAGTTAACCTTGATAAACGTACGACCCGTGTGCCCGAGATATCACTTGTACTGATTTGTCTTCAAGTTTCCACCAAGACATTTGCAACAACCTCAATACAGAATTACGCTCCCTCTTCTACCACATCTCTAGTGCTAACAAACGACTAAAATGAGATCCCAACGTAGAACTCAAAAAACGATAGATATTAAAAATGTAATTTTTCACAATCCAAACCATAGAAACCTCTTTTGAACTTACTCAAAAAACAACGCACGTATCAAATTACTAATATCTTTCACAGCCGCAGCTCTCCATTTTCCTAAATCTTTCGATTAAGGACACCATCCATTACCAGTATTGAAGCCATCCTCAAAGATCTCGAGGAAGGTGCAAGGCTCAATCATCAATAATTCAAGCCATCATAAGCTGAAGCTAATGCTCGCAGGAAGAGTAAAGTACTATAATATTCGACCTATACAGGACGCCAATTATAACCATTGACATAAGTAGGAACTCTTGCGATCCCTTGACCCAAACTTAGGCCTATCTACTTCAACGTCATTCTCACCAAACACAGACGTAGCACTATACAATCTCACTTAAAAACATCAAACTTCACCACAAATTTTCACCCTCTAGCGCCACACATGCACACCTACACCCCATCCTCGCTAGCATCATCACTGCTGTTATACTCCTGAACATAATCATTCTTTAGGCAATCCAGTATAAATGTTACACAATTCCCTGGCGCAAATGGACCATAACAAAACTATTTTAAAGCTAGAAAAAAATGAAAAAACACTAACGGAAGCCCTAAAGGAGTTCTCTCACATCGATCTTATCTGAACCTACCACGGTCCCACACGTAGCCCACCCCCCATGGTGTTAACGTCCCCCAAGAACGACATGGACGCCAAACCCCCAACAAGCAGCCCCAACCCAGGCACCTCGACCCCACCCCCACTCCCGTTCACTGGTCAGTTATTTTGCGGTCCTAGGGCTCTAAGTGCGGCCAATTGAATCAGTTTTAAATCCAAGCCTAAGCCTATGGACCAATCGATTGGGCCAAGACCAGGCCCATATAAGCCGAATGTACTTGTTTTTAATTAATTTCTTAGAATAATCTATACGATTTACCACACTCCTCTCTACTTGTCATCTTATAAAACCCCACCTCACGCTTACTTTCAAAACTTACAGAAACATCCCCCCGCCAACAGCCTTTCAAAACCCAACCAACTGCCTCGTCTGACCTCTTGGTCGAACTTTAATTTAAATCACTTTCAGATAAACAAATGCGCCTCGGGGGGTGCTCTATGTAATTACATCCAAACAGGCAAGAGGGGCTGTTCACAAGTACTCTATTTATCCGGGCCAATCGAATAATATGACCTATCCCTATACTTATTTCCTTTATTACTCTTATCCTGCAATTTCTTAAATCCTTACAATTTAATTATTTTATTCAACTTTATTTATTCGAATCTGGTAATCATAAGTTTTACAACCCCACTTATACTTGAAATATTAAACTTATTTAATCAACTATATAATAAAAATTAGTCACTAGCTCTATAAATTCAAATTTACAAATTATCACACTTGAATAAAAAATTATTTTGAATTCTATAAATTAAAAAAAATTATTTATCCTCTATTTTTATTTTTAATAATTATTTTTTATTAAAATTAATCAAATTATGAAGTTTATATAAATTATATTAGAATTAGTAAAATAAATAATTTTTATTTATTAAAACTATTTAATTATTAAATTAATTTTTAAAAAATTATTTCTTTCTTCCGCAATCTATCGCCACGTCCAGTCTCAAGTCTTGTCCTGTACCCTCATTCCCACCACCCCCTATTGAGGCCTACGGCCGTCGCCCCCACTTGCGCCAACGTTTGACCCTCCTTCGCCATTGTTGGCCATCAAAATATGCATGTAATGTAAATATATACATATAATGTCCAATTATATAAATATTTATATATTAATATTATATAAACATATATACATATGTGTATAATTTATTAATTTTAATAACATTTAGTTATAAACAAAAATAAAGAATAAATTTTTTAATTTTTAAGAATTTAAATAATTTATACAAGTGTGATAATTTTTTTAATTTGAACTTATAAGCTAGTAACTAATTCAATTATTAAGAGGTGTAAATTTATATACAACTTCAATAAAAAAAGTTAATATAATTATTTAAATTTAAATTAAAAATTAGTATAAATAATAAAAAAAAATATATGTGGTCATATTGTTCATCCCACTTTGACACATCTCTATCTTTTGGTAATTACAAAATACCTCTGTGGGCATTTCTATTATTGATAAAGTTTGATCAAGTCAACAGGGGCATTTTGGAGTTTTAAAAGCTGTTAAGGGTGGTTTCTGTAATTTTTAAAAAGGCAAGGGTGATTTGTGTAAAATGACAATAGGTAAGGGGTGTAAATATTATTATCCCTTTTTTTTATGATGTTGAGATCTTCTTATAAATAATTATTGAAATTTGTAATTGTCTTATAAAGTAAACAAATAATAAATTAAATCACAAAAAAATTTTATATAGAAAATTTTTATAGTTAAGAATATATAATGAACTTAATAATAATTTGACTAACAAACTTACAATAATAAACTTAAATGATAATAAATTCATAAATGATTCAAAATAATTTTTATAAAAAAAATAAAGAGTATTAATGAATTAAAGTATTACAAATTTAGAAGTAGAACAAGAAAAATAAAAGTTTTTAGAGTTTTTAAAAGCATAAAAACTATTAAAATAGTCAACTTAGAAGAATAAAACAAAAATTATATGTTATGCATTATAAAAAAAAAAAAAGTCCAACAGGCCGGTCGAGGCGTAGTTCAAGATTAGGTGATCCTAGGCCACTAGGTTGGGCTGGTCTCAGGTATTGATTCTTGAGATCGGTCCAGGACTAGCCCGATCCTAAGCAAGTCTCAGCTGGGTTGGTTGAGGGTCAAACCAGCCCATATTTTTATTGGTTCAACTTGGTCATATGTTAGCTTAGCCCAACCTAACGCATTGTGCATCTTTTTTTGAACACAAACATAGAAAAATGAAGGTGAAGACATTTCAATCATGTACTATATAGTAGAATCATATGCCAGTTCTTCATTTGATCAACAAAGAGCCGAATTTGAACCTGATGAGAGCGACAATAATATATAGGGAATGTGATGGAGTGAGATAGAGAGAGGAGAGATTTCAGAAGCTGATTGAGAAAACTCATTTTACCAGTTCTTTTAGTACATCTTCGTGCAATCAGTGTGACTTCAATGATGTATCTTCCAACAACAGCTTGAAAAGTCTGAAAACCTGATTATTGGTCAAGGTTTAACTTCACATGGTAAAAGAGCATAATAATTGTATCTTACTTTACATTAGCGGTGGGAAATCAGACACATCCAAAGGATATTTCCTTGCATAATTGGAAGTAAGTATGGATCAAGCTGCACAACTACAAACTTATATTAGTGATTAAAAAACTTTGGATGGGACTTTTTATAAAAGAGAATGAATCATTTATTATTTTTCAGTCATATAAAACTGACCTTTTTATCTCTAAGCACTTCCAACATATAGTTGTTCCATAGAAATCGAGGATCCGCCTACATAAAAAATACTATGGTACAATAATGTGGGTGGACCGGATTTCACAAGGGTATCATGTTAAACAAACTATTTAATTCGACCAACCTATTAAAATAAAGCTACACCAATACATGGCACTATTGTTTGTGGCAAACTCTTATTAGAACTAGCATGTGGAACAATGCAAAATGATATCAAGAAACTTACTTGTCTCCAAAGGGGAAGCAATTTTGATTCATCACCCAACTCATGCAGTCGTTGAGCACTGTAAAAACAAATCATAACATTCCCATTTGAACAGGTTGATAAAAGTACCATATAAGTTAATCAATAAAACAAAATTTTAGCACCTTACATTCCTAAAGATTGATAAATAACACGAACCTATAAAAGGATAAGTTTCAATAAGTTTTGTAAATTATTAAAAATACTAAATGATAGTATGTACAATGTAAGATATAGTGAGCAAAGCAACGCATGCTAACCTCCTAAGCTGCAAACTTAACAAAGTACCCAAATCGTGTACACATGGACTTTAAAAAAATATTTGCTAGAATTAGTTTAGTATAAAGATTTACAAATATTTATGAAAAAAGAAGTGGGGATGGGTGAGTTTTTGAATGTAGGACAATTTAATATATCAAACTATTACATTAACAAATAAAGTGTATTCTTCAAGTCATCTTTTTTTATACTTTACCCATTCCAATTTGTCCCAACAAAATTCTTATATAAACTTAGAAAGTATAAATTTTTTTTAATGTTATACTAAGTTGCAGTAGTTAGGATTACTAGCTATATTGCAACTTTAATTGAGAGGAAGGTTTTGAAAAAGAATTTCCTTTATTAAAAAAATGAAGTCTTACGTTTGGACCATCCAAAAAAGCTAACAGAGGCTATAAATTTGGGGTGGAGGAGTCCGTACATACACTTTCACCACATAGAGAACACATGATATAATTCTACTAGATGACAAATAAATGTACTCAGGTTATTTTCATCATATTAATAAACAAATGAAACTAAATACCTACACTGATCATGAACCAAAATTCCTTGATAGTATGTTTAATTATTTTTGTAATCAAAATCATGTAGGATATTCACTCACATATTCCATGATTATAAACTTTCAAAAAGGAAAAATAGACATTCATTTTGTTTTTGATTATCCTCTTGACAGTGATGATTTGGGGAACAACACTATGATGCTTCCTGTAACTTGCAGTATAAGTAACCACACAGTATGGAGAAAAAACTTCACCTCAATGTTATATTCACATCGTAAGAGAAATAAAGTCCTGGAGTTCTCTCTGCAATATTCAACAAGTGAGAAAGCTCACTCTCCATCGTTTTCTAGCAAAAACATGTGTACATTATATAGCATTGGAAGGAAAAAAAAACTTTTGAATATGCTTAATCTACAATTTAAAAAAAAAATCGGTCAATATTATATTGTTCTTCCGGAGAATTCTTGAGAGAATGATCACAAGGAAAAATCTTCATTGAAATGATTTTGAACATGGGGTAATCCAGATGAAATCCAACACATTCACGTTCAGTTATCGCTAATAAGTATGACCCTGAAAGAAAGTGACATGAACATTAAGATTACTGAAATCATGAACTAAGCTTTAATGGAACTAAAGAATTAGATGAATATTAGGAGTTATTATTTCGTGAAAAACATAATTTCCTCATGACTTGCACAGTATTTTCTTACATCCTACGTTTTCTTTGATATTGTTAGAGATAAGGGCATAAAAGAAATTTAAGATCAGTTATTTTCTATACTAATTTGCACTTCAACTTCCGAGAGTTCATTCTCTATTAGACAAAAGAAATAATTACATGTTTATTCATTTTTGTAATAAAATTGTCCTAATCAGATTCTCAATCCTATTCCTAACTAATGTTTCTTTGTTTTAACCCAATGTTGTATAAGGAGACAATTTGACCTGCATTAGGTAGATAACTTTAGGCGAACATGTTACAGCATCGAGTTATTATTTGTAGACTACAACATAATAATCGTTTTTTATTGTATGCGTCAAACATCTTTTTCTATTTTGTTATTTTATTGTTGTTGCTTCAATTTAAAAGTGCCCTCGAGAGCTTTTAGCCTTTTTTTGTATACCATTGAAGATTATACTTTAACTCATATCTTTCCCTTCAAACGCTAGTTCAAACTTACTTTTTAATGCTTTTATCTTGGAAAATAAAAAAGCTACGATATTGGCATGTAGGTGAAAAAATTGAAGTTCTCGACATGAGCTAGGTTATGATAGAAAGTGTTTTTACTAGCAATGAAGTCACATAGGTCATATCTTATGTTTATTAGGAACATTATGACAACTTAGGATACTCTTAAAAAAAACCAGTAGGACTTGGTAAAACCCAAGTTCATTACATGCTTATTATTAAACTTTTTAAACCTCTTGATCTGAGTACAACTTAATTAGGAACAAAGTAATTTGATGATGACATAACCATGTATTATTAGCAATTCACCATTAACAAATTCAAATAAATGCAGCCAAAGCAGCTTCATACATCTCTCAACACCATTGTAAGACAGAGAGACATCAAGCAAACAAAACATATACTATTATGACAAACTCCATACATTAATACAACGACACATTCCTTTACAATTACTACTACATTCCAAATTCAAGAGTGAGTTACACTCGTTCACTAGTCCTAGTATAATCGCAAATATATAAGCAATTAGCTTATTATAAACTTACACTTCCAATAAGATTGAAAACAGAGATCCATGCCCTAACAATAAGTCTATGATGAAAAAAGATGAATGACAAACATGCCTTTTCATATATAAATATTATGCATATTATATGTCTAGGAAGAATTCCACAAGCTTGTTGTAATCAAAACCTAAGGTTGAAACCTATGAGTTATGATATGAAGAGATTAAGAGATTTGGGATAGTGACATCATGAAAGGGCAAAACTAGATGGAGGTTGAACTGTCCCCAAGTGCAGAAAATAATTTTATGAATCTAAAAGGGGATTTTGTAAAGTAGAAAGAATCCTTTTATTATAGAGTATAGGGAATGCACAAGTAGGATCAGATTGCAGATGAATCAACAACAATGAGTTTAAGCAATAGACTAGCTGGAAGTAAGGGTTCGAGCCAATTGGCTTTATTACTTATTGTGTCTAACAACTTCATACCTCATTCACCTAATCGCAACTTCAAGGTTGTTTATGTTCCTCTTTCTCCCGAACATGACTTACAACAGAAGCACTACTCCAAAGTCTAAGGTGGAATATGATGATGAGACAACAATTTTCAATTAATATCCATGAGCTAGTTGTAGGACAACATATTACTTCAAAACAGTAATTGTGTATCTTTAGGTGAATTTGTATTTCAAAAAATGGGAAGTGTTGAAGTCAATAATTCATAATTAAAGGCTTCTCGGGACTTGGGAAAGGCTTAAGTCTGAGAGCTTGGGGACTTAGGAAAGGCTTAAGTCCAAGAATTTGCTTCCACATCCACCATATGAATAAATAGGTTAATTGTAAGTCCCTACATGAACGACATCTTTTTAATCTTATGCCATGTTTGCACTAGGTCCTAGCTGAATTGTTGGTAGAAAATGACGGTCACCATTGGTGAATTCCTAATTATCATAAGTGGATCACACATGTTGTCGCGACTAAAAATAATTACTTTTTGAAATAAATAGAAAGAAAACGAAAAAGTAAATTAGAGTCTTAAAAATCTCCCGGACAACAAATTACTATTAAAGAAGGTGCATGAGACTCGCCTGGATACCCTTTAGCAACAAATGTTGGTTGTCAGTTTTAAACTACCAATTGGGGGATATTCTCTTTTGAAGTTCGCAGAATGCAAAATGAAATACCCCCTTAGGTTCAATATCTATCAATGTCCATGAATTTACTCAATCAAGGATCAAATGTAAATTTTAAATAAGTATACGCAGATGTGCATACTCGTGCAAAGATATAATAAACTAATTTTCCAAAAATCCACCAAAAACACAAACTCACTTAACGAAAGAATTATTTACACACCAGACCACCATATACTTTGACGTATATAAGGAATGAAAGCTATTAAGCTCTTAAAGTAAACTAGAGGCTAAGACACAACGAACTATTAGTCGCACCATCCATCAACAGAGCATTATATTGTGTTAAGAAAATGCTATAAAACATGCCTGTTATAAACTTTAGCATACCAACCACACCAAAGACCATCCAAATCTTAGGCACACGAAGATGAGTAATTTGTGGTGCATCATCTGGATAACAAGAGAGAAGGAAAAAAATAAGCATGCACAAACAACCACCAACAAAGAAAGCGATAACATTAAAAAATATTGGAAATATGATAAATGAATTAAATGAACAGTAAAAAATAGAATGAAATGACCAGTAAGATTCATGGACCCATCGAGGCGATTGATAACCAAAAAAGGAGCGAACGAGCCATCACTGGGTTCCACCACATATTGGTCAGGGAATTCCCATAGTCGCATTCTGTTGTACAACTTTTGTGTAGGATCAGCCTTTTCCATCATTATCAGTTTTATCTCTAAGAACGAATTTGGTGTAGAAGCGAGAAATTTTGACTTTCAATTGCCTACAAAAAATAGAGAAACGAACACTTTCGAAGTGGGAATTGCCGAATGAGGGAGAGCGAGCAATGAAAAGGTATGACATTGATATGAAAAGAGAATGGAGCACATTTGTTTGCATACACTCTCCCAACCGAATTACAGAAAATGCAGCTTTATTTGCGGGCTCTCAAATATGGTTATTTGCTAGTACTAATCAAGTTGTTTAGCGAGTAGTGTTTCTACTCTTGTAGGTATGGAAACGTTGTACTTTAAAAAATAACTAGTAAAAGTTACATGCATTGCATGTGAATGACATATAAAATTGCGAAATTTAGTTAAAAAAATCATAATGAAGAAAATATTTTAGTCATATTTTAATTAATATGATTACATTTTATTTTTGATTTTAAATATTTATCTTGTGAAAAACTGTATCACATTCTAAATACTATATCTTGTAAGTCATTTTCAAATATATACATTAAATAAGTTATAGGATCTCACCAAAATTATCGAGTTACGATCTTGGTTTCATAAATATTTAACGTGTATGGTGACTTAAATTGAAAAAAATTTGATTAACATAAATCATCAAGCATTTAATATGTCCGCAATAGTCTTCTTTTTTATGTTTGATCTTTACAACTAAAAAAAAATTATGTTATTTTACTTTTCAATTGAATTTTGTAATTGTCCCTCTAACTTAATTCAAGTTAAACCAATAAAATGTTACAATTAAAGTCATTAACAATATCTATCAATACTTTTAATTTTTTTGCCATAATTTGCAATAGAATTAGTCTTACACACTTTAATTATATGAGTCAATATCAATGATAAATTTCAAATAAACATTCTATGAAAAGCTTTTAACCAATTTTATTTAATCTTATAATGAATTTTAAAAAGGCTTTTAGGAGGACGAGATTATTGTGATGGATTAAAAGGTTTGCATTTTAAAAAAAGAATTGAATTATTTTTCACAACTATTAAAAATAGATGTTGAACTTATTTCACTAGAATACCTTACAAAATAAATATGGTAAATTTTCTCCTTTCAAATATACTTGAATAAAAAGTTTAGATATTTTCTTTACAGTGACAAATTTCTATAGCTAACGGTTATTTATTTTGTATGTAAAATTATTTTCTAATAATTATTCATTACCAAATATCGTTTATTTTGTCACTTCTATATCTAACGGTTATTTATTTTGTATGTAAAATTTTCTAATAATTATTCATTACCAAATATCGTTTATGAATGTAGTATGTGAAGAAAATGAATAACTTGCTAATCGGGTACATATATTTTATAACCAAAAAGAAAATTTGCTAAACTTACAAGGATCAACTTTGTAAGTATAAATTACAAAATATTCAATTTACAAAACATAGTTTAATATTTACAAGAAAGCATGATGTAGTTTAGCAGTGCTTTGTCATTGTTATCCATTAGAATGTTCTCTAAATTAAGTGAAATGATTACAAAAAAACCATTTATCATTTTTCTCATTTTATTTTCTATCGATAATTAAGAAATAGATAATGAGTCCTGATGCATTCAAAAACACATAGGTCAAATCTTTGATGGACTTGAGTTGTTTGGTGGGTCAAATTCTTGTACAAGCTTGAGGATAGGAACCTAAAAAGATAATGTTAGCATTCCAAAGCCCAAATCAGTATCCACTATTGAAATAATAATATTGAAAGGAGATAATATGAGCAAGAAATGATGAAGTACGATGAGAAATAGTGAATAAGAATGAATGTGTATGATAAAAATTGCTTGTGAATACTTAGAGAGCCGTCCTGTGCTTGAGGGGAACGAACCTAGTTTTATAGCCAAAATTCCACCCCCCCCCCCCCTTTTTTTTTTAAGAAAACCGTTTGTGCCTAGATGGAGAATTTGCAAGACCCCTATCCATTTTTTAAATCGCAAATTGAAACCCTTGTACAAATAAAGAATCAAAACCTATGAGAATCAATCCTCTATACAAACCTCTCTATAAATCAGTTGAATCGAAAATTGAGAAATGATTTATCTAAACTTATCATACTAGCCAATTTTTCTTGAGCACTATCAAGGACTGTCGAAGTCTTCAGGTGGCTTGCTTGATTAGCTAAAAAATTTTCCGATTGATTTGCCTCACAATATACATGAGAGAATTGCAGACACATGTTTCGCTTCAAGATTCGAAGGCGTGTTAGCAGCGCTTGTAATCGGTAATCCCCCTCCTTTTTTGAATCAACTGCAACACGGCTAATGCATCCATCTCTAACCACATACGTCAACACCTAATATCCCATGCTAGTTGAAGCCCTCGAACCACCTCAAATAGCTCAGCATAGGTGTTGGATTGGATGTGTAAGAAGTCATAAAAAACTGTCATCATGTTTCCTTTGTCATCTCGAATCAAACCCCCAACCCCTGCTTTGCTGGATTCGCTTTTGATGGGCCGTCACAATTAAGCTTCCAACAACCACTTTGGGGGAACCTCTGGTGGATTAATTTCGGACTCGAAGGCTTCAACAAAGAAAACTGAAAACCCAACTTCTGAGCTACATCCAAATCTCTTTTCCACGTTTTAGCTGGCGTACCCCCTGTCTTGTATAGTCTCCACAAATAGGAGAAAACTTGTGTGATGATCCTCTTTGATGAGAAAGTAATCTTATCAAATTTTGCACTATTCCTCAATCTCCAAGTGAACCATAGGATAAGCATGGGAAGGAGCAATCTGATATGACCCCGAGCTGCATACGGCGAAAATAATTTCCAGAATTGGAGCATTGTGGAGATGTAATATGTTTTTGGAGGTGCACTACTAAACAAGGTTCCAAAAAAAATCTAAACCTCTTGAACTATCTAAGCTTTGAAGAAATAAATGTTGTACTGTTTCTGAATTTTCACAGCACAAACACTTAGACATAATAGGCAAGCCCTTCATCCTTAAGCGTTCATCTATCGGGAGAAATTCAAGCAACAGTCGCCACATGAAAATGGACAAAGAAGGAGTCACAATAGGGTGCCATACACCTTGCAAAATTGATCGCTCCACTGCCGCTGTTCGTATGACATTCCATGCAGCCTTGATAGTGAAAACGCCATTTATTGAGCGCTTCCAACACGCCTTATCATCGATTTCTTCATCAAAAGGGATATCAATGATATGAGGTATGATATCTAATGGCAAAACAAATTAAAGTTTTTGCACATCCCAATTTCTCTCTTGCCAATAGTAATTGACCCATTCGTGTGATGTGTTAGCCGAATGAATGAGCTCAGCCAACGATCCCTCCCCCACCCAGTTATCATGCCAGAAACACACATCACCTTTGCTGAGGGACCAAAATATGTGTTTTTCAGCATCTCTTTGTTTAGTTCTCATCCTACGTCATTGCGATGTACCAGTTGATAATATGCGAGTAGAGGTGGGGCAAGAATGTTTACAATATTTATTTTTAAAAAATTCAGCCCATAGTGAGGAAGATGTGCGGATTCACTACCAAAGTTTCTGCGAGAATGCAACCACCATGTCATTGAAGTGTCTGACCCCTAGCCCTTCTTCTCTAACCGGTTTACATAGATGCTTCCACGAAGACCAATGGAACCTCATTTTCGAGCCAGAAGATCCCTAGAAAAAAAATTATTTATCATTCTTTCAATGCGGAGTAATATTCCTTTAGGAGGTTTGAGTATATGAATGAGGTGAATCGGCATAGTGATCAAGATAGATTTTATCATAGATAGGAGTTTTTTCTTCTAATTTTGGAAGCCATTGCGTCAATAATAGATTCAAATAATTCCTTCTTCTTCCAACCAACATATATAGGAGCCCCCAAGTATGTAAAAGGAAGAGGTTTAAATGTAAAACTGATCACCCTCTTAACTCTTCTTTTCATCAGCAAAGGACATTGCGATCCACGATAAATGAACTTTTAGTGATATTGACACTCTGTCCGGACAACCTTTTGAAAATGTGCAAAAACTGAGCAATTGTGTTCAATGTCGTTTCATTGGAATTAGTCAAGAGGAGGAAATCGTCCGCAAATGCCAGATGTGAAATGCCCTCGCTCCCTTTATATGTCAAAAACTGTCTTACTCCATCAACTTATCAAGGCTCTTCGAGAAGTATTTAGATGCAAGAACGAATAAAGTTGGTGAAAATGGGTCACCTTCGTGGATTTGAAGAAACCAGTCAATTAACCAGTGATCATTATAGAAAATCCCAATGGTGAGGTAGTCTAGCTCCGAGAGGGCTGATGAGGCAGTTGCTAGTAGATAAACATCCTTGGCATCCTTATCTTATTTGTTGGAGAAATCTGCGGTAGTGTACCTTGGTCAGGAGGTTTCAACTGGATGAGAGTCATATTCCTTTAGAGGTCTATCTCCTCTTGAGCCTTCTCGTCATACTCCTTTCCCAATATCATTTTTCCACCTGGACAAAATAGCCAGCTGTCTACCAAGGTGGAATTGGGCTCCTTAGGCCGCCAATAAACAAGTCATTCTTTTACGCTTTCACTTTCTTAGATCGCAGTTAGGGGAAGGCCTATGGAGCCCCTTCTACCTTTTCATCTTCTTGGTCTTTTAAGTTTGCTATTAGGTTGAGAATTGGACCTAACTTTGATCATCGTTTTGTTTTACTATGGGCTTCTTTTTTGTGACCATATTATTCAACCCCCCCTCTAACTGTGCGCGCACTCTTAGGAGGAAGAGATTCGCCTATTCTTCTTAGAATAGAACATTCGTTTGGTAGGGAAGTCCTTTTTTGTACCCTTATTCCTGTAAGGGAATTTTTCATCCCTTTTAGATTTCACGATTTGCCTTTTATTATAGCTCGTCTTGATGTGTGCATGTACATCTATCATTGCCTGCTCTCAGGAGGGGTAATGGTAACTGCTCTCTCACGCACTCCACGTCCCTAGTAACAGCCCAATGAAATGCGGTTAATGGCTTAAGGGTGACTTGACCACCCATTTTTCTTTCTTCCTTTACTTGAATCTTTCCCACTTCTCCCCCCTCCCCATCCGCTAACTTGGATAGAAATTTCTTCCTGTGTTTGGAGCCTTCTTTATTTTCATTAATTCTTTCTCTACCTTCTTCACCCTCTTATCAGTTCTTATTCTTTTTGCGTATTGGTATATTATTTATCTATGGCTTCTTCGATTGAGTCTGTGTGGTGGGTGAAATGCCGACCACAAGGATCCCCTGAGGCCACTTTTGGAAAAACGAGCTCTGACTCGTCCCCATTTGGTAGGGCTAGGAAGCGGAGCTTAAGGCAAGCCACTATTGCTCCTCGCTGTTTTTTGGATGAGTCCTCAAAGTAGAAAGAGATGATGCGGGGGGGAAATCAAGAGGAAGAGGGTTCTTCCATAGGGGAGCAGAAAAGGGAAGAACTTGTGAAAAACCAGGAGAAATGAGTGATTGGGGAAGGTGGACTACTGGCCCAACCATGGGGGACTCACCTTAATTCATTCAAATTGGCTGAAGTACGCCGTTTTTTCTATTATGTTCCCCCCTTACAGTTCACCTGATCCCCCACTCTCTAATTGCTTGTGTTTTTTCACCAACCAACTTTGTGCAGGTCTTTGCTTCCTTATCCTAGTTTCTATGAGGAGGTTGCAGTCTTTTCCAAGTCCCCCTTATTTAGTTAGCTCATAATTCCTTTTGTTTGTTGGCTAGTTTCGCTATGGTTCTTAGCTTTAATAGTGCCCCTGTTACTGGGATAGTTTTTTCTATCTTTTTCCCCTACCCATGGGTCGTTCCCTACAGGTGGAATCACAATATACCTTTTGCTGTTGTCTTCGCCACGAAGGGTAGGACTGTTACCTTTTCTCTTTTTTTTAGAGGAATTGAATGAAAAACCTTATAATTGTTGGAGGCTATCAATGAGAGACTCTTTCATCATTTTGGGTTGAGTCCCCTGCCACCCTCTGGAGAACCTTTGGGTATTTCGCTGTTTTACGTTCCTTGCTCTTTGGATTTTCAATGTTGTTGTTTTAATACTATTTGTGTTTTTGTAGCAGAATAGTGTTTGATAAGCTACTTCAGACCATGTTTTAATACCCCTATGTTATTCCTAATATTTAAAAATTCCCCTGTGATAAAAAAAAAATATATATATATATATATATATATATGGCAAAAAACCCCTCTTGGATAAAAGTGGCATACACATGCCTATTGTGCAGTTATTTTACCTCATTTTTCTTATTAATAAAAGAATTGGTCCCTTATTTAATAAAGTATTTATTGATAGTTTTAAATTGTAAATATTTATACACGTGAACATGAACATTATAGGAAGGTGTAGCGATCAAAGGGACGAAGGAGGTGCGATGACGATATAGGGTATTTAGGGGAGGCGAAGGTTGTGGGTGGCTGTAGTTTTTGGGGGTGGAGGAGCTGGGTGGCCGCAGTCAAGGGACGGGGTGAAGGAGATGGTCAACGACAATCATGGGGAAGCGAAGGCTGAAACTGGCTTGGGAGAGGGAAGAAGACAACATTAGGGAGTGCAAAGGGGGTCTGGCGGCGGTGGGAAGAAAATGGTAAGGTAAATGAGGAAGTAGGGGGAAGATGGGGATGATGAGGCTGCAACCAAGGGGTGGGAGAGGGCGCGGTCGTGTTGGTGAGGGAAGGGGAGAGGTGGGTTTGCTTGGTCGCCCGTGTGCTTCGTCGAAGGTGGGGGGTGGGGATATGTATTTTATTGAATATATATTTTATATATTATTATATATTAAATAATATTATTGAATAACATTTACTTATAAATATATAATTTGATAAAATAAAAGATATTGACTTCTATTAATAAAATTGATTGTTGATTTTAATCAAGTAAGATCTAATAGTTTATAATTAAGAGTATAAATCGATAGAGCTCAGTGTTTTCATTATCATATACTAGTTATCTCCACACACGGTTCATACGAGCATATAAAAGAATTTTGGTGTGAGATGATAAGAAAACAAAAAAATTTGAAAAGAACAAATTATACTTATAAATTATAATAAATATGAAAAAGTAAAGTAAAAGAGAAACGTGAAGTAGTGGGTAGTTAAGAGAAAAATATATATTAAAAAAAGATTAAAATTACTAATTTGACCAAATTCTTTTAAAAGGAATAAATGAAATAAAGGATAAATTTGAGTATTCAAAAATGAGTACGATAAATTTTTTTTTCTACAATAATATAGATATATTCGAAATTGCTTTCATCATATAATGGGCAAGCGAAAACAGTACTTAAATTCGGATTTACTCCAACGATCGAATTACATCTTGTCATACAATGGATTGTCGAAAATGTGAGATAAGAGGAGGATGGAAAAAACACTGAAACACCACAATATCTTGGTTCAAAGATGGAACTCTGGTGAAATAGAAAATACATCTCATAACCTACGTTTTGCACGACATTAATGTAAGGTAAAATTACATTTTGGATCCTATAATTTTAAATCATTAATACTTTTCATTTTATAATTTTCTCGTTCTATACATTTAGTTTTATATTTTTATTAATATAATTCTGAACATTTCACATTTGGTTCTTTTTTTTTTTTATAAATTTAGTTTTGTATTGACAATTTGATTCTTAACCCATAGTTATAAGATAAAAAATGAGATCTATTATAGTATGAAAGAGACCAAAATTGTGAATACATAACTAAATTTATTAAAAAAAAAATACCAAATGTGAGATGTTTTGGATTAAATTAGTCAAAAAATGACTAAATATATAATATGGAGTAAATTACAGGATTAAAAAGTGCTAACGACCTAAAGGTTAACCAGCCAAAAATGTAATTTTGCCTTAATATAAATAAATTACATCTCAGAATTAAGCAAAACAATAGAAATTACATCCAAGATGACAATATTGTAATTTCAAATATTATAATCAGAAGTTAATTAAGCAGAAAAAGGGTTAACAAGATGCAATAACTTCGCTCCTACACTGTAAGAAACAAAGACGAAATTTTTCTGAAGAAACATTATTAATATACGGGAAACAAAATTAGTAAACGTTGGTCGGAACAGACATGTCCTCATAGAAGAAGAAAATGGTGTCAACAGACATGACATGAATCAACGCCACCATTCACATATGCCCCTCCACCTATAAATCTCTCCGCCGTTTCCCCACCTTCCCTCCATCGCCCAACTCTCGTCTCAACTGTCATCTCGTACGTACAACCAACCATGACGAACGGCAACACTGGTGGTGACCATGGCTCTCCTTCCAAGCCTACTCCACCCAACCCGAATAGCCCACGCCGGGAGGAGAACCCTCGCCGACGCGGCGGTGGAGCAAATGCTCCTCCTGCCAGTCCCCGTGGCCGTGGAATCCCTTCTGCTCCTCCTCCAACTAGGCCCGTCATGGGCGTTCCTGGTCAATCCGCTTTCACTACTTATGCCAAGCCCACACAACCACGCAGTGGGCCAGGTGGAAGTAGCGGGATCGGGTCTTCAAGGGGACCGCCTGGGTTTCACGGGGCTCTGGCAGTGCCTGTTGGTGGCGGTGGTTACGGAGGCGTTGCAGCACCAGGCCGCTGAGGATTGGTGGGAGCCCTGCGGCGAGGAAGAGAGTTCGGGAGGGTGGTGCGAGCGGCTCGGCTGCAGCGGGAGGAAATCCGCCGGCAGAAGGTCCAGGTAATGTTGTGAATTGCAGCGTTTGCGGGAAGGCCTTCCCGTCTCCAAAGGCATTGTTCGGGCACATGCGGTCTCACCCTGACAGGGGGTGGAAGGGAGCACACCCTCCGCCCACATTCAGGGCGGAGGAGGAATTCGCTGATCTTCCAGGTGTGAATCTGCCTGAAGGGGGAAGCGGTGGAGATGCACAAGAGGGCGCTGCTGATGATGATCAGAAAGAGGGCGAGGCGGTGGAAAGCTCAGAGGAGGAAGAGGATCCCGGGAACTACCGCGTGCCAGATTTGAACAACCCGCCACCACCTGATGCAAATTAAATGAATGCAAGAGAAAAACTTGAAACCATAAACTCTACAGATTGCTGTTTTTCTTTCCGTCGTTGTGTTTCTTTCTCGTTTCTGCATGCAGGTCGAGGATTTTGGACATTGGTGACGTTTTCTTGATCAGATGTTTGCATGCATGCATTCGGTATCTGATCAATACGTACTTTACTTTATATTAATAATTGTGTGTGCTGTTAAACTATGGAATTTTCAGTACTGAAAACTATGAAGTTTTAAATGTTTCTAATATTGTTCTATTTCGACGTTATTTATTTATATGTTTTCTCTCATTTTTTCTGTTTTATGTAATTGATTTTGGTGGATTTAATTAATAAAACAAGCTTTTGTTTTTGTTTATGTTTCCTCCTGTTTGTCATTTTCATGCACAAGTTTTGGGAACAGTAAGTGCATGACCATCTACTGTTAAACGTTGCATGGCTTTGTGAAGGAAGGCGGGAAAATGTTAAAAATTAAAAAATCATTTCATCGTATAGAAATCCCGGTCTTAATAACGCTTTGTTGCCTGTAATTTAAAATAAAATAATAAAAAGAATCTTAAATATTTATTTGATAAAATATTTGACAGGGTGGATGAAAATGAATAATTAATTATTTTACGGAAAGGAAATTGTCAAATTGCCATCCTTTTGTACGAATTAGCACCAACAAATACATAACTAATTCAATTAAAATTCAAAATTATATAACTTTCAAGTGATACAATTTATAAGGCTAAAAGCATTCTGCATAAACCAATAATTTAAAACAATTTTTTTTTTAATAATAGAAATTGAAGGAATGTGTGCTCAAAACAGATTGTCAGTTTTTATTTACCCAGAAGAAGATCGACTTATAATTCTTTCATTTATGGATATAATAATTTAGTTTGCAAAATTGAAACCATATATATATATAATAAAATTAGGAAAAAATATAAAATACCTCTCGTGATATATCTACATAATACCTTCATGTGAAAACATAAATCGCAAAACAACCCCTATGTTTTTCAATACAAGCTCTACTTTTGCAATTTTCCATGAATAAAAATATTATTTTATATATAAATATATAATAACATAATATTATTTTATAATATTATATTACTAAAAATGTTTTAGTTACATATATACTGACAATGTATTATTTTTTATATATAATTATATATAATATACAATAATATATATTATTTTATTATAAAAAAAAAATTCAAAGCCAAACCCCCTCCCCGTCTGCCCTCAGCCCCTAGCCCCATCGCCGCCACCCTTCAATTCCCCCTTTCCAGTAGCCGCCCTCCCCCTCCTGCCCTTCTATATATATGTATGTATATTATGTAATAAATTATATATAAATATGTTAGATATATATTTTGAATTAAATTTTGTATAACATAAATATTATTTAAATATACAAATAAATCTATACCGTTGATTGTAATTAAGTAAAATCTAGACCATTGATCTGTCAATCAAATTTCGACATTTGATTCAAATCAGATCCAACGATTGTAAATAATGCAAATGTTATTTTATAAAAAAAAAAAAAATATAGAAAAGCCCGTGTAACACATGCAACCACGTGAGGGGTTTTTTTGCTTATTAATTTTAAATACATGTGCTTTTGTTATTTCTTTTCACACGAAAGTAAATTGCCCATTTTCAATATCATAGGGATAGGGAGTAAATTTCATTTAACTCCATAAAATTATGGGCTTAAAATCATTAATGGGTGGGTTGTTATTCAATTTTAATAATAGCTAATTATATGTCTATTTTAATATAATAGTTGTTACTTAATTAGTTATAAATATTTAATATTTAATTGATGCTATTGTAATTGATTTGTTAAAAAAACATCAAATTTTCGTTAATTGTTAAATTAAAAAGCACATCATCCTGAATTTCAAATTTTGGAGGGAAAAGTAAAATGGCGCCCAAAACTACATTTTTAGCCTCAATTAAGATTTATTCTAGTCCCAAATTTTATTAAATCACTGCCAAGAAAAAAATAGAAAATTACTGACAAAACTAATCAAGTAATAATTTTAATATTATCAATAACTATATATATATATATATATATATATATATATATATAGCAACAAGAATGTTATGACAAGAACTTGACGCGGAGGGCCGGTCCTAGGCTGGAGTTTGAGGATAATATTAATACTTTCATAAAATGGACCAAGTGTCAGCATGGACATATGGACAACGAGAAGATTATGCACCCATGTCGGAAGTGCAAAAGGGAGTAGATCAAAACACCCGATGAGGTCAATTTTGACTTAGGCACGAGAGGGTTTATGCCGAAATAAGGAGAGGGTACACGAGTACTTTGATGCTATGACTGTTCCCCCAGCATAGGAGAAGCAAAACCTAGTTGTTCAGGATAGTACTACGCACAGGAGTGATGACCAACAGATGGATTAGGATCAGAGGATTGTTTTTTTTATTGCTGGGCCGAGGTTTTTTTCGTCTTACCATGTGGGTGCGGCTGATGAGGATACGAGGTTCTGTCCTACTAATACCGGTTCTATGATTATGTGTCTGGATTGACAAAGTATTTTTCCGATGTAATGCACACTGATGACCAGCTGTTGGGTTGTGATTGTACCCATCTCAATTGGTAAAGGTTGTTGAACTGGTGAACATCAAGGCTGAGAATAATTTTTCTAAGAGATACTACAATCAGTCAGGTAGTAATATATTGCCCAACGACCAAAACCTGCCCACCGATTACTATAGTATGAAAAGGTTGATAAAAGATTTAGGTTACTTGAGAAGATTATATGTGTAAAGATGACTGCATGATGTACTGGAATGATAACATTGATACAGAGTACTATAAGTTTTATGGAGACGCTAGGTACAATTCGACCAAGGAGCGAAACCCTTACCTTAAGGAGTCTCCGTATAACTTTTTTATATACCTACCACTTACTCCCCCATTGCAGAATAATTCCAGGTCTTATCCTATAACTTCAAATCATTAGCACTTTTAATCGTGTAACTTATTCCATTTAGACATTTAGTCATTTTTTTGATAAACTTAATTAGTACTGAACATCTCACATTTAGTCTTATTTGACAAATTTAGTCTTGTATTGACAATTTTGATCCTAACGATTTATAGTTACAGGACTAAAAATAAAATCTATTATAGTGTGAGGGGGACCAAAATTGTCAATACATGGCTAAATTTGTCACAAAAAAAAAAAAATCAAATGTGAGACGTTTAGAATTAAATTCATCAAAAACAAAAAATAACTGAATGTGTAAATGAAGTAAATTATCGGACCAAAAGTACTAACAACCTAAAATTATAGGAACAAAAATGTAATTTTACCTAAAAACTGATTGTGTGGAGGGTTTGGATACAGAGCTCAATATAAATATATGCTAGTTTGATTATAATTAATTAATTGACTCAATACCCAATAGTGCGGCTATCATTTTACAGATTCCACTCTACATTTAACATTGTGAATCAATCATTTATCCTTAATTTTATCGAAAAATCATATAAAGCATCAAACATTATAATTTCAAATATTAGTTCATACAAACCATCTATAATCAGAAGTTAATTAAGCAGAAAAAGGGTTAACAAGATGTCAATAAGTCCGCTCCTGCACCGTAAGAAACAAAGGCGAGTTTTTTCTGAAGAAACATTAATATACGAGAAACATAATTAGTAAACGTTGGTCGGAACAGACATGTCTTCACAGAAGATGAAAATGGTGTCAACAGACATGACATGAATCAACGCCACCATTCACATATGCCCCTCCGCCTATAAATCTCTCCGCCATTTCCCCACCTTCCCTCCATCGCCCAATTCTCGTCTCTCCTGTCATCTCATACAACCAACCATGACGAACGGCAACACTGGTGGTGACCATGGCTCTCCTTCCAAGCCTACTCCACCCAGCCCGAATAGCCCACGCCGGGAGGAGAACCCACGCCGACGCAGCGGTGGAGCAAATGCTCCTCCTGCCAGTCCCCGTGGCCGTGGAAGCCCTTCTTCTCCTCCTAAAACCAGGCCGGTTATGGGCGTTCCCGGTGAATCCGCTTTCGCTCCTTACACCAAGACCACGCAGC
Source organism: Sesamum angolense (assembly GCA_034509725.1). Taxonomy (NCBI): domain Eukaryota; kingdom Viridiplantae; phylum Streptophyta; class Magnoliopsida; order Lamiales; family Pedaliaceae; genus Sesamum; species Sesamum angolense. The sequence goes on from JACGWL010000010.1 coordinate 8,228,491, forward strand.
CACGCACTGAGCCAGGTGGAAGTGGCGGGCACGGGGTCGGTGAGGGGGCTGGGTTTCAAGGGGCTCAGGCAGTGCCGGTTGGAGGCGGAGGCTACGGAGGCGTTGTTGCACCAGGGGCGCTGAGCATTGGTGGGAGCCCTGCAGCGAGGAAGAGAGTTCGGGAGGGTGGTGCAGGCAGCAGCTCCGCTGCGGCGGGAGGAAATCAGCCGGCAGAGGGTGCAGGTAACGTTGTGAATTGCAGTGTTTGCGGGAAGGGCTTCCTGTCTCCGAAGGCTTTGTTCGGGCACATGCGTTCTCACCCTGACAGGGGGTGGAAGGGAGCACACCCTCCCCCGACGTTCAACGCGGAGGAGGAATTCGCAGATCTTCCTGGTCTGAATCTGCCTGGAGGTACCAGCGGTGGGGATGCACAAGAGGGCGCTGCTGATGATGATCAGAAAGAGGATGAGGCGGTGGAAAGTTCAGAGGAAGAGGAAGAGGAAGCCGACGATACCGGGAATTACCGCGTGCCAGATTTGAACAACCCGCCACCACCTGATGCAAATTAAAATGAATGCAAGAGAAAAACTTGAAATCATAAACTCTACAGATTGCTGTTTTCTTTCCGTCGTTGTGTTCCCTTCTTGTTTCTGCAGGTTGCGGGTTTTGGATATTTGTGGCGTGTTCTTGATCAGATGTTTGCATGCATGCATGCATCTTGGTATCTGATTTATACGTACTTTACTTTATATTAAATAATTGTTTGTGCTGTTAAACTATGGAATTCAGCACGGAAGAACAATTACGTTGAAAGTTTTGAAATAGTTTATATTTCTTCGTTTTATTTTTCCTCTCATTTGATACTTCATTTCCATGTATTCCATTTTGGTGGATTTAATCTATATATATCATCAGTACTTGTAGCAACTTAATTTTTCTTTTTGTTTTTCATTTTAACATTAGCCATTAAAAAACAACGACAATTTTAATATTATCGATAATTATATATATCTCGGGCCCGGCAAGAAGTTCTATTTGTCACAATGATAAATTTCATAATTTTGATTATTACTATTATTTTTTAAAAAATAATATTAATTAGCAATTATTAATGACAAAAAATAGTGTATAAAATTCTCACTAAATATAACTAGTGAAATATGTATAGTGACGACGACCTAGTGACAACAATTAATTATTGTCATTATATTATGTTGTCACTAAGTCGTCATTAATTTATAATTAAGGACAACTTTATAAAATTCTTATAATTAATAATTATATAATGACTATGTAATTATCATTTGATATTTTATTCCTAATATCTTATTTTAGAGGAACCACGCAATGTTTGGAAAGAGTACGTACTATTAAGCGTTGCAATGCTTTGTGAAGGAAGGCGGGAAAATGTTAATTTATGAAAGTGAGAGAGTGTATCATTTCATCATATTGTTGCCTAAATATATAATAATACATATAAAAAATTGACTACATAGATGAAACTATAAACATATTTAGTTGAAGGAAATTGTCAAATTGATTAGCACTTCAGTCATTGGCGACATCATTTGGTGACAAAACAAACTACATAATGGGGGTGAGAACTGCATTTAACCCATTTAAGCTTGAATTGTATCTAAAGTGACTATTTTGTATTTTTATAAAAATTGTCCTTTGTGTGTGTGTGTGTTTTTTTTTTATTATTATTATTAATGCCAGTTGTTGATTTCTTTTTACTAGTACATATGGCACACTCAAATGTGTGTGACATAATTAAATTAGATTCAAAGTAATAATATTATCTTAATAATATATATTAATTAAATAAACATACTAATTAAAAATTATGAGAAAGTTATGAAAAATTATTGCAAAAAATTAAAGAATATAAGTACTATTTAAAATAAATATTTTATAAAAATCATTGTTAAATAAAGTATATACAAAATAATGCACTAATATTAAACTTATAAAAAAAATAGTAACAGAAAAAAATGAATGAAATTGAAAAAATAATAACTATCAAAAGAAAATGGAGAAGTGGGAAGTTATATAAAATTAAAAAAAAATAAATTAAAAAAAACAGACCAAAAATGGAGCGACACCAAATAGGGTGTTCTCCCATATGTTGAAAGCTTCATTTCCCTATGAGAACTTTCTCCCTAATACAGTAGTCGGCTTAAATGAATTTTTCGTTATGTAACTTAGATGTTTTGGCAAAAAAGTCCTTCATATTCTTAGGGTAGCAAAACAGTCCTGTAGTTTTGTGATTTTTCGCGAATTTAGTCCTTTCGGCGCCGAATATTCATAACTTGAAATTACGCACGTACTCCGCACATGCAAGATTAATTTGAGACTTTTGCAATTATTGGTCCATTTATCCATTTTGGAGTCAAATTTAAAAAAAAAAATTAATAACCTGACGTGGCTTTTAAAGCCACGTCACTATGCCGACGAAAAATGGAAGGGAAAATAAGCCCACGCTTGCCTCCCTTCCCTCTTTATAACAAAATCTCCAACTTACTCCATCATTAGAACCCTAAAAAACGATTGAAGGCTGATTAAGCGACGCAGTACGACAATATAGGATTATAGTAACATTAATACAATTAATACTTACAAATATGAACATACAAACTTATTTTATATTGTGAACATATATCAATCTCACTAAAAAAAAAAAAAACTTATGTGTGTTACTTTAAGGAATGGGTGTTCATGTGTCTAAATGTAAACGATATCGTTTGGGAATCAAACTAGTGTCGTTTAATTACCTATTTTTATAATAGTTTTAAGAATAGGTTTTGAAACCACGTTGGTTCAAAAATTTAATGTATATTTGACACTTGGTTAATTAACTTAATGTACCCCCACGTCTCTTCATCTTCTCCAAAAACAGCACCCCACCCCACCCCAACTGCATCCCACAGCTTGCTCGAGCTTACGAACAAGCTCACAAGTTGGAATTAGCGAACGAGCTCGAGTTAATTAATTTTTTTTCTAAAATATTTGGATTAAAAAAAAGTGGACAATTGTATCATCTAGAATATATTATTTAAGAATATAAATAAGAATGAGGAAGAAAACATTCACAGGAAGACCAAAAAGAAGCAATGCGATAAAAAAAAAATTGACAGACATAAAAAAGCATTCGATCCAATCATTTAATGAGAAGCAACTAAAGTAACATGCCACCACTTAGTTTTTAAACTAACATCAACAAAAAAAAAAAAAAATCTATTTCTAATTTTAATTTTGATGATTTACTTGATTAATTAATTTATTTAATAAATAAAGATAACTAATATATTTATTTATATACATTAAATAATATAGGTTAAAATAACTAATAACAAATGTATTTTTATTGTAGTGGATATTAAATATAACAATAAAAATTCAAATACGTTATATTAAATTTTTATTTACAAAAATATTACCAAAATGTACTAAATTATTTATTAAACTTATTTTTAGATAATATAAATTAAAATACTATATTTTAATATCATATAAAACTAAAATATGATATTTATTGACTAAGAATTCAAATATATGGTGAATATTAAAATAAATACATTTTGTTGTAGTGATATTGATATTACAACAATAAATTCATATGTATTACATTAAATATTTATTTATAAAAAAAATTCAAAACTTCCTAAATTATTGATTAAATTTTTTTAGATAATATAAATCAAAATATCTAATTTTAATATAATCCAAAACTAAAATATGAGACAGTAAATAATAATTCTAACTTATAGTGAACTTTAAATATTTATTTAAAAAAAAGTATCTAAAAGTACTAAATTATTACTTAAAATTATTTTTAAACAAATATGAATAAAAATACCATATTTTATATTATACAAATTAAAATAAGAGATATATTGCTAATAATTCTAATGTGTAGTGAATTTTGAATATAAATTTGATATTATATTAAATATGTACTTAAATATATAAATAAAAAATTTAAAAAAAAGGTGGCTCGCAAGCTTACGAACATAATTATACTCGAGTCGAGCTCGAATGTGAGGCAGCTTGACTCATCTTGTACCCCTACCACCGCCAGTACCACCAGCAGCCGCCCGCACGTATATTAGCTTCTCCGACGCGTAAGGAAAATGCTATAATTATTTTTGTTATATTTTTTAAATGGATATTAATTAATTATTTTTAAGGTTGGATTGGGTTTTCCACACAGCCATCAAGGCTATGGCGCACAGCCATTTTCCCTACCCCTGTGTCATCTGCCGCACCTTGGCTTAGACGGTCGGCAGTGACTGGGGAGGAAGTGCGGGCGGCTAGGGGATACTGACCGACACGAAAGTGCGCAAACGGCTTTCGAGCAGAGACTCTTATCGGTTGGGGATTGCAAAACTGTTCGTATAGGAACTTTCTTGATGTGTGGGGATGCTATCAGCCAAGTATGAAGTCATTTGAGGACGTTTGGGCACAGAGATATAAGGGTGATGATCAGGCGCCATCATGCGCGTGAGCAGGAGACAATGTGTGAAGCAGAGTGCTTTATCTTTAAAGATTTGCAAAACTTTTTCAATGGAGAGTATCTAGGTGTATTGGCTACACCTCCAAGATGTTTCATAGTTAGACAGTTCCATTTGAGTAGGAAACGACGATGATGTTTGGAGTCTGCCAGTGCAGTGGAGAGAATGAATTTTCAGAATATTGCGTGGACAATTCCTCTTCAATGGATGATTGGATGGGGCTGAAACTCATGTGTTATGATGTAGAAGTCGTACGCTATGCAACGATTCAAGTGGCATGTGATTTGGACGTCGGTTGAGGGAGATGCGAAAAAGGTGCGCTCCTCGGCCATTTACATGTCTCCTGCTGGAATAAGGGAAAATATTTTTAAGCCTATTATAAGGAGGCATGCAGTGGTGAGCTACAGCCAGCTCTCCCGAGCACGACGGAAACGACGGTAGCGATGTCGGCACTAAATAAGCATCTCTTCGGGGCATGTTGGGGGCCTCCAAGAGCCTACTTTAGGCATCTCAAAGGAGTGTTCAAAGTATCCGAAGGCATGGGAACCTGACGAGTAGAGTAGGATCAGGACTGTCTACGTTGGGCACAAAAGCGACAGAGAGGTTACGAACGACACGCAAGGTTGCCCTGCGTGCTGCGGGATATCAGGGGCAACACCTCTCGTGTGAATGGGTGGTCGAAGCAAATACTCTAAGACCTCGTGATCCAACTCGTGGTATGCGCTATCGGGTTCTAACCGTCCACGGAGGTCTCTGGACTAATATGAGAGGTCGTGGGGTGACGCCGCACTGTGGGCAAATTATGAGGCCATGTCGAAAGACAAGAAGACATGTCGGGCATGCCGTGCGGGATCATTGCGAAATGTCGGCATATTGAATGGGCCTCGGACTTAAGATGCGGTCCTACTCAGGCTACGCATATAAGACGGCCACGACGAAGGCATGCGCCGAGGATGTACCGAGTGAGCGTTGGACATGAGACGGGCGTTGCGGGCGCATGTGGAGCGCCGTAATGCTGAGGCGGAGCGAGGATGCCTTGCTATCGAGGGATGCGTCGACAGGTTCCGAAATTATAGGCGAGACGCATGACAGCAGAATAGCTAGTTGGGGGACGGCCGCTAAGAGACGCTAAGGCGTGCGTGCCGAGAGCCTCGGCGAACATGAGCATTTTGGATAGGCAAGCGCTCGGGCACGCGGTGCCGCGCAGGGATACATTCAGATGCCGTGCTAGCGAGCTTCAGTGTCGAAAACACGCGACGGACAATCGGCAAACTCTGAGATATGTGAAGACTAGTCGAAGGTTGGGTTTAATTTGAGACGCCGCATGAACAAAAAATACATGTCCCATTGGAATAGCCTTGCCACATAATTTATTTCAGTAAAATCCATGATGTCAAAAAATTATAAAATTATTTTATAATTTTTAAAAAAAAAAAAATTATAGAACAAAAAATATATTTAAACCTTTATATTACCCATACGGCCACATTGGGCCGTCCATGGAAAAATCTCTCTAACAATAGAATATAGTGAGAAGAACAATTTTAGTAGGATCCCATAAGACAAAAAGTGAACTACCTGTCTACCTGTGGTGAAGGTTGTTCATGATTGTGCACCTCGAGTTCTCTGTCTCACTAATCTATTGGGTTTTAGATATTTCTTATGTTTTGGCTTCATTTACAAAAACAATGATTAATAGTTATTTTAATTATATTTAATTAATTTTTTATTTTTAATCATAACAATTAATTTTAATAAATACTCAAATATATATTTTTCTGTGACCTTCAACTTAATTGATGTGACACTACGTGAATAAAACTAAAAGAATAATTTTATTACAGGAGACGATACAACACACTAACTACGATCTCCATATAAGTTTCTCTCCCTCTTTTTAAAATGAAAGCAACGCGTACATATACACCTTCTATGCACTATTTTATAACAAGTATTATGAAAATACAATTTTATGCTTTACCTATGAATAATTATACAAAGTTATTAGGGAAAAATTTAAAGACCCCTGTGATATTAAAATATTAAAAAAAAAAAATTCCTAAAAAGAATAAAGTATCAATTGCATTCATGTAATATAAATAAAATTCAAAAAATTGTCTTGAAATCAAGTTGACCAGAGATTGTATGAGACATTGTTCATAACATAAAGTAATTTTTTATATTTAAATTTTTATATAGAATTATTTTAATATTTTTTCATATCATCTTAATCTGAAAAGTCGGAATTATCCCTCTTATTGCTTTCTTCCTCCCTCACCAATCACAAAGTGGCGACCATAGATGGCAAAAGAGAAACGCAATACATGCATGAATGATCCTTTGGGATGCGACAACATAAGATAGGCGTCACATGAACTGAGGTGGTCGTCTGGCAGCTAACACTTTTGTTTAGAACAGCACGTAATAATAAAGGTGGTGGAGATTAGGACACCGTCCTAACGGGCAGAGAAAGGCCTCAATTAGATTTTCCAAAATTAATAAAATTCCAACCTGCAATCTTTACGTGTAGGACCTTTCTCACCCTTACTAATTAAACAGATTTTGACGTTCAAGGAGCAATGTTTTTCAATCTGAATTAATTATATGACAAGTCGAATATACAATTAATGTATAATTCAGAAAAAATATCAATCAAATCGCAAGTATAATACATTTTTTATGATTGATTTAATTCATTTAAACCTAATTCGAATAAAATTTTTTTGTATTATATATATATATATATATATATGTGTGGGAGATAGAGAGAGGAGATATTTATTGATGAGGGGGCTGGCAAACTACTAGTGGCAACGGCAAGTCATTTGATGCTGTTAGGTGGTCCATTGTCAACTAGGAAAGGTTGGGGACTCCATGATTTTGAAATTATGGGGTCTCTGAATTATTTGTTTTTTTTTTTTTACAATTGTGATTGAGTTTATAAAGTTTTTTAAATAAATTACAAATACTAAGCTATTCTTTCAAATAATCAAACTTAAATTTTTTTTTCTTATAACTTTTATTTTTTAGATATTCTTAATTTTTACTACTATTAAACTTATTCTCAACATAAAATGAGGACTTATTGCAAATACCGTTTAATTTGTTATATATATTTTCCTTGTAGGGTAACAAAAGTTTGCATCGATGCAAAGAATTATATGAATTTATCAATGTTACATGTGACTTGTCTACCTACTATACCGTCTAAAAACTATGCACTAATTTAAAAATTATTCTACAAAAAATTTATTATACGGATCTACTACAATCAGCTACTCCAAACCCTACTCGTCGACGACTTAGATCAAATTCGACCCAATGATTTTGCTGGTGGAAGTTCCCAATAATGTTACTAGCAATACCAAGGGATTCCGATCGTCCGATGGCGACGCAATGGACACCGCCCCCCACATCGTCCACGACTCTCTCGTTACTGATCGATATCTCAACGCCCTTCTCGAATTGAAAAACCATGTCGCCTATCCTCCGCCCGATCTCCATTGGGTTTCCATCGAAGCACATGTCGAGCGCACCCCCGAAGACGTAACCCTTCTTTAATCTCGTCCCCACCAACCTCACGACTTCTTCCCTCACCTTGGCATAAGCGGCTTCCACCAGGAAAGTGTACTGGGTTCCGGAGTCGACCATCGTCTGGCCGGAGCCGCCAGCGTCCGGCCGGAAAGCGGCCGCAGAGATGTTCAATTTTTTCCCGCCAATTCTGATCCCAACCATTGGCACTGTGTAGGCCAGGGGGTCAAAATTGGGCATGCGTTGACTTTGAGGGAAAGTCAACAGGCTGATGTATTGGAATGTGTGAGAATTGGGATTTTGGCCTAAGTAAAACGTACCCATGCGGGTAATCTTTTCGCTGCCGCGTCTGAATGGGACGCAGTAAGAAAATCTCGGCACCTTAGCCTGGGAAATAAACGAGAGCCGCCCAAGATTCATTCCCAGTATGCCCTCAGCCTCGCCGGGCTCCGCCGCACAGCCAAGAATCAAGGGAGGGGTAGTTCGGGAACCGGGGAAGGCGAACCTCTCCCTGACGAGATTGCCCTCGGCCAGGGTCCCGTCAGCGTAGAAGTAGGAGTAGTGGCAGAGGCGGTTTTGGTCGCACGTGGTGGGGAGGGTGAAATCGGGAATTCGGGGCTTGCAGACGGGGTGGTTGCAGGGGAGGACGGAGAAGGAAGAAGATAGGGAGGGGTCAAACGACGCCGGCGGAGGTGGCTTCCTGGGGGATTTCCGGTGGCACTGAATCCAGGAAAGCTGGCTGCCGGTGTCTAAAATCATTTGCTGGGACTGAGGTGGGGTCCCAATGGGGAGAGAAACAATCAGGGCCATTGAATACTTGAACAATGTCTTGTAGTCGTAATCGAACGACGGCGGCGGCGTCTTCTTCGTTTGATTGGAACGCCGTGACATGAGCAGAGAAGACAGACATTTTGCTCCAGAAGCTGGAGGTTTGGAGAGAGGGGCTGAGGTCAGAGGGAAAGAGAGTGAAATCGTGTTTTCTTCAACTGTAAGGTGCAAAGAATTAAGAATCAATAGCACCAATAGATGAAAAAAGAGGGAACTGCAGGACGCCATTCTTGAACCACAGAGATGAGAGAGAGAGAGAGTAAGGAGTGAGGAGTGAATGGTGGTGGGTAGATGGGATTTATATGGGTTTCAAAAGCATGAAAAGAGAGAACGCGGTTTTCCAGCTTTGTCTCATAATTGAGTGGTTGTATGTAATGATCGAGCAGGCAGTCAATCAGTCAGCTACTTTAGCTTTCTACTACTACTACTACTACTACAGTGCTTTTAAGCTACAACTACGTAGGTTGGCACCATGAAATGAAACGAAGGTGGTATATTTATTCAACACCTTCATAATTTCCATGAGAAGGTTACCGTTGAGCTTCTCTACTCCATCCGTCAAGCACTCACATGTCCCGGCGAAACGGATTTTTGGTTCTATAAGTTAGGCTGATTTATTTTTTTTTATTTTTATTATGAGATTAGTATTATTAGTTTTTAACATACAAAAATTAGTAATTTTGTTCCTCGTTTACTTTTTGTATATAATTTAACGGTATAGACAGCACACTATTCAATTTAGAATTGTAAATGAAAAAGTGGATGAGAATAAAAAATATTGTATTTTTTTAAGTAATCGACAAAAAAGATTACTACTATAATGACTGAGGCCAGAAGTGAAATGGGTCTAACTTATGGGAAGAAAAATGCTATTTTTCTTTCTTTTAACATGTACATATATTGTGTTTAAAGATGAATATTATATATTTTAATTGAAAAAAAGTTTTTATACATACATAAAATGTGTATATTTTAAATGGAATAAACTATAGGGTTAAATACAGTTTGAACCCTTGAACCATGCATGTAGTCTCATTTACACCTCTAAAGCATGAAAGGTAAGAAAAACATCCCTAATAACATAATTTGACATTGTTAGGACAAAAATGTCATTCTCACTTACCCCTTTACTTATATTAAAATTATATAGGGGTCAATAAATAGGGGTATAAAAGATATTTATATATAGGGTCAAGAAAGAGTTGGTTTTTAATATATAAAATTATATATATAGGGTCAATAAATAGGGGTATAAAAGGTATTTATAGCTTAAAATGAAGACAATAGTTATATACCAAGGGCTCTTTTACTTTGTATGATAGGATGAAGATGAGATGGATAATTTTATAATTTCAATTATGTCTTTATCACAATTAATGATAGGTCAACTAAATTAATATCGAGTTTAGGCTAAATGAAGTAAAAAAAAATTGATTGATAGGAATATCAAGTCCAATTCATTTAAATAAAGGAGGCCTAAAGATAAGAGAATAGAACATACTACAACTCAAAAGAAGACGTCAATGAGACCTAGTTTAGTTGTCTGAAGTTGAGACCCCATGATGTTAGAAGTCGTAAGTTTGAACTCCACCAGATATGTTGGGTGTTGTCTGGTATATAGTAGGTAGTTACCAAAAACACAGGAGGTTGTAAAAAATTAATATAAGGGAATTTTGCATAATTTTACCAAAACACATGGGGTAGTTTTGAAATTTAACCCTCATAATTTTACATCTTATCTGAATTTTAGCAAATCCATAATCTTTAAAATAGCTAATTAAGTTTAATTGAATTGTGCTACATCATCTTTTCTCAAAGCGTGAAGTAAAAAATGTCAGAATGATTGTATTGTCTAAACAATAATTGGGGCAAATAGCACTTTTAGTTTCGTAAATTAGGCGCTTTTTACTTTTGATCTTACGAAATTAATATTTTTAATTCCACAATTTACAAAAAATAGCATTTTTCATCCTCGTCTACTTTTCTTGCTAGCTACAATTTAATGGTGGGCACGTGACTGTTAAGTATTTTTAATTGGAGGAAAAATTTGTCCTTATTCCCATAGTAGCATATGAGTGCTTCATTGATCTACTTGATTCACTTGTGTAACAGTGTAAGGCATGATTTTTTGTGTTACTTCTACTATGGTTGAAACTGCTAATTTCAACACTGGTAGATGCATCTAATGAGCACGTGACCTACATTATTAAATTGTTGACAAAATATTGGATGAATACCAAAAGTGTTAATTTTTGTAAGTTACGAAACTAAAAATGCTAATCTCGTAATGAATGAAACAAAAAGTGAAACGTGCCTAACATATGAGACAAAAAATATTATATCCCCCAATAATTGCTCTTGTATTTTTTTCGATCTTTTTGTTTATTATTTTGAAGCTAATTAACAACTCATATATCAGTGGAAAATTATTACTTGAATTAAATTTGACCGAACCAAACCAATCACAGAGTAAGTGTACCACACTTGCTATATGATTGGTCATTTTTCCAAAATGTACAATATAATCACACGACAAATGTATTGCACTTACCATATAATTGATACAGGTTCCATCAAATCAGATCCGAGCTAGTATATTGTAACATGCCCAGTAGAACGCAAATTTCTACAGAGATCTTCATATCACTTTCTATTGGTGCTGAATCTTAGAAGTGAGAGTTGGCCAACCATTTCAAGAGAAATGAACAACTACCACACTGGCACTTTGATCAAATTCACAAAACTTCAAGCATATATTTCCCAACTCGTATTAAACAATCACCTACTGCTTGAAACTTGGTGAACTGGCCATGACTAAGAAATTCATCTGACCAGTATCTCTACCAGTACTATAAATATTAGGCATTTTTTCATGAGGTTCCATGCACCACCAAGAGGTGAAAAGAGATGGCAAAAATGGGGAAAATCTTTGCAGTATTGACGGCCATCGCCATGGCCGTCGGCTCTTCATCAGCCTCCCTCGTTACGTTCGTCTTTGGTGACTCGTTGACAGAAGTCGGGAACAACAACTACCTGCAACTCTCCCTTGCAAAGTCCAACTATCCTCATTATGGCATCGACTTCACCAATGGAAAAGCAACCGGGAGATTCACCAACGGGAGGACGATCGGTGACATAATATGTAAAGAACAACTCCAACAATCAACTCTCTCTCTCTCTCTCTCTGTAAATTGATTTTTTTTTTTTTTTTGTAGGAGTTAATTTGCTCATTTATAATATCACATGAGGGTTGTTTGTATATAGATATTTTAAGCACCTAATAGTGTTTCACTTGTGTAAAAACTTTCAGCTGCCAAGCTTGGGATTCCATCACCACCGCCATATCTTTCCTTGTTACCAACTGATGATGCGATTCTGAAAGGGGTGAACTACGCGTCTGGTGGGGCTGGAATCCTCAACGACACAGGGCTATACTTTGTAATAAATCCACGAGTTTGATAGTCGTAAAAGCGTTAATTGTTAGAGACGAAAATTATTTAATATTAAAATATTAACATTAGTCAATTCATCAACATTATGGTTTATTTTTTTTATTTTGTATTATGACAGATAGAGAGGCTATCATTTGATGATCAGATAAAGAATTTTGAGACGACGAAGCAACGGATGAAGGCTAAAATAGGAGACGAGGCAGCCAACAAGATCTGCAATGAAGCCGTCTACTTCATTGGAATAGGTACTGTTAAAACTCTTAAAACACATCTGATCTGAAGGTGATATAACGTGCCAAATTCTATCAATTCTCACACAAAAACCAAAAAACTGAAATGAAAATTTCCAGCCAACTTATTGTTCTTTGATATATTGTCAAGGGAAAAATGCAATTTACCCCTTCGAGATATTGCAAATGTGCAAATTACCCTCTTACGGAGAGAAAAAAAAAAATTACCCCATCCCCCTATATTTTTTAAATAGAAGCGATTTACCCCCTAAGCACATCATTTTAATAAAACACGAGGTAAATTGCTATGTTTTTTTTATAGAGGGCAATTTACTTATTTGCAATATAAAAAAAATAAATTACATTAAACCCGTTTGTTTTTAGCTAAATGTGTAACACTTTCCGGTTCGATTCAAAAAAAACTTCAGGTAGCAACGACTATGTGAACAATTTTCTGCAGCCGTTTTTAGCAGATGGGCAACAGTTCACGCACGATGAGTTTGTGGAGCTTCTCATCTCCACTCTGGCCCAACAGCTTGTGGTATAACAACTTATTGTCATCCTTTATGCCTTCCACTCTTTTAGCTATATATATAATTTGGAAAAATGCAAGTAATCTCTCTGTGATATTATAAATGAGCAAATCATCTCTTTATAGAAAAAAAAAATAGTAATTTACCTCCTTAGACAAGAAGGTAAATTAATTTATTTTAAAAAACACAGAGGATAAAATGCTATTTTATTTTCATATGGGATAATTTACTCTTTCGCAAGATTACTGGGGATAAATTGCTATTCACCATATATAATTTTATCCACAAACAACGCCTCTGAGTTTTTTACCATTATGGGATAATTAAGTGACAGATGAAGTGGTTCAATAATGAAATCTTATTTATGTGAAAATAGGTCACGAGTTCAAATATTAGGAAAGGTGTTGGGGAAGCACTTTGATAATTCTTAAATATATAATTAAAAAGGATGCGTAAATTATTATGTCAATATCTTTTCATCAATTTGAGCATAAAAAGATGAGTAAATTATTTTGACTGAGTCAATAAAATAAATATGAATTTAGTACAAGAACTTACTTGATTGTAATAAAGGTTTAGATGTATTTCTGGTCACGTAGCTTAGGGAAAAAAATAAATAATTTTAGCCCTGTGATTTACGAGGGGTAGCATTTTTGTCTTGCATAAGTTGATTTTTGCAATTGAGTCTGTAATTTTAAATTTTTGGTATTTTTCATCTTTTTGTGGTTAAATTGGTCGAAAAATTATATGTGACTTGCACATGATCCAATTAAATTATAATTTTAGTCTTATAACTTAAGGAGTGTTGGCATTTTAATCCTGTAAACTAAGAGAGTTGGCATTTTGATCTTGCACGAATTGATTTACAGAATTAAAACTTCAATTTAATTAGATTAAGTGCAAGTCACATGCAATTTTTCGATCAAATTAGCCAAAAAATGACTAAAATTATCAAAATTATAAAATTACAAGACTAAATTGTAAAAAATGAATTCGTAAAGGACCGAATATTCTACCCCCGCCCACTAAATTACAAGACTAAAAATTCAATTTTCCCCTTAACTTAGTTCATTCGAACCTTTTCGTCCTTTTAACTTTTTAATACAGCATTTTGGTCCTGCATCTTTTCAATTTTTGTGATTTCAGATATTTTTTTCTGTTGGAGTTCACCATTTTCGCTGAAAAAATTCATATGCATGTATCTCACATGAAATTCTAAAATTGGGGATACTATTCCTATTGGCTCAATTTTTGCCAGCGTTTTTTTACCTTTTCAATTCTCACGATCTCAGTTATTTTTTGGCCAACGAATGTGAACTTCTGCGACGAAAAATGACCGAAATTGCAAAAATGAAGAAGATGCAGGACCATAATGCTATCTTATAATAAAACAGTGACAAGATTTGAATTATCGTCATTTAATATATATATTTAGTAATAATTTAAAACTTATCGCTTGATATTTTGTCACTAATAATATTATTTTAGCAGATATTTTTTCCTATTAATATTTTTCATAAGTGACCTATTGCATTTGACCATATAATAGGTGTAATCATCATCATCATCATCATTGATGAGCTTTGTGGTGTTATTTAATTCGTGTAGAGGCTCCACCAACTTGGTGCAAGAAAGTTGGTATTTCATGGGCTTGGACCGCTGGGATGCATTCCCTCCCAAAGAGCGAAATCAAGCAGAGGACAATGCCTAGCACAAGTCAACCTTTGGGTGCAACAATTTAACTCCAAAGTCAACAAGTTGATTGCAACTATGAACGCCCACCTCCCATCCTCACACTTCACCTTTGCAGACACTTATGAGCAAGTGCTGGATTTAATCCAGAACCCCACTGCATACGGTACGTCTGCTTAAACAGATACATATATACACAAATCTTGGTATTTAGAAATATTATTCAAAAATAAAAAATAAAAAATAAATCTTGATTCTTTTTAAGTTTACGGTGGAAATTCTTCGTGGGTTAAATGCAACAGGCCTCCATGTGAAAAAACTCTAAAGACAAAAAAAAAAAAAAAAAAAAAAAGAAAATGCCCACGCAATGAAATGGATACGGAATGCGACCTTGTGAAATTTTAAAGAAAATGGATTGCGTCGATCTAACGCAGGAGTCCAAGAGTTGTGTTGTTTTTTTATTTGGTTTAAAAGGTTTCGAATGGGTAAATATCACTTTTGGTCCTCAACTATATCAATTATTCATGCTTAGTTCCTTGGGTTTCACTGTCATACTTTTTTTTCGTTTTTTTTTTCTTATCTTTCTAATGATAATTAAAATAACTATGACAGTGAGGTATAAAATATTGATTATAGAAAGGGTGTACGACAATTTACCTTCCTGTGATATTAGAAATGAGCAAAATACCTCCTTAAAAATAAATAATAATTTACCCCTCCGTGTTTTAAAAAACATAAAATACGATCATACGGAGTTTCAATACAAGATTTTAAAATTCACCAACTTTTATATTATTGTAAGGGCAAATTGCAGTTTTAGCATGAAATCTTTTTTATGATTTAGTCTTTTTTAATTTTAAATTTTGATAGTTTTAGTTATTTTTTTTTATTAATTTGATCGAAAACTTACATGACTATACATAATATAGTTAAAGTGGGGATTCCAATAATTATCATGAAGCGGCAGTCCATTTTTGTGTGGATTTGGACGAATAGAGTTGTACTTGTACAAAGTCAAAATTAAATGTCCAATAAAATGGACTGCCACCTCATCATTAGGCCGGAATCCCCATTAGCAGAATCATGTGCGAATCGCATGTAATTTTTCGATCAAACAATCCATAGAAAAACTAAAATTGCCAAATTTTTTAATTTAAAGGACTATATGAGAAAAAAAAAATTTTTAAATGACCAAAAATATCAACCCCTAACTTACATGACTAAAATTATATTATTTTTCCCCAATGCCATAACATAAAACATGTTTGAGGTACTCAACCGAATATATAGCTACAAAAAAGCTGGACGAAAAAGCAATTTACTCCCATGATATGAAAAAAATTAGTGAAAAAAAAATCTCATATGAAAAAAAAAAATAGCAAATTACCTCTTGTGTTTCGATACGGATAATTTGTTTCATTTTCCAAAACTCGGAAGGATAATTTGCTATTTATTTTCTTTTGAGGTATGTTTGCTCATTTCATTTATGAGGTGGGTAAATTGCATTTAACTCAGAAATGCGCGGACATATGATGGATGTGTTTGTGGTTTTAACCAGGCTTTAAGGTGTCCAACGCATCGTGCTGCAATGTAGACACAAAACTAGGAGGGCTTTGTCTGCCAAACTCAAAGGTATGCAGCAACCGTAGCGACTATGTGTTCTGGGACGCTTTCCACCCCTCCGATGCTGCAAATGCCGTGCTTGCAGACCATTTCTTCAACGCCATATTCTCAAAATCTCCTTCTCCGGCTCCAATGCCTTCTCATTCTGAATTTTTGTTGTCTTAAGAGAGATGATTAGTTCTGAGCTGCTGCTTACACAGTTGCTTTCGGGGTAGACAATGAGACATGTCTCAAAGTTTAAAGATGCCATAAACTCTACTAATTATAGAGGAGAGTTTCTGCAGTGGTTTTAAGTATATATAACAAAAACGGGAAAAGTCCAAGAATCCTATGTGATATTGAGAATATTTAAATAACTTTTGAGAAAAATAAAGTATCAATTACACCCCCTATGATATGAAAAAAAAAATTCAAAAAACCCCCGAGATCAGATTGACTAGGGGTCTGTGTGAATCGTTGTTCACAATATAAGGGTGATTTTTATATTTAAATTTTATAGGGGTTTTTTTTTTTATTTTTTCACATAATAGGGAGTCAAAATGAATTTAACTTAATCAAAAATTAAAAAGTATGAATCTCATGTGTGTTTGTTCTCATTATGAAATAACATTCCTATCCTTATTTGAGCACTTTTTCAATGATAAATAAAAGTATAAAGTACTTTTAGTGAAGGAAATTGTATGAAATTTCATAATTATGCACTGCATGATAGATACACATTGCTACATAAAGGGTTTGTACTCGCGTCATATTATAAAGCATGATTAAGATATATATATTTAATTGTAGGTACTATGAATTTTAATGTTTTATGGACCATGAAATTAAGGGGTTAAATAAAATTATTATCCTCTGTGTTAGGGGAAATGAACAATTTACCTCCCTTATATTATTAGAAATAGAGCAAAATATCCCCTTGGCTAATATTGTCTCACCACTAGTATGCCCAGCCAGTAAAACCTAAAATTAGGCAATGGGCGCGTACGACAAGTGGCGGGATCAAGATATAAGTGCACGCTTTACTATACTAAGCTGCATGCACGATAATGTTATCTGTGATTATGAAAAAAATATCCAATGGCTAAAACGTTATGTGAAGTTCTAAAGGTCGATATGTAGCACTTCAGTTACGAACACTAACCCATAGCATCTTAACCCAAAACACTAGATGATCTAACATCTTGATGTGATCAAAGATATGACTCGAGAATTGGAATGTTGGTTATGAGCTCAATGATGAACAAGAAGTTCTGGCTATCCTTAGGTTGCTACCTAAGTAGACTTGGGGACACATGAAGTTAGTGTTAATGCATAATGAGAAAATAAAAACGTTCGACAATGCAATTAGTTATCTCAAACTTGAGGCTGGTCGTAGAGAGTTTGAATATGCTCAACAAGTTACACTTGTTGCACATGCCAATCAGCATACGCCCCATAAAAGCAAAAATTGGCATAAACCAACTAATGCAGGACAGAGTAAGGGCCAAAGCCAAATCTAGAAATTGGCCCTACAAGGCGACAAGGCTAAAGCATCGCAAAGGAAAGTTTGATGGGTCACTTTGCACGTGATTACATTAAGCACAATCAAACTTGCGACAAGTATCGAGCTGGATTTATAAATTATCATTGAGTGTCAATACACAACCATTACATTGCTATGGGGAATAGCACACAAGATGAGGTCCTTAGAATTGGTACATACCAACTCAAGGTCAGAATCAGGCGTTAGCTACTCCTCAGCGATGTGCAGCATGCACCTCGCACTCGGTGTAATTTACTTTCAGTTACTGCATTGACGGGACATGATTTTTTTTTTTTGTTTATGCAAACAAGTTTATCTATTTGTTTTGGTAAAGACCTTAGTGGTTTGGACTCCCAAACCCGCCCATATATATTAATTTTTGGGTAAATATACATAAAATATGTTTAATTCCTACTACCGTACATATTTTTATAAATTAAAATAATGATATAAATAGTTCATAAATGATTTAATATTTATACAAGCAACACATTCTAAATTTTTTTGTATTTTAAAGCCTAAAACATACACGAAAATTGACAAATATATATATATATATATATATATATATTAACTTTTTTTAATAATATTATTGTCTCAAATTTATAAAGTTGTGATAGAATTATTTAAAAAAAAAATATTTTCTTAATATTTTGAAATTATTAACTATGTTTATTAGTCCAATCCGATAGGTCCCAAAGTTTGAGACTGTCCCAAGTTTTGGCAAATCTATTACTTGCCCTGTTGTCATCCCTAATCATACTAATAGATTTGGACTAACCCTATAAACTCTCATGATAATCAAAATCAGAGCAAATGACCATTAACGATGCTAATCCACTTTGAACAATGATCGATGTAACTTATGTATGACATATTGAACAGGGGTGTTCATCAAAATTACATGACCGTCCCAATTGATCGGTCCAACTCAAATCGCATCGCAATTGGTGGGTTAAGGGTGGGTTGGATTGGTCTTGGGCTAGTAAAAAAAATACCGTATTTTAAAAATCGAGTTTGATTTTATATTTACATAAATCACATGAACAGCGTTCGACCGCAATAATTAAGAACTTATATATATATATATATATAATACGTAAGGTAATATTTAAGATAATAAAAAAAATAATTACATTTAAACCCCTTGATTTATGATCTGTTTACACAAATCACCCCTATCTTTTAGATAATTACACATACACCAACCCAAAAATTATTATCACTTACACACCTTACTCTTTTAAAAATTACACATACACACCCTTAAAATGTTAGCATCATTACAAAAATTATTTCTATTTTTGGCTATCAGGGGCAGTTCTGTAATTATATAAAAGACAGGGATGACTTGTGTAAGTAGACCACAGATTATGGGGTGTAAATGTAGTTATTTCTAATAATAGTTTACCATACTTTTTATTGGTATTGTGTAATATATCTATCTTCTATATTATAAATGTGTGGATGATTTGTCATGTTTTGTTTCTTCTCTTTTTGTGATGTCAATAAATCCTTTCATATAATAATAGAATTATATATTTATGTGTCCAAATAAACAATTTTGTAATTAGTATGTATAATATAGTTGTTAAATTTATAGTTGAATTGAAATCCAATAAAATAAATAATAAAAAAGAGTTTTAGTCACAACTAGTAACTATTTAAATAAAAATATCTAAAAAAATTAACAGTAACTAGGAAACATAGGGTACAAATAGAAGAAGGTAGAAAATTAAAAAAGCATATTTTTTTTTTATGAAGGAAAGTAATCTGTGGAACAATGTCCAATTATTTTCATTGTTTATTTATGTAATGTGATCATCAAAGTAAAGTAATATTTATTGAGAATGTATGGGGTTTATCGAAAAATATTGACGATAAATATTAAAATATAATTAAATAAATATAATTATTTTAATATATTTTTATATTGTGAAGTATATAATGCACATATTTTAAATTTTCATATGCATTACTTCTCCATATTAAAAGAATTAATCACTATTTATTTTTATATGTTCTTAGTCATTATATATCCTAGTGTGCTTTTTTACATGCTTGTTGTAAATAATATTATTATTTTGTTACAATCTATTTTATAATCACCTTATTTTATTTCAAATAATATTTATTTAATATTTGTATAGTATTATAATGAGTTTAATTTACAATTTAATTCAAAATAAGCATTTTTTTTTTACAATCATATTGAAAAATGTGGTAAATTTTTATATTTATTTTTATTTTTTACAATAAATATATAACTATGTATATTTTACATATAATACTTGTTATACCATATTTTTATATTTTTGCTAACTATCACTATAGAAAAAATATATTTATTACGATAAATAATTATATCATAAGCATAAATTATAATAATTAGATAATACAAATATATAGAGGAGAATAAAATTTTAAGTTGGAGTGGGAAAAATACATAAAAAATTTTTGACAATTTTAAAATTGATGTCGCAATTTAAATAACGCTCTTTGTAAATAAAAATATATATTTTTTTTAATTAGTATAGGTAAGATAAACAGTCCCCACTCATTTGAGGGCTCCCAACTTCTATCACGTTATTGAGTAGTTATATGTCAACCGAATTTGACGCAAAGTGGTGCTTTAACGACAATCTCAAGTCGCAAAACCACCTTTTTAAATAATAATTTATTTCAAACTAATTTTATTTTTTTATGTTTTTTCTTCATATGGTTCACATTTTAAAAAATAATTTATTTTTACGTTAAATCTTTTCATATTATTATAAATTTTATTTTTCAATATTTCAAATATAATAATCCATTTCCTTCCGTTTTATGAAGAACAAGTCAAATATTTAGGAGAATTTTATGTTTTCAATAAAATGTCTCAGCATAGCTCGTCGAAAATAAGACTCCCATAATCTTAAAAATCATAAGTTCGAACCCTACCAGATGCATGAAAATATCTATTGTATTGCAGACGTTTATTACTGAATAATATATGAATTATTGTCTATTATTATAATAAATATTATTAAGTAAAAATATAATAATTGTAATAACATATGTTATATATTGAAATCGATAAAAACTAATTATAATTGTACTCAATTTATTTCAATTAATAAAAATTCATCATTCTTACCTCAAAAATAAAAAGATAAAATGTCCAAAAAAAATTCCTTAAATTATTTAATTTTATTTCAATATCTATTTAAATAACTTTGTTATTATTTCACTTCTATTTTTTGTTTTTTCACTATTATGCTTTTAAATATTAAATCAACTTTCCTTCACTGGTAAAAATTCAAATAAACATATAATAAAAATGGCAACGTTTGCATGTTTTACTCACACAAATCAAGTTGAAAACAATTCCATGTTCCAAGAACTCAGAAACACATTTTCCACTGGAACGGAGCACACTTTTTTTTGGTGAAAAAATAAGCAAAAAAATCAACATAATCGCTCTAAATTATTTTATAAAGAAAATATATTTGCTACAAAACTCAAGAATGTCAATTCTAGTTGAATTGTTAATCAAATGTACGTATCAATAATTGATTCTTTATCAGTAATGAATTGTCTATAATTCACATAACAATGTCCGCAAACTGGGGAGGAAAAGAAAAAGAAGAGATCAAATGGGCATTGGTTATAGCTCTCAGTCGAAAGGCCAAAGTTTTTCCACAGGAGAAAACTGATAGGAAAATCCCTCAAAGATTTTAACTCAGAGGAAGAAAACTTCAACGAAGTTACCATCCACTTTGAATCGCTTCACAGAGCCTTCATCTTAACTCTACTGAGAAAAGATTCATAAAACCACCGCAAAGCAGATACAAAGCGAAACGGCGATCGCTTCCTCCGACCTAAAATCAAATCGGAATTTCAAATCCCAACAGCCTCTCTTCGGTGTGGTTAAAGCAAAATCAATCATCACTGAGCAATTTCCCAACACCAAAATTTAAAAAAAAAAAAAAAAAAAAAAAAAAGGAAATAATAAGAGATGATCATAGAAGAAAGTGTGGAACCTACGAGAAAACGCAGGAATCCACTTGGAGAATCAGATCTGCGTGTCCATAGGTACCCCATAAGAACGACTAATTTAGCATCCTTTCGTATTTCCTCTGTGAGTTTACGCTGAAACAGAGAAAATCATAGAAGATGCGAACAGATCACAATGCTTTCTGTAAACAAAAATTGTTTTATTTGTTGTAGAGCTGAAAATCGAGGATGAAATGAAGAAGAAAATAGAGAAGGCTCCGCCGTTGGCATATGAACGACCAGAGAGGCGAGGCTGCTGATATATATAGAGGGAGAAATTAGGGTTTTATTGGAGCTGGAGGCTTGAAGTTGGGCTTTATTAGGGGATAAAAGATAAAACTGATGCGGAATGAATCGGATTCGTACAAAAAATACACACACACACAAATTGGATGCGATTCAAAGATTTTGTGTTGATGGCCCAAAGCGCGGATCTTTATTTATTTATTTATGGTAAATTGCAATCGTATTTTATGAAATTTAATATAATTATGAATTTTTTTTATTATTTTAAAAAATTATTAATACTCTTTAATTTTAACGATTGTAGGACAATTAATTATGAATATTTTTTTATTTTTCAAAAAATTATTAATATCTTTTAATTTTAGTGATTGTATGGCAACTAGCTTATTCCAGTCTCTGTTAAGTTTTTCATTCATTTTTAATAGTAAACTGACAAAAAGGGTATTGTTTTACTTATTTGAGACACACATATATACATATACTACATGCAATTATTTTATAAGAGAGAATTATATTAGTTGATGGAATGTGTTTTTTTTTTTTTTTTTTTTTTTTTGTGGAACTTTGGACTCTAGTGCTTGATCAAAGTGAGTTAGAGTCGTACAACATTATCGGACTGTTGTATCCTGGAGGGGGCAAGTCAAAAGTCATAATGTTGGACCAATGAGAGTTTTATTACAGTGAGCTAAATCTTTTTAAATAGAGCGGTATATCAGCGCCTCCGCCTAAATATTTATTTTTATTTCTTCAAAGTAATTGTTATTTGTAACAACACTTACTACAAAAAAGAAGCCATATATTATAAATAAATATTACAATAAAATTAAGTACGTAGCTAATGAGATGGACTAACAATGAAGATTTCTTAGCAAATCGTATATTAAAATTATTCAAAAAAAATCAAGTATGTGGATAACGAAATGGCTATAAATATTGTAATTCTGTAGCTAAGGAGATGGACTAACAATTGATTTTCCGTAGCAAATTATATTAAAAATATTCAAAGAAAATTATCTACATAGGTCGTGAAATAGCTACAAATATTGCAACAAAGTGTAAATTAGTTAATTTTTTTTTTTTTAATTGCTTACACTTCTGTTGTCAATCCCCATTACTAGTGCAACGACTTAGCTACAAATTTTTGCTTAGAAAATAAATTTAAAGATAAGAATTATAGAATATCTTACTTACAAAGTACACTACAGAATTATCGTAGTTCTAAAAACAAAAGTTGCTAAGAAGCTTCATTTGCAATGAAAACAGAAATGATTATGAATTTTTTCCGGCATCATAGTAATGAATATAGCTATAAAACTTCTATTTATATAGTGACGATATTGTTAACATTTTGGTAGAAACAATTGCTACATAATATTCGTAGCCATGACATTGAAAATTAATTGCTACAAAATTTTCACTTTTATTGCAATAATATTGGCTACAAATTTTTTGTTACCACGTGTGATACCCAGTCTCATATGGATTATGAACTAATAAGATAAACAATATATAAACATTGGACAAAAAACTCAAGTGCATCAATTAGATGCTTTTCAGAGAGTTGTTAATAATAAATTTCATGATGCACTCGAGTGTGTTTGGAGGCAATCCTCGCATCCAACATGCTCGTGAGCCCGGGACATAACAAATGATATTAGAGTCAACTACCAAACAGAGTCAGGAATTAAGTGCTATACGAGACAAAGTGCTACGTGCGTGAGAGTGGGCTCGAGACGTGACACTATGAATATAGAAATATAAATTTCATATTTAAGATTATAAAAATTATTAAATATTCACAACGAATATTTTATCATTACTGCAATAAAATTAGCTACAAAATTAATATACGTTAAATACCTACAGAAGAACTACGGGAATCCACAGCCATTAGATAGCTATAGAAATTAAAACAACTATAGCCGAAATTAGCTATAAAGAAATATGTTTCGAAAATAGTTATGATTATTTTTATAATTATATATATATATATATATTATATATATATATATATATATGTATATGAACATCAGTTACAGCTAGACTGAAACGAAAACAAGTTATTCATTGATCAAATGAGAAACCAAAAGTGGTAAAACAACAGGCGAAGGATCAAAGCCGTGGCAACTGGCAAGATTAGTAAGAGTAGAAGTACATTACTGACACGCTTTGTAATAGTAAAAGAACATTAATATAAGGAAACCATTTCTTCTATGTAAAAGAACATTAGGCCCCAAAGCCCCATAGGAGACCTCGAATCTATAATGCACGGATATTTCGAAAAATTATTCGATGTAGTGTCGGACACAACATCGAAGTGTTCAAACATTAAAAAAAAGAAAGGGACACGACGTCGGACACGCCACTGACACGGCTGCTGGCATGTTCGACACGTTTTGGACCCTTTTTGAAATTTTTTTATTTTTAAAATTTTTTGGCTATTTTTCTTTTTAAATTTTTTTTTTAGCTTAATAAAATAGAAAAGGAATTCATCCATTCTTCTTAAACTAAAAGTATTATGATGAAATTACTAAAATTTCGAAAGATGTTCATAATAATTTAATAAATTTAAATTATTAGAATTTTTTATTGCGTTCTTTTTAAAATAAACTGATTATGTATATTTTTGAAGTCACATTTGATTAAAAATATATATGTAAGACATGCTTATTTTTATATTTTATCTTAATATTTTTATATTGAATATTTTAATTTTATGAGAAATTGAGAATATATATAATAAAAATATATATATTATATATAGCCGTATCAGTACCGTATTGTATCCTAACTTTTGTACGTTTTTTATATCGCTGTGTTCGTGTCCATGAATCGTAGCCTGGAATGTATGTTGTCATTGATGTCGAAGTTATTTTATAAGCTACCACTATGATTGATCTACGCCTCTAATTGGGGTAGTGGCTGAAGCCCAGCCCAAAATTGATTGTCAACCATCAAGAAAGAGAAGTATATATTTGAGGGTCCAAAAATGCAGTTATCCAATAATATATAGTTAGATCTCGTTTACTTTATTGGATATGATAAATGACTTAGAAGATAATTCAAGATTAAATGTATAATAAGATAATTCAGGATTAATTATAATATTTTTTACTCATTTTGATAAAAATATTAGGACAATATTATCATATATTTGTAATGTAGAAGACGTGAGGTGGGATGAATTATTCGACTAAATTAATATTTATCATAGGCTCAGATTTTTATTACGCGCCTAAATAAGAAGAAGTAAACATTCGATAAGAAGGGATTCCACTGGTTATCCAATCAATGCAGACACGACCTTAAGGACTAAGGAGAAAGGAAAAAAACTCATCCTCGTCTATATCTATATCTATTCTAATATAAAATGAAAAGACTCTCCGCATTCATAAATGACGTAAAGATACCACTGCATTATTTTTTAATAAAGTCAAAAATACCCTTCAACCGATAGATAACTAATTTTATTCAACTTCCAAATTTATTAATTGATAAATTTATTTTGTTTTCATTCTTTCTTTTTTTAAAAGTAATATATTTATTTATATTGTACTCTTATTTATAATAATCATTTGAAAGTTTATTATATGCATGTAGGAACGACGTGCCACAACGGCTAATATACTAATATAAAAAGGAAAGGACCCCCATACTAACAAATGACGGTTAATGACACCACCACACCAATTTTTTGATAATTCAAAAATGCCCTTCAACCAATAAGATAACTAATTTATTCAATTTTTTAAGTTATATTAACTGATAAAATAATTTCTTTCTTTTCTTTTATTTTTTAATGTATATATTTTACTTTTATTTATAATATATTTTAAAGCGTAAAATATTATTTAATATATGCATGTGGCGAGCCAAAAATTTAGCTTAGCCCTATTAAAATTTAATAATCATTGAAGATTCATCCAAAAATTTAATTTCGATAATTTATCATTGCAAGCTAAATACATATTATGGTATAAATACAATTAAATGGTTGACAAGCAGCTTTTAGCAAAAACTTTCTCATAATCCTATCTCTAATTGCAAAATCAACCTCATCGATTGATTTTCGAAGAGTAGGATCAACAACAACTAGTATCATCTAAATTACACTCATCACGACTTCTATTTTGTGTAATAGTACTTTTAGAAGAACTAGAAATATGTGTTTTTATTTTCACATCGATGTTGCTTCTATAAGTGATATAGCAAAAAATCCTACTAAATTTCAAGATCTTTAATAACAAATATACCCATTTCTAGAAAATCAAAAGCTATATTTATATAAATTATAATAATAATTTTTATGTCTAAACTTGTTTATTTATTTTGACATATTTGAATAAAATAATATAAAGAAATTATAAATATAAAAATAATAAAAAATTTGGAAGAATTATAACATGATGTTGAAAAAATTATAAGATGGATCGAACTTTTCTTATATAAGAGAAATTGTGGAATTTTTCTTTGTAAAACTTGAACTTGATTGGCTTTGCACACTAGTGGTCTTGGCTTCGGGCTTAAACAATTGTAGTTGGTTTTTCTCCTCTTCACAGCTGTACAACAACAATCAGCTTTCCTCTAACTTTATTTATTTTTTTTTTTTCGCTACAATAATTAAATGGGCTATAAGTCTGTAAAAGTTGATGGGCTAATAAAAAAAAAAGACTTAAAGGGCTTAGCCGAAGCTAAACCCTATCAAATAAAGCCACTTTGCATATATGTGTGTATATATACATATATGAGATATTATCGCACGCGGTTCCTACGAGCATATAAAAAAATTTGATATAAGATGATAAGAAAAAAAAATTGTTAAAAGATAAATTATACTTATAAATTATAACAAATATAAAAGAAGTAAGGAGAAAGAGAAATGTAGGGTAGTTGGTAGTTTGAGGAAAAAATAATTATAAAATTATTAAAAAATATTGAAATTACTAATTTGATCAAATAATTTCAAAAAATAAAATAAAATATATGGTAAATTGGGATAATCTAAAGTTGGTACGCCCAAATGGTGCTCTTCTATAACATTATAGATAAACTAATACGTATAGAGCCCAAAAGTTGGCCCAAGACCAAGCCTTGTCGAGCCCATGACTTGGCACCGCCCCTACAAAGTAACGACGTGTCAAAACGGCTAATTATATATATATATATAAAGAAGATATATTTCATTTATAAATAACGATTTATGATATGCTACATGATTTGTCGATAATACTCTTAAGTTGCTTTTTTTTCTTTATTTCTTTCCCCTTTTTTGTTAAATATGATATATTAATTTATATATTTTCTTTTAATTAATATTATATATTAAAATATGAAATATTATTTATTATATACACAAAATAGCATACACCATGACTGGTATATAGCTATAGAAAAAAGTAGAATTCCATGGAAAAAAAGTCTTTCTACAGCATCATTTAACCCCTTAAGCAATGCTTATTTATTTCTTGATTTTACTATGATAAAAAAACTTGTGTGCTTAGTATTTTCTTTTTTCATAAATATATAGATATTGTTTTTTTTTTTTAAATTCCGCACACTTATCAAGTGTGCTTGATTGCTAGTATCTATTATCCACGCAGATATTCCTATTTGTTATGTATGTATACGTATGTATTATTGATTATTTTTATTAAAATGGGTATATATATATATATATATATATTTCACAAAAAATTATATCCCCTATATAATTTAGTACTTGATATCTTACTCACAAATTACTAAACGTAATTGTGAGCGCTAATTTTGTCGTGTCTTAAAATTAAAATGCAAGAAAATTATCACAAATAAAAAATATATTTGATAGGTAAAAGTGGGTATAATCTCTAATTGATCATCTGATTCTTCTCTTCAAGAATGCATTTAACAAATTCAAAATAAAGTCATCTTGTAGATCTTCCATTGCCTTGAAATTGAATTTCTACAACGTTAATTCGAGGGCTCACGCCTGTAATCCTGAATTATACGATATAGTCTTGACTTGGAATTTGATAATTTGGAAGTGGATCCGTCACTTGGATCTTTTTGGAGGATATATTGGATATTTATAACGTTAATTCGAGGATTTAGTGCATATAGTCCCGAATTAAATGATATAATTTGTGGTGCACCTTCGATGAAAGAGTTGATCTCCACCTTGAACGCCCCTGAATATTCTTAAATTTGAGAAATTGCATAGAGGGAATACTCGCGTTCTTCTCTTGCTTTGCTCTTCGTTCTCTAGCTCTCTCTGTGTTTTGAATGAGCTCCAACGATCCCTTTATATAGGTGTTAAAAAAGTAAAGTTGTAATACACTTGAACACCTTTTGTATTATCTCTTTATAATTTAATTTAAAAATATAAGTACATCATATTTTTGGAATGACATGATTGGTCAATTTAACATTATCTCTTTAATGTTTATATTTTTTAAAGAGATAAATATCGCAAATATTTTTCTTGATTTGATTGGAGCATACATGCAATTACTCCACATGGCGCAGTCTGATTAGCTGGAATATTTGATTGCAAAGCATGATTTGATTGGCCGAAACACTTCGTTTTGCCACTTGTTGACCATTAATTTGATAACAAAATATATATTAAAATATCAATTAAATTGACTATTTATACTTGAAATTAATTTAGTAAATTTCAAAATATAAATAAAAATTGATAGTTAATATAGTATTTTACATCTGTCATCACTCAATTAGACATAAAATTTTACATGTCTACCGTAATTATTCTTAATAATTGGTATGGACAATGCCTTTTTTTTTTTTTTTTTCCATCACCAATTTCTTTTACACTTTGAAGTCAAAACTCAAAACTTTTTAATTAATTTGATCTACCAATAGACCAAAAAGTTGGTAACCTTTTCCAATAATCTCAAACAATCCTGAATATGGTTGTTCTTTTTTTTTTTTAAGACTAAAGCATGATCCGCTCACAACTCTCAACCAATAGAAATTGTAGATTTAAATCTATTCCAAAAGAACCTTTTCTTTTTGAACTTGAAGTAGTGGAATTTCCAGCTCAAATCTAGTCTGATAAGATTTAAATTAATTAAAGGGTATTTATACTTTAACCCCATCTAAAAATGTATAATTATAGTTTTTTTTTTTTTTTTTAAATTACACGCACAACCCTTTAAAAAATTCACTGTTTACACTCGACCTTCTTTTATTAGGGTTTGAACAAAAAATGTAGGCGTTAGCAAAAAAGAATTATATAAATTTTCAATTTTACCCCTCGTTTAATATACCATTAATAATTGTGTACTTAAAAGTGAGAAAATATATGATGTTAACCTCAATACACACACACACATATATATATATATATATATATATATATATATATATGTTACATTTATCTTTAATTATAAGTACACAAATATACATGTGAATGTTAAATAAAGGGCAAAATTAAAAATTTATATAAATTTTTTTCTCGCTAACGTCAATATTTTTCATTCAAATCTTAATAAAATGGGGTAAGATGTAAATAGAGAATTTTCGGAGAGAGTACAAGTGTAATTTCAAAACTTTTGAAGAAAGTGTAATTTTACATTTTCAAATGTAACCTAAATATAGTTAATCCTTGTGTTAATGACAAATTTAATGTACTTAACATTTAATTATTATATAATTTTAAAAAAGTGATCAATCGCATTAGAAATATATTATATTCAGATATAATTAGTTAAGTTGGATTAAATTTGATTTGAATTATTATTATTATTTGTTTTGTTAAAGCAATGCTGACAAATACTATCCATCAAATAAAAGAAATACTTCCCAATCCCAACAAACTCAAAAGCTCAAGAAAAGGAAAAGACAGACGTGTTAGAACATAATTGAAACAAGTAAGCAAATTCAAATGGTGATTGAGTAAAAGTGATCCCAATACAAAATGTCTCCCCCTCCATTCTTTCTAATTGGTCCAAATCCTCAGATGCAAGAACCATATTGTATTGGGATAAGGTTAACATATATAGAATTTGAGGGACAGTCCATCATTAGCAAAAGTTCCCTAGTTGTCTAATGTTTTTTTTTTTTTTTTTTTGAGCCCATTATCATTTGTAATAAAGTGAAGAGATAATTTATGGTGTTGTTATGCTTTTTTTCCTTGTATGGAATCTGCAATAATATTATATTATTACATATATTCAGATTTAAAAATTTATTATGCACTTTGATAAAGGTAATATTGTAATTTTATATTGTTTCGTCAACATTTAAGTACGCAGTTGATTAGTGACCTTGTACTGTGATTTACGTAAAATTATTCTATTATAAATTGATTCTAAACAACTGTAAATATAGAAAAATTCTCCAAACTCTGTAATAGAGTTGGTCGAGGCCGGGGTTGGGGTTGGGGTTGCAGCGGGCAGCATCTCTATCCAAAGGTGGGACTCTCGAAAAACTTCTTGGATAGAAGTAAAATTGTAATTTTATAATACTTTACATGCGCCTTTATAAATAATTGATGAATGAACTTTTATTATAATTCATATGATGATATCCTAGTAGAAACTAATACTGAGGGATCGTTAATAAACAAAAATTCAATAAACTACGTAACGTTGTGTATTATAATTATTTTGTATTTATGTACTTTTTGTACACACATGTAGAAAATAAATTGCAGCGGACAACGTTGTTCATATTTCAAATTATTGCCTTGCCTATATGACTCGAGCAAATAAGTATGTGATGTGTTGCTGACGTAGACAACTGGTATGTGTGTGTGTGTGTGTGTGTGTGTTTTTAACACGTATGTTGGTTGGTTTGTATTAATACTTTCAATTTTTATCCACTTTCATTTTTAACACAATCAGTTGCTCTGAAATTTGATATGAAAAATAATTTATTTTTTGAAAAATTATGAATACTTTTGATTTTAATATTCATTCAACAACTAAATTCATTTTGTTAGTTTCTATTAAATTTGTATTAATTTTTGTTTGTGAGTTGATCAGAATACCCTAATAGAATATATGAAATAATTTTATTATTTCTCGTAAAACTTTTAAAACTATTTTATGGACTAGAAGGTTATAAAGGAAATTTCACCTCGAAATTCAATTTTTTCCAAAAAAAGAGCAAAGTGGATATTTAAATGTGCCCGTCCAAAAATTATATAATTTCATTATATATTTTGCAGTATTAATAATTTCTTAAATAATAAAAAAATATAATTTTATAAAATCTTAGGGGTGCACGTTGTAATTTACCCCATCATAAGTTCCTCCAAAGGATTAAATAGAGAAAAAAATGTGATGGAGGTTAGGGAGAAATGGAAAGAGGAGGGCCCCCGCCCGCGCGGGATATCCACTTAAAAGAGACCAATAGAATATTTGGGCATGGGGAAAGCAGCCCTATGATTCGGCAACCGCCCCAATACCAATACCAAATGCCAACATTACTTCATGCTTCCTCCCTTTTCGGCTCACCCTACAATCCCACCATTCACAATTCATTGTTACCTTTTTTTTTCCTCAATACAAAAAGCTTCAAAAGTGATATCGGCAAAGCATGTCATATTGATTGTAGATGAGAAATTTGAGTGATTTATAAATTTTGAAACCTCCTTTTTTTAGCGATACGTCCTTTCAGGATAAAATCGTAAAGATCATATGAAGCCAAATGAGGCAATACCTTGTGCAATGGAGCATCGATCGAATCCCAAGCTGCATATTTTTTTTTTATATTTCAATCATCATCATCATCATTGCAATAGATATAAGATTTCAATCATCATCATCTTCACAATAAATGTCTTTGAAATCATAGATCTTTTACTGGTAGAGTTGTTCAACCAAATCGCAAAACTACCTTAATTGATCAATCCAATTAAACTTACACAACGAGATACGGGTTTATAAGTTGATGGATTAGTCTTTGATTTAAGAAAAGAAAAATTCCAAAACAGCGGTAAGATATAATTAAACATAGACAATCAAATTTAAATTTTAAAAAATAGCACAGCAACAATAACGTCACAAATATGAGTATATCGATGATTACTAGCTCCTATGATTCGAATACACATCAATTCTCGAGCTCCACTGTTTTCTGGAAAAAAATTATATTAAAAAAAATACTCCCATCTTGCTCCTATCCAAGCAAAATGCAATCTCAATGATGATTGAGTCGATTTTGTGAAATCACGAGTCCAAACTCACAAACATCTGATGGAGACAAAAATATCGAACCTCGTATCATAGACACTCCTACTTTTAGGGGGTATTTACATGTATTAATCACAATGCAATTCTTGAGTCAGTACAACAAATCGAACTCACAAATATGAAATTGAAAATGGCTTATTCTTTCCAAAAAATATCAACACAATCGATTGTTGTGTATGTTGCGAAATTGTAACGTAAACTATAAAATGCAGATAATAATTAAAAAATAAATATAAATACACATGTATTTATATATGTTTTGGGAGATGAATTATGAATGCATTCACAATCATTGAAAATACTTTTTATATATATTTGAAAAAGAAATGTTAGTTAAATTGCAGTAGTTTAATTATTTTCCAACCTCTACATACCTTTGTGTGTAGGGATACATATTATATTTGCCAACCCCAACTTTCTTCCCCTATTTTCTCAAACCATCATTGTCAAATGGGTTGTATATATTCATTTGTCCCTTTCCAATCCATCTCACTGTCCCACTACCATTTCTTCTGCTTTGTTTATTGTCTATATTTGTATATTATTACCTTAGTTAGGTCACTAGTATTTTTTCTAAGATATCCTCCTTTATCCATTTCATATTTTATAATAAATTATATTAACATTCTATAAAATTAAGTCTAATTATGTAAATATTTCTTATTGTTTATAAAATTATAAATACGGTCTCTGAGAGGGTATCAATGAATTTAACTCATGGGATTCATTTTGTACAACGTTATTTTTAAATATGAGATATACTTATAATTATAAGTACAACCTCAAAGGGTGTAGCCTTTTCTCTCCTGCAATCCTAGCAGAAAACCTACCACAAGGCATCAAGGCTTCGAATCTCTTAGAGTTTGATGAAATTGGCGACCCCCTGGAATACCTAAACAAGTTTTATGTGAAGATCGATTGCTATGATTTAAGCGATGTCGCTTACTACAAGATTTTTCGCACCACTCTTTCCAAGAGAATTTTAGCTTGGTTTAACCAATTGCCCACCAACACGTTCACTAGCCTTGAGCAGTTGACCCAACGATTCCTTCGTCACTTCTTGATAAACAAAAAGTACTCAAAGACCACCACATAATTATTCATGATAACTTAAAAGGAGACAAATTTGTTTTTTCTAATTAACGTACTAAGACCTTCAACATATGGACTAAGACACATTTGTTATGATCTCCGATCTTATTACAAACAAACAACATCATCTTGGGGTCATTTGTGCGAACAAGGTCACTGTGCCTCTCCTAAGCCTTCATCTGAGGGCTGATGATGTAGGCAAGCATCCCATATTGATTGTAAATAGAGCTTGAGTGACTTATAATTATAAGCTCTAAGCCTACTCTCCATAACGGGACACCTTTTTAGGACAGCTCCGTGAGACTCATACAAAGTCAAAACAGACAATACCTCACGCAACAAGGCACCGATCGAGTCGCAAGTCGCATTAGGACTATTTTGATAATTTCACAAGTTTAAGATATTAAAGTGTGAAAAAATCTAAACGAATCATTTTATCCTTCAAAAGTTAAAATTCAACTTCATTTTCACCAGAAAAAAGTCAGAGAGATCATTTTGAGACAAAAAATAAAGTTTGATGATACTAAAATTAAGAAATAAACTCAAAAGATTAAAATGATTCTAAAAAATAATTTAAAGGACCAATTATACTATTTATCTAATCAATAATATATATACTTCGAGTAAATAATATCCAAATTCTTTGTTTACTCTTGGAGTTGATGTATACATAACTAATCAACTCAAAAAGTTTTTAGACCATTCATAACCTAACAAAATAAAAGTCAATTTCGTAATTAAGGTCTCTTTAGTTTACACTGTTGTTTTAATTAAACTAGAAAAATTAATTTCAAAATAATTGATGAAAAATGAATTGGTTTGAAATAATTTTTTCACAAAAATCCAATATAAATTAAAGGAAACGGGAAGCCAAAGAGTTTTAATAATAATTCTTTTGATAAGTAGAAAATTATGATAAATTTTTGAAAATTTTGAATTTTCTTTTTCCTTTCGAATAATTGCAAATCAATACAACATCTTGAAAATTTATAGTTTTGTCAAATTATTTAATTGCAAATTAATTTTATATAATTGACTTAAGAAATAATAGTAAAGAAAATAGTTTAGACCCCAAACTAACCATTAAACTTGGAGGAAACAAAAAGGTTCCTAATATTATTTTTATATTTTAATAAACTCCACATATCTTTATTATATCAATCACAAAAATTGTTGTTATTAAATCGTAAGAATCCTTTAATTTTATTTCATTCAAATATTTTCTAAAATAAACATAATGTTTAATAAATTTAATTTTTTTTTACATAATACACAAAATTATAATTTTTTTAAAATAACATTAATCAAACACCCTCTAAACCGATTCTTCTATAAAACCACACCATTCGTTCATGCCAAAACTATATATATACTGTATTGCTGAGAAATAATTGGTCACCAAATATGACGTGATCCTATTTTAAACTGTTGAAAATTTATACAGAAAACCCCCCAATTTTTATATGAATCCCAAAATAAGTAACAATTCACGCCTTTGATATTTGTATTATACCAATCTTATTTGAATTCGGGTATGTATGCATTCATAATAACCACTCGACCATATCTTATACTTGTGAGTGTCATAGTTTTTCTTTTACAACTCTACTAATCAACTTAAACATCAATCAGAGGGCTATAATCAGAACTTTCTATTCAATCTTACTGTTTCTTATCTTACAGGTTATGTACTTTACATGTTAAATTTATATAATTATACTAAAAAATTCTTATACGGATCATGTTTGGTCTAACAAAATCAATCACAGAGTAAGTGTATCATACCTGCTATATGATTAGTCATTAATTTTTCTAAATTATACGTTAATTATACAATAAATATATTGCATTTATTATATAATCGATTCAAATTTAATCAAATCGAATTCAAATTAGAATTTTTCGCAACTAAAATCTTGTCCTAATAAGTTTTGATTTAGGTAAACTTTCCAAATTTAGACAGTCCAAAAACCCTGTCGACATTTGCATTATTTTGTATAGTCTTCTAGCCTTTAGGAAACGCGTGTTAGGTTTCTAGCAAAAGGTGGTGACAACTGATGTTGATTGAGAGTACACTTGGGACAGCAAAAGGTGGCGGTCACCAACATTGAGTCAATTTCAGTAGGCTATTATTTGTGGGTCTTCTACTTCACTACCCTACAAGAATTGGTCCACTATAATGGTTTGGGACGTTATGCTTATGCCATGCTTACTACAGCATTTTCATGCTTTTTCCTTTTGCGGTAGTACTAGGTTATGGACTCCATGCTAATTAAGTAAAAAGTTGGCTAAATAGCAATGGAAATTTTTTGTACCAATTATGTTTGATAGAAATAAATTAGTCATCAAGTAACCGTATCGTATTTATTATATTATTGGTCATTTTTTTTAAATTATACATTAATTATATGATAACTGTATTAAATTTGCCGTATGAGTGGTTCAAGTTTGACCGGGATTAGGTTTGGTAAACTAATCATAGAGTTAGTGTATCACATTTGTTATGCCATTGGTCACTTTTCCTGAACTGTACATCAATTATACGACAAGTGTGTTGCATTTGCTATATGAGCCGTTCAGGTTTGATCATAATCAGGTTTGGTCAAATTAAAGTAATCACATAGCAAGTATCTCGTATTTGTTATGTGATTTGTCACTTTTTTTAAATTGTACATCAATTATATGAAAAACGTATTGCATTTGCCATCATATTTATGTGATCTGCAGCCAAAATGCACATTTGTCCTTCCATTCACGTTTTTCAGTGAAAAGAAAAGAAATCTCCACCTAACATTTTCCAAAAATCTTCTTCCTTGCAAATAGCTTTCTACATTGAATAAGGTGTGATCACACCCTAATGAGTACTCAAGTCTCTTCTTCCCTTGATCACTTTCCAGCTTTATTTGGGGTTTTTTTACTTTATTTTCTTAACAACATATCAATATCATCCTGATAGTAAAAAGATGAATAATTTAGTTATCTATGCCCTGAAAACATTCTAAAACACTTGAATTACGCATGTATATGAGTAATAAAATACTTCATATCGGGTAAATTATATCGATCCCTCCTGAAATTAAGTGAAATTGCACAAACATTTCTTGCCCTTTACAAAATTACAAGCACATCTTTTCAGGTTCCTGCTATAATTTAAGTACATTTTCTATTCAATAACGAAGCTTTATACCCCCTTAAGGGGTGTATCTTTAATTTTATAACGGACCAAGAGTATTTATATGACTAGACCTAAACTCAAAGGTGCCTCATTAGGGAGAAGAGGTCTTGAGGTTTATATTAAGACATTCAAGCTCCTCGTTTGGGAGGGGCACATAGTCTCGTTCCCACAGACGGCGCCAAATGGTGTAGCTTGTGACTCGATTGATGTCCTGTTACGTGAGGTATTGTCTGCTCTAACTTTGTATTAGTCTCACAGTTTTGCTTTAAAAAGGTTCGTCACTAAGAAAATGAGGTCTTGGGGCTTATAAATCATTCAAGCTCATTGTCTGTTACCAATGTGGGATGGCTTTGCTTACATCATCAGCCCCCAAGACAAGGGGTTTGGGAGGAGCACATGGTCTGGTTCCCACAAACGGCGCCAAATGGTGTGATTTGTGACTCGATCGATGTCGCGTTATGTGAGGTATTGTCCGCTCTGACTTCGTATGAGCCTCATGATTTTGTCCTAAAAAAACATCTCGACAGGAAGAAGAGGTTTTGGGGCTTATAAGATACTCAAGCACTCGTATGCAATCAATATGGACGCTTTGCCTACATCAATTGCTATAATTTTCTCTATTCAAATTAAATTATTTAATTGGATTCTTGATTTTAAATTTTAACAAAATATAGTTAAAATGAATTGAATATTCCACCGAGAGAGGGACAAAATTGAAAAAACTCTTGAACTTTAATAATTTGCCAATTTTTTTATCATTTTTGTAGGGATTAATTACAAGATTTTTCCTCGTATTCGTCTTAAATTTAAATATTTTCTCCTTATTTAAAAAATTATAAGTACGAATTGAAATTACAAACCCTTAAAATACAAGAGCTGTCATAAAAAAATACTTAATTAAATATTTATAATTTTTTAAATAAAGAGAAGTATTTATAATTTTTGATTAAATTTTTTATTTTATTTTATTTATTTTATTTTTGTGGTACGTTTTTGTTTTTCTTTTAGAGTGGAGTGGAGTGGTGGAGTGGAGTGGGGTGGGGTCGGCGGAGATTGGGCTGTGGTGTTAATTTTTCCTATATATATAGGTAGGCAGTGTGGTGCAGAGAAGTCTAGTCCTTGTGGTATAATTAGATGATCCAAACATTCATATATATATTCTCTCATCATTTCAGTCAGCCTGATAAGGTATTTGGTAGGAGTTATTAAGGAATTAAGATGGGAAGGCAGCCATGCTGTGAGAAAGTGGGTTAAAAAGGGGACCATGGACTGCTGAGGAAGACAAGAAGCTCATCACTTTCATTCTCACCAATGGCCAATGCTGCTGGAGAGCTGTCCCTAAACTTGCAGGTATGTATTTGTAAGGAAAATTTTGTCCGGATCAAGCACAGAGTAAATATATTGCATTTACTATGTGATTGATCACTTTTCTTGAACCGTACATCAATCACACGCCAAGTATATTGTAATTACTATACAATCAATTCAATTTAGATTCGCCGAGACAAGTCTGGACTAGAATTTCCCGTAATTATAACTCCTCATATATGTATCCCATCCCATACATCTCTCTCTTTGTGTGTGTTAATGAGAATGTTGTGTTTTGCAGGGCTTTTGAGGTGTGGGAAGAGCTGCAGACTGAGATGGACAAACTACCTCAGGCCAGACTTGAAGAGGGGACTTCTCTCAGAGTATGAAGAGAAGATGGTGATTGATCTCCATGCCCAGCTTGGAAACAGGTCTTTTTTTCTTTTTTTCCCCTCCTCGTCTCACATTGAAAATGAAACTAATCTTGCTCAAGGGGAAAGCAAAATCGTTAATCCCCCCCCCCCCCCCAAGTCAGATTGTAAAATTTCAAATCATGCTACAACATTAAAAAAAATTGAATTTTCGCTACATTTTAAATGACCACGATTTTTATTATCATACTATTATCACGATTAGATAAATTACACAAAATTTAAATTTTACACGACTAATTAAAATTCATCATAATTCTAATCATAGTAAAAGATTATAATTAATATTTTGACTACACGTATAAAAACAACTATTAATAGACATTGCGAGCAAAAAAAAAGACAGAACGTGGCGGACAAAGTGAGGAAAACCTTTTAGACATCCGTTTTGGACACTTTGCCGTGCTGTGTCTCATCATTATATATATTGCCACTTTACTGCACTTTGGCAGGATTATTATTTTCTATTCTATATTATAAATTTTCGGAGAGTCAAATTATTTATTTATTGCCTCAAAATCGTAAGCATCACAACTCTATAAGAAATAAAAAAATTATATTGGATTATAACCAATTCAACAAATAATTATTGGCTTTTGCAAATTTATAAATATACTTTTCGTAGTTATAATTTTAAATACATCCATATTAAATTTTAGGCAATTAATATATTGTAATTTACAAAATATATAGAAGTATTATACCGTGCTCTTTTAAAAATATTTATTTTAATTTAATTTTTTTTTACTCGAATTAGGAAAATCGAAAAATTACAAAGCAAGTATATGTTGATGTGTGTTGTTACTTTTCTTGAACTGTACACTAATAACACAACAAATATATTGCAGGAATAATTACACTCTCCTCTCATGAAGTTTGGTGTAATTAGACTTGGACCCTCTGTAGTTTGAGAAATTACATCTAGCACTCTTGAGGCTTGCTTTCGTCTAACAAATTAGTCTCTCAATTAGTCAAAATTCAATAAATTTGCTGATATTAATAGAAAAATTGAATGAAAATTAATATATACTCTCGATTGATTTATTACTGACTTATTGTATGTAAAATAAATTTTTTTTTAACTAAACTACCCTTATAACAGTAAAAATTGCCTCCTTATATGCATTAACGAGTGAAAACATATAAGGGTAATTTGATCATAAAAGATTTATTTAACCTGCAATAAGTCAGTAATAAGTTAATTTGAGGTACATATAGATTTTGTTTCAATTTTTTTGTTAATATCAGCAAATTCGGTAAAAATTTTGACTGACGGATGGACTAATTTGTTATATACAAGCAAATCTCAGAGGTGCTATGTAATTTTTCAAAATACAGAAAGTTTACGTATAATTACACAAAATCCCGATAAAAGAGAATTGGTTCAATTTCAATTGAATCCAATTCGAATTAAAATTTTCTATAAAAAAAAATTGACTTTTCAATTTTTTCTCCATTGATCACAATATTGGTGTGGCAATTCAGGATTGGTGATATTGTTGTTAATTCCAAAATGGTTTCTCTACAGATGGTCCAAAATAGCTTCTCATCTCCCAGGAAGAACAGATAACGAGATCAAGAATCACTGGAACACCCACATCAAGAAAAAGCTAAGGAAAATGGGAATCGATCCTCTGACCCACAAGCCTCTGCAGCCACCAACCACCGAACCGCCGCCGGAAGAAGCGGCGGAGCCGAAGAGACCTGAGGAGGAGGTGGTGCAGCCGGCGGCTGAGACCACCTCACTGCAGGAGTCAACCATGACGGAGTCAGCCGAATTTCATATTCATGAAGACAAAATCACGAGCCCGTTTGACTCCTCGGAATTATTGTTAGTGAACAACTCCGATTTCTGCATTGACGAAATCCCTGTGATTGAACCACAAGAAATTTTTTTCTCATCTAATGAAAATTCATCACCCCCATCTTCTTCTTCTTCTTCTTCTTCCTCCTACTCTGACTCGAATTCGTTGTCGTCGGATGTTCTCGAAGATCTGCAGCTCTGGCCAGGATTTGAGGATTACTACAGCGAAATCATGAACAGTGGCATCTGGGACGATGATTTCAGCAGCACTTTGGAGTTGTTGAATGATGTTGATAGTGAAATGAATACGGTTAATGCAGTAGTTCTTGAACCTTCTGTGGTGAAGATGATCACAGATGAAGAATCTTGGAAGTTTAATGGATGTCAATTGCTTAGTTTTCTCTTTAGGATCTTTTCGTTTTTCGCATTACAGTGAATAAAGGAGCAAAGATCCATTGAATGATCCAAATTATTTCTTCATTTTGGCTTCCCACTTGTTTTCCTCATAGAACATGATTATATATGTTGTACCACCGACTATAAATGCAAAGGATTAAAGGGAAAATTAGTCCACTAACTTCAGCAATTTTTCATTTTAGTCCCGTAACTTACTAGGGTTACATTTTAGTCCTCTAAGTTTTAAAAAAGCTCAATTTTGGTATAAAATTGGCCGAAAATTTTAAAAGCCACCGGAAAGTGGCACATGGCCATCACGTGACTCTTTAAATTGTGGAAATCATTTTCATTGGCCAAAACATGCTTACATGGCGATGAAATGAATTTTTGAAAATTAATTATTATTTAATAAAAAATAAAATTTATCTAATACTTTCACTCAAATTTTTTTTATTTTTTATAGTTTATGTTCAAATATTAATATATTTTTAGATCAAATAATAATTTAATTTTAAAAATAGTAAAAAAGATCTTTAAAAGTATTTGAAATACAAATAATTATAATTTTAGAGCTATTTTATTATATATATTAAAATAAAAATTTTCTAATATTTGCACTTCTAAAGAAAATAAAAAAAAATTCTTATAGTTTGTGTTAAAATTGATCAAAATATTTTTGTTTCTTTTAATGGTACCAAAAAAACACGTTCTTTTGTTGTTTTGGTACCATTAAATATGAGTCAAAGTCGCGTGTAACGGCTGTTAAGGTCCATATGCCGTCTGATATTAAGTCGGGACCAAAAAAACTTAATTTTTAGTTTAATGGCACCAAAAATCGAACTCTCAAGGCGGTACCAAAAACGAAATTGACCATTTTTAATGAGAGAAACAGAGGATTTTGCCCAACACTTTGAGATCAATAATGCATAAGTTGTTTTGTTGTTTATTTTGGTCATTTAAAGTGTTGGAAACATGAATTCTAGTTTTCTATTGGAACTCGTATAGTTGATACAAAGAAAATTAATTTGATAATGTTTGTGTCTACCTAAGATTGTTCAGATCATGTTGGCTAATTTGTTGCATGGATTTAATATGAAATTGGTTGATGGTATCAAGTTTCAAGAGGTTGAGAAATTGTATGAACTTACTAAACATCCCAAACAGTCTCTTGTCATTATTATAGGACCTACACTCCTAGACAACACTGACAAAACTTTCTGAATTATCATTGAATTGAGCAATAAATATAGTGGAGACAATCCTGATACAGTGTATTTCGTGTGCTTATAATTTAGTTTTATAAAAGTATCAATTTCTTAAATACTTTTATGATTAATTTAGCAATGTTTGATACCATAAAATTTTTGTTTGTAACATTAAATAGTTTTTATAATTTTACTAATTTCTTTTAGCGTTTTTGAAGCATATATTAAATTTGTTTCGTATCGTCCGATAAATATCCCGATACGCCACGACTGATGTGAAACACTACCCGTCGATATTATCACCGATACCGCTACTTTGATCCATGATGCACCAAACGTGTGAGCCGATGAAAGCATAGCATCGAGTCTCTAGTTACAAAAAAAAGGCTAGATCGGAAGTCGTAAGAGGGGGTTCCTGCGTGACAACAGCTACAAAAGCTCTCTGTCAGTAGACCCACGAACTACTTCCAAACAGCGGCACGAAACTCACCAGGCACCGGCGAACACAGAGTAGTCGGATCAACATCAGTAAAAGAGAACAAACCACTCTCATATACAATTTTCAGGTCTGAATAAAACCCACATTGCTCCCTTCTTAATTTATATGTAACTATAGTCACGGTTTTGCTCAACTCCAATTAGTAACTATCAATTTTACCTAAAAACACGATCAACTTTAGAATACGTACTCTGCATTAGTGATGGCAATAGGGCGGGTCTGGTATGGGTCCATCTGGATTCAAGACCCGCCCCATTTAATTTTTGCCAGACCCATAACCCGCCCCCGCCCCTGCCCCGCCTAGACCCGTACCAGACCCGCCCCATTTAATTTTTGCCAGCCCCATAACCGCCCCGCCCCGTCTGGACCCGTACCAGACCCGCCTCATTTAATTTTGCCAGCCCCCGCCTCGCCTCGCCATGCTAAAAATTTCATCCCGTCCCGACCTAATTAATTTATACAAAGAATACATTAAATTAATATTTTTTTAAGAAATAATATCAGTTTAGATTTAAATATTTCAATATAATTTTCAATCTAAAATGAATTAGATAAGACAAAAAAT
This sequence comes from Sesamum angolense, assembly GCA_034509725.1. NCBI lineage: Eukaryota > Viridiplantae > Streptophyta > Magnoliopsida > Lamiales > Pedaliaceae > Sesamum > Sesamum angolense. The sequence goes on from JACGWL010000010.1 coordinate 8,271,350, forward strand.
ACGTTCATCTAAATTATTAAATTTTTTATCAACTAATTTTTTATTTTTGGTATTTTTATATATAGTTGGGTATATGCAAAAATTATTTAGGATTCATATATATATAATTAGATTTTTTTTTATAATATATTGTATATATTAATAATATACAAAAAAAAAGAGGCGGGGTTGGACGGGGGCCGGGGCCGGGGCCGGGTCCAATGGGGCGGGTTTGAGACAGGACCCGTAACCCGCCCCGGACCCGTCCGAGGCAAGTTTTAGCTGCCCCAGACCCGCCCCGAACCCGAAAAATGGCATCCCAGACTGGCCCCATACGGGGCGGGTCCGGGGCGGGTTTTCCGGGTTCGGGTTGAAATTGCCAACCCTACTCTGCATATATATATGAATTTGTTGTTTATTGACTCTACTCTATAATTATATCAGTAAGCTTTCATATTTAACAATGTTTTTTAATATTCAATTAATTTAATTTATAAATCTCGAAACTAGAGAAAAGGAAAAAAATACAAACAATCCTATGTGATATTATGAATGAGTAAATTATCCCCTTATAAAAAAAAATAAAAAACAAATTACCTTCATTTGTTTTTTAAAATGAAATGATTTACCTCCTTATACAGGAAGGTAAATTGCTTCACTTAAAAAAAGAGAAAAATCCAACGATCCCCTACGATATTGGGAATGCTTAAAAAAATTTCTGAAAAAAATAAGGTATCAATTACACCCATGTAATATGAATTTTTTTTTAAAAAACCCCCTGAGATCAAGTTGACCTAGGGGCGGTTGTGTGAGTCACTATTCATAATATAAGGGTGATTTCTTATACTTAAATTTTCATAGAGGACTTTTTGATATTTTTTCATATTACAGGAGGTCAAAATGAATTTAACTCTAAAAACCAAAGAGGGTGAATTGCTATTATTTTTTCATATGAGGTAATTTGCTCATTTGCAATATCGCAAGCAAGAAGGTAAATTGCATTCAATTCAAAAAAAAAAAAAAAGATAACTAGTTAATGAAAGTAAAACGAGAGAAGGAATTTTAGGTGGATTTTACATTCCTTGAATTTCTTTGATGAAATGGGAAAATAATGTGATCCAGAGCAAACATGGATCAGGAGTTGAACATCAAACAAATCTCTCCTTCACTCACACACACACACTCTCTCTCTCCCTTTACATATATATATATATATATTATATATATATACACACACAACGAGAGAGTTTGGTCCCAATTAGTTTCACGTTCGCGACGCGGGAAACAAAGGAAAGATCAATCAGAATGGGTGGACATGCACTCTTTAATCCTGACAGAGACAATCGTGAATCTTCTTACTCTCTCCGCTTAGCGAAGCACCTCGGTTCAAGACTACATTACAACTTAAGCCAAATTTCACAGCGTGAACTTGATGTCTTCTTCCGCCGCAACGTCGTCGAGACCGAACATAAACCTGACGTGATCCGGCAAACACCTCAAGAAACGCCACTGGAAGAGAAAGCGCACTTCGTCTCCATCGACGGGTTGCCCGGCAGAACACAAACAGCTGTGAAGAAAATAACTCAGAAAGAAGAGCATATGGATGAGGAAGCGGGGCCTGAATGGTCCGATCAGAAAGCGAAGCAGAGGCTGTTGACGGAGAAGTTCAGGTCGAAGATGATTACGCTTACAATTTGTTTGTCGCTGCTTTTATGGTCTTTACTTCTTTTGTTTTTTGTTTTGTAGTAAGTACTGTACAGATTTGAAATAGTTTTGGCCCAAGATTGGAAGGAGTTTTTCAAGAAATTGTTAATCAAGAATCAAGATCTTAATGGAATAAAGAAACTTCAATGGATAACTGTAATAATTTGTTTGATATTTTATAGTTTTTTGTTCTTTTTGTGTTTTTTTTAGTTAGTATAAATTAAAAAAAAATCCATATTAGAGGTATGTAAATTTTCTTTTTGGAGTATTATGATTTTACGGTTAAATTGCAAATTATCTTCCTATTTTATTCGAAATGTTCGCATAAGTCTCTATGGAAAATAAAATATAATTTTATCTTATTTACTTTTAAAAAAAGGAGCGTACCGCCTCTCTGGAGAAGGTGGTAATTTGTTTCTTTTTAAAAAATAGAGGGATTAAAGGTACTTTATTTTTCTCGGGAACTTTGTGAACATTTTAAATAATATAGGGAGGTGATTTGTAATTTATCCTAATTTTTGTTGTTGGTATGCCTTTTCCCGCTTGTCAGGATTTTCTCTCAAAATTATTACGATGGAATTTGAAAATTTATAAGGATTAAATTATAAGAAAATTTAAAGACTAACGTGAAATTTTGGATCAAGAATAAACGTTCATGTGTAATTTTGATGAAAAGCACAACGAATTAGTTTATTAAAACAATATTTATTTGAAAGTTACACAAAATATATATATTTACAATAGCTTTAAATGATATTCCAAATTAATTGAAGATCTTGTAATGTAATCCTTAAAACTAATAAGACGCTCGCGATTTACTTCAAACCGAAAAATGACCTCATTTTTTATTGAACTTTACATAATTCCAACCTTCTGAGAAGAGTGGGGAAATTCAAACATTGGATCGGATTTTAAGTTTCTGATGGCATTAGCAATGAATCTCCCATGGAAGCAACTCCGCTTCAAAAAGTAAAGTCGAAAAATATTTTACACAGACTCCGACTGAGGAAGATATCCGTTGGAAATTTGCAAGGAAATTTCAACAGACATGCTCGAGCAATCGGAAAATCCGTCGTGATGATGGAAAAGTAAATGCTTGATTTCTGATGGGGTACCGAAAGGAGTTAGGGAGGGAGTGTTTTAGTAGTGATATAAAATTTTGGGATGGATGTTCTAACGGAATGTGCAATGACATTTCTATTATTCATAACATGGTATTCTAACGGATAAGTCATTGAAAATTGAGTTGGAAAATTGGGGCGACATCCGTCAGTAATGCCATCCCAAATTGTGTCGGAAGGTGATATTCACCCACGGACAACATATGTCGCAAAATTCATCCCTAATACAGTTAACTGTTTGAGCTTGTCATCGCAAAGTACTTCTTGTTTTGATTTTTGCCGCATAGGGAACAAATGTAGGCTGGAGAATGATACACACCAACGCCATTCGATGGTGGAATAAGGCCTCATGATATAGCTAACACCAGCACAAGAAAGGAGCCACATTAGCTCTTATTGATCAGGAGTAGCAAAATGCTACACAAAGCATCGTCATATAGATTAATTTTGAATCAAGATTCAGAATGCCGGGCAACTACAAAACAAGTAAAATGGGCAACGCATACTTTGCATGATGCTGAGTTCCGATCATAGTCCTGGATAACCGAAAACGTAGAAAAAACTAAATAATTTGACATGCTATTAGCAATCACATAGCCTAATAAGTTGCAATGTATCCACATAATAATGCAGAGACTAAACAGCAGTTGATAAACTCAAATATCAACATACGACATAGATAACTTGCCGGTGGGAGCAGCAACAAAAAGCATGCAAGCATATCCCACCATCACAGATTGACAACCAATTTTTCTACAATACACTGAATCAAGTTTTTGGCGGTCTGATGATCACTTTGCTGATTTTGAGTGTTTAATAAGCCAATTAATGACGGCATCTATGTTTACTGACTCCTTGCAAGATATCATATAGCAGCATACTTCCCTGTCTGTGACTGAATTTAGTTCCCTGGAGAAAAACGAACATGACAGACCACGAAAAATTATTAGTGAAAGGTTGAGAAAAAAACAAATGCTTTTACATAAAGAGCAGTTAGCCCTTGTGTTAACTTACAGCTGATCAACCAGTGCTTGCTGTGAAAGAGCTTCTGACTTATCAATTTTGTTCCCAAGGACAAGCAAAGGAATCCCAACCAATGAAGGTTTCTTCAAGAGATCATGTAATTCACTTCGAGAGATGGGTATGCTGTCTCGATCAGCAGCATCAACAACATATCTGTTTCATGTAAGAGAGAGAACAAAGCAAAGGGAATTTAGAAGTCGAACCAGGTCCGCTTATCAGCTTTTTTTGTCTGCATTGCGATTATGAGAGTTTTCAGTTTCCAGTTGTTCCCTTCAGTGGCTTGGTCATCGATAAATAATTAGAAACCTCAACATTTCCAGCTAACTTAGACACGTTTTATGCATACAGACCAAGGAACATGGCAACATTACGTTATACATGTGACACGGAATTATTGTTCTTTATGACAAATAAAATCATCATTCCTATTAAGCATGTGATCTACCAAATCAGGAAGAATATTGAAGTATGGGTATTACAGTATAGCTGAGACACCACGACAATAACGCTCCCACATGGAACGAAATCTTCGTTGCCCTCCCAAGTCCCAGAGTTTTATGGTCACATTTCCTTTTGTAACTTTGCGCATATTAAATCCAACCTGTTCAACAGAATAAGAATATAAGATACTGATAGCCAGAAGAAAGCAGCTGTGGTTTCATTAACAAGTCAATATGATACCTACCGTCGGAATCATATCCTCGCTATAACCTCCTGTCTGATAAAAGGCAATCTCCATTAGTGTAACGAAATGAGGTAACAGAAAACATGAGCACATTTACGTGTGTGCATGCATGAGCATCATGTGCATGCTCATGCATGTGCGTGTCAAAGAGAGAATCCAAATATTTGATATACACTCACAGCAATAGCATTAACAAGTGAAGTCTTCCCTGCATTTTGTAGCCCTACGAGAGAGAGTTCCATCTCCTGTTTGAAGAATAAGCTGAAATGGCACATAGTTAGAAATAAAAAAATTAAAATTTAACAACATCAACTGGCAAAAGTTTGAAACACTAACTAGGGACTGTTTAATGCTGGAACATACATACAAATTATCTCATCGCCGACACTAATAACTTCAAATAAATGCAAGCACACCATCCATGATTTAGATGGCACCCAAGTGCTTATTCAGACCATTTTTTCTTCTAAATACCCAAGACAAGAAGGCAATATTAAGAAGGATAAGAATTATTTTGGCTCCTATTTTAAATACCTCTAAAATACATAAAACAGAACGGAAAGACTGAGACACATAAACCTACGGTGCTTGCGAGAGAAATGATCTAGGAATATTAGATCACTTAAGCTAGTATATAAGATATACAAGATTCAGAGATTGTCAGGTTGTAATTCAAATTCAATTAGTTCAGTCTATTTGAGACACAAAATACAACAAAATCTTACAGTTTGTTTATCCATTTGTATCTCTGTAATACTCGGCATAAAGGAGCAATACTTCCTAATCTATTCTCCCCAATTGTTATTTCTTTTCGTCTAAAATCTTCACATAAACCAAGACACCAAGGGGGTTGTGCTTGGAATTGACAATTAAGATCAATCGACTCCAATACAGACTCAAAATCAACCAAAAGTATATGAAAAATAGTTCAAGATCGGTGCCAAGAGATTATCACTCCATTACAGTTTGAATATCCTAAAAGCACAAAAGATTTATTATTATTTGTGCAAAATTGTTAGGTCCAAAATCCTTCATTGCAACTTAAGCATAACTACTGGAAGATCCTTCTTAATTGCATAAGTGACCATAGAAACTAGTAGCAGTCAGCGGCGGAGACTGGAAACTGATTCTTTGACATAACAACATACTTTGAGGGCCATTTTCTTTTCCTGTTCAGAAATATATATACTGCCAATAAATCCAAATCCAACATAAATAAAAATACTGCAGAATAAATCCACTTAAACCTTTAACATGACAGACCTAAAGCAGAATATACCTATTTATTCTATCCTTTGACAGAGCAAAAAACTCGTATCACATAAATACCAACAAATCAAAAGAATTGATAAACAAACGTCCGCAACCATTTCTTTTGAGGAAGAAAAAATTAAACAAAAAAAAAAAAAAAAACCAAGAATGAAGTAACCTAAAGAAGAAATTGCAAACCCTTCAAGTAAATACAGAGGGGATATATATATATATGTAAGAAAAACTTACCTTCGTAGCCAGTTGAGTAAAGAATCCCACAAGCCCATGTTGGAAATATTAACAAGAAGATAGTATTTTTGCTGAGAAGAACTCAGAGAAATTCTAGAAAGAGAACCTTCTGGTTCTTGAATTATCAGAGGAGAAAGAAGAGATGAGAAAAGGGACAAGAAAGGGATGTCTGACGTGCGAGAAAAGGGCGAAATTTCACCGACTGAAAAGATATTCGCAACCCTTTTTTGTTAGTTTCCGGGGCACAGTAGGGATGAGGTTTCTTCTATTGCTTCTTGTTCTTTACCCTTTTTCGGGTGTTCTTAGACCCTCATGCGAAGTGTTGTAGGAGGACTAAAACTTCGAAACTTTTCCCAAATTAAATAGGGGAGATAGAGGAATGATTACGAATCAAAAAACGTTTCTAATTTTGAAATAATATATGCACGCGGATCTATTTAATACTTATTTTATTCATAAAACCAGTCCTATCGTAGTCAAAATTAGTTTTTATAAACTCTATCGAATTTAGAGTGGATCCCGTACTTTATGGCATCGATTAAATTTGAACATAATTGCTAACTGATGTTCATGTCTTATTCAATGTGTAAGCAAAATATAACAAGAATTTGTTTGATAGTTATCAAGAATTCAATGCAATACATTTATAAGGAATATTGAAATTGAGGGATGTATAGCAATTTTATATTAGTTAGAAGTCTAGAGGCATTTACATAAATGCGAGGCACCATTATGTAGTCCCTGCACATCGAGCTTGGCAGAGGTCAAGGTCAAGAAGTCGAGTTGGAAGGATTGATGTTGGAGAACCCTTTTAGCAGATGGAACCACTGTGTTACTAGAATTGTTGTGAGGAGCGGATGTCGTCACTTTTGAATAGTTTTAAAGATTTGTGCTTGCTCATCATTGATATCGAACATTTTCACTGATAAAGATTTATGCAAGCTCTATTTACTTTATTCAGACCATACTATAAATTTATATATACTTCGTCTTACTAAAAACGAATATGTACTAAACAATAACATAATAAAATAAAAACAACAACTCGTACTATCAAATTAGTACAATTATTTTTGTTCCAAGTTCTTTAACAACAAAAGCAGATCTGGAGTGGAATGGAGAGGAATTTTCCCCTTGTTTTGCAAAACCTTGCTTCATGGGTGGGGGAAGTTGCAACTTCCCCCAAACTCCCTCACATGGGCTCACAGGTTTGGACTTAAGCCCAACAACATTTAATTAGGCCTATAAACTACATGAATTTAGTACATAGATAATCCTTTACTTGTAGTCCAAAAATCAGTGAATTTTTACTAATAAATAGACTTATTTATTAGACGAAAGCAAATTTCAATGATGTTAGATGTAATTTTTTAAACTATAAGAGATTTACGTGTAATTATACCAAACTTTATAGGAGAAGAGTGTAATTATCCCAATTTTTTTTAGTTAATGGAGGATATAGCTTAGTCTATGGGGATAAATATATTCATTTTTCTCCGGGAATCTTTGCTGTTTATTATGTAATTTTATTTCTATGGCATGCTCTTCATGGATTAGTATTACAACTTCAATTTTTGTTAATAAAACGTATAGTTAATTGACTTTTGCTCTTTCACATACTGTAGGAAAATGACAGACTGACCAAAACACACTACATAAAACCCTCGCTATGATTCTAACATTGAGGGTACTAGTAAGCAACCACGTGTTCGGCCTTGCCACCGCCACCGGTCGCACCACGACCTGATTATACAAGAAGACCTCATAGCCATAGCCCCACTGGTAGCCCAGGCGGTTTGGAGCAAAAATCAAAATCAAGCCCGACCTGCAGCTCAAGTATAGGGTAACTTAGGGACTAAGGCCCATTAAGAGGCTTTGAGAAGAGCACACTTACCAACCTTTGATGGATCCCACGTAGTAAAATGGATTAAGGAAATAGAGGATAACTTTGAAGTGATGGAGAGGTTCCTGTAGAAATTAGCACAGAGTAGTGTTACCATTCTTAGTTGGTGAAGCAGTCCATTAGTGGAAAGGTACGTCACTTTGTGTTATGACAGGAGGACTCATAACTTGAGATGGTTTCAAGGAGGTGTTATGAGCATTACTTTGTGAATGTCCTGCGGTTGTAGAAAATGGCAGAATTTAATGCCCTAATCCAAACGCCTAATACGTTTGTAGTGGGGTAATAGTATTTTTCGTCTCGTAATTTAGAGTCTTTCTACTTTTGGTTTTATTGGTTATGAATTTTTGCTTTTGGTTCCGTAATTTCTAAAAAATAGCACTTTTGATTCTATAATATATTTTCATTATATATTTGAATGAAAAATAATAGGTGGTTGTTAGAGTCTTAACACTTTTGGTCTCATATGTTATGGGATTCTTACTTTTGGTCCTATAACTTTAAAAAAGTAGTATTTTATATCCCATGCAATTAATGACCACATGGCTTTTTCGTTAAACATCTAATGGAAAGATGTAATGTGACCAAAAGTGTTATTTTTTAAAGTTACAGGGCCAAAAGCTAGAATCCCATAGTAGCCATCTATGAAGCTAGGAGTACCCTAAGATCCTGGAGCCACCATTAGAGTTGAAGCAAATAGCACATGAAGGGATGCAAAATAGACAAATTTGTAAAATTAGTCCTGTATGTATGGGAGCGGTAAAATTGGTATCGTAACTATGAGACTTAGCTTTTTTAGTTCTTTATGTATTAAATTTACAGCAATTTTGGTCCTTTCGGTCAAAAGTGGTTGAAAATTATAAAATCAAATTGGGGCTTAAGATTTCGATATCCAAATAGATCTCACTTACTTAGTCAGCATCCTACGTGGATATTGACTTGACAAAGTCAAACTAAAATAGTTTTATCTAATAAATATTTAAAAATTATAATTTAGTAATAAATTCTAATTTATTATTTTAAATTATATTAAAATTTATTATTAATTAAAATAGAAAACCATGAAAATTCTTTTTAAAAAAAAGAAAAAAAAAAGTTAGAGAAATAGACATCATCTAATTCCCCCGCCAAACTCTGTAGTTGCCCCACCTCGCCGCCACCGCCTAGTTCCATCGCTCTCTCGTCTCCTGCAGTCATCACCTAGTTCCATCGCTCTCTCGCCTCCTGTCGCCGCTAGCTCTCAACCTCGCCCGGCCTCCACCAGCCCAGCCCCCTCCCTTGCCCACGGTATAAATCTATGATTTATTTAAAAAAAATCATTCATATCAATTGCATAATATAAAAAATCACTCCTAACAATCGAAAAATAAAGATAATTCGTGAAATATTATTAATATTTTTCTTGTATGCATGTATAATTTTTTAAAAATAAAAAATAATTTATATAAATAATATTAGATGTTCATATAATTAGATTGAGTTAATTTAAATTTAAAAAAAAAAAAACCACAATCAAGAATATAAAATTAACTATTCCATATAAATGGCGAGTAGGTAGTCTAATCAAATGAAATGGATATGAGCTGAGTGAATTAAACACTAATTGGTTGGATTTCACAATGATGATAGGGTGGAATAATGATTGACTGCGCTTTTTAACTTAAAGAAAACACGACTTCCATTACCACTTAATAATCAATCATAACCCACCAAATATTACGTACTCTTAACTCAAATTTTTGTAACTTGGAAAGCAAAATCTAAACTAAACCTAATATAGACACTTAACAACTATCATCATCATCATCACCTCTCCTCTTCACACACTTTTATTTTATGTTTAATTAACAAATACACAAACATATTCATTAGATGTAAAAAAAAAACTATTTACTTTTTTTTTTAAACGTAAATTATTAACTATTTATAAATTAATATTTTTTTAAAATTCAGCATATATATATATAATATATATCTCAAACTTTTCAAAAAATATATCTAAGTGGATGAAGATATATATTGTTTTCCATTTTGTTTTGTCTTTTTTCATTTATATAATAGGAATTTTTTATTTTGCAGAATAGGTTAACAGGTAATTAATTAGCTAGTTTGCAAGAGAAATTACAATTATTTTCCTGTGACAGGAAACTGAAATCAGCCATTGCATGAAAACTTTGTTCAAATTCAAAGCAATTATTATTTGTTAATTCCCAGTAGCACATATGGGAATCTCAAAGCATCAATGGTTTTTATGGAATTTCAGAATCCCTAAAGGAAAATTGTCCAATAGCCAAAAAAAAAAATTACGTTGAAATAATTAGCAAGTAAAACTCTCGTTGCTAATTTATATTATCTAATATAAAAATTTATTTGCTAATGAATTTAGCAAGGGAAATTAACTTGTTACGAATTTAGCAACGAACTACTTAAAAGATATATATTTAGATTAGCAACGAAAGTTTTACTTGCTAATTAGCTCGAGGCTGATTTTAGCATCAAATTTTTGTAACTATTGATCATTTTTCTTGTAGTGAATCGTCTTTATACAGTTCCAAAAATCAAGTTTTTTACCTTTAAAAATTCCCTTTGGCATATGAATGTTTTAATTCTATTTTATTTCATAAAACTTTCTTGATTTTGTGTTTGATTCTAGGGTTCTCACATAAATTGATTTTTTGAATACTTCAATGTCAATTTTTTTCTTTATAAATAAGAGTATAAGTTTTATAGATATTGCCATTGCAAGATTTTCAAACTACAGAGAATTAAAGCTTGATAATATTCCTACAAATAAGCCATATAGTTTTTTTTTTTTTTTTAATAAAAGATCAACATCAAACATTTTTCCAGTTTTCCTTGCAGCAACCTTTATCTCGTATGTGATATCTTGGACTGATTTTCACCCACCCAAAATGTTAACATATGAATTTTCTTAATCAACTATTGAATATTCTCAATTTTTATTTTGTCGAAAGGTGCAAATTTTTTCTTTTGGAGGCATAATGTCTTATGTGCTTTAATTTAAGAATAAAATTCCTATCAATTCACGTTTATATATATGGTAAAAAGTGGTGTAAATTACATAATAATGAATTTATAAACAGTATATAAGTATATTATAGTCAAATAATTTATACACGTCGAGACTGTGTGCCTCTGTATATAGTATCTTACTAATTAAGGGGTTAATATAACTCAAGGAGTCAAAATGTATTTAACCCTTAACATTATGAACTCAAACGTTGTCTTAGCAATCAATTTTATATAATTTGGTTTGTTTTCAAAAACTAGATAGTATTTTTGGTTTTTGATCTCAAGTGCTCAAACTTTTATATACTAAATAGTATAGACACACTCGATATGTATAAAAAAATATTATTTTTATAAATTAAATATATATCATCATAAAAAATGATTCAAATATATTTTCGAGTTCACTACAAGAAAATAACTCAATAGCTACGAAAAATTTGATGCTAAAGTTAGCGTCGACCCAAATTAGCAAATAAAATTTCCATTGCTAATCTACACTATTTAATATATATATATATATATATATTATATATATATATATATATATATTGTAAATAATTCGTTGCTAAATTCGTTAGCAAAAATTCTTGTATTAAATAATGTGATTTAACGACGAGAATTTTACTTGTTGATTATCTCGACGCTAATTTGTTTTCAGTTGCTATCAAACTACTTTCTTGCAGTGGTTTGTGCCTAGTGAAATTGTACATTATGGAGATTTCTTTTTCTCTAAAATATTTTGAATTTGAAAGGCGTCCTAGCTTTTTCTATGTTTGATTTAAATGATAAATAAAATAAAATCAAATCAAATATTAAAATATCATTAGCAAAGGAAAAATGGATGAAACAACTCATCTCCCAAAATAATAGAGCACAGATACTTTTTCCATGTGAGCAAAGTCATTGTTGATACTCTTTGTGAAAGCAGGCACCATGTTCTGTCCAACTTTTGCTTTAAAGACTTGAGAAAAAGATTGACAGAAATGGAACAAAGAACTTAGACAGACAGGCAGTTCAAGGTCAAGTTTGGGAAGCATTCTACCCAATAGGGTCAATACTTCGGATCCTGCTCGGACGAATTGATAGATATTGATTTGACTAAAAACTCGTGCATGAAAAATTAACTACAAATTGGAAAAATCGGAGAATTAGTTTGACTTGGTTTGACATGATTGGCGATATATAGGGAAAAAAAATTAAAAGATGAGTATAAAATTCACTTGATATTTGGGTTAATTTATTGCTTAATTTGAATAAACTAGTTAATTACATTGAACATTACCAAGTAGTTTTTATTAGAAATATAAATGTTGTTATAGTTTTATAAAATTTGATTTCCTAAATTGTTTTTGAAATGTATGACTTAATACGTCAAATTTGAGGACGACAAGATGTTACTAAGATATAACATATAACATATTTTTGTTAATAATTACACTCTTTTAGTGTTATGTGAACTTTTGATGATTTCAGCTTTTTCGTTTAAACTCTAATAAAAAGGGTATAATTCTAAATGAAGAAATATCGAAGGAGTTGTAAGTAGGAATAACAACGGGACGGGTATAGGACGGATTTGGGTGAACCCAAGACCCACCCCCACCAACTATGGGATAGACACGGGACCCACCCCACCCCATCCCACAAGAAAACCCGTCGGGGAGGGTTTGCCCCAGTAGATTCGAATGGATGAAACAAGAAAGAGGGGAGGAGCCACAATGGAGGGTGAGGCGGAGAAGAGGGGAAGCGGCGGAGATAGGAGAGGGGGATGACACAAGATAACAGTCAAAGAAAGATGGAGAGACAAAAGGAGATGGCGAGAGATAAGAGTTTTGGGGGGGCGGAAAGGGTAGGAATTAGGGCAAATTTTAGTAAATTACATATTTATCTATAAAATTCTTATAAAAAGTAGATTAATTGATTTTCATGAATCAGAGATTCGCCCTGAACTTGAACGGGTCTAAAAAATCAAGACCCGAGACCTGCTCCACGCCCCATGTATGAGGCAGGTTCGAGGCGAACCTTCGATCTTAACTACAACTATTAATAATTGATATGTTATGACGTAATTGTAATTATTTTAAAAAAGTTTAAAAATAAAAAAATATCCGCTTGAAAATAAAGTTGAATGATGAAGCATATTATAGTAAACTCATATTCTTTTGTGCTATAGTCAACATTTTCATACTTCCAATCTTCTTATATGAACACAAATTCTTCTTGTTATAACAAATTGGATAAATTACGGATACCCATTTATTGTTGAAAAAATTACGAATACCCTTGAATTTTAATAGCCGTTTAAAAATTAACCCAATCCGTTAGGTTTTTCATCTATATTTTGTTATGAACTGACCAAAATACATTTGTGAATTAAAAATTATAATTTTATTTATTTTTTAAAAATTTTTAATTTTTATGGATTGAATGGATAAGTTTTTTTATAATTTTTAAAAAAATTTCATCCACCCCATTTGATATTTTATAAGTTTTTATTTTTTTTTAAAATAAAAAAATACTGAAAGGGCAAAGTTGACATTTCATACATCCATCTAAAGATTACATAATTTCATCAAATATCATGGAGGTATTTATAATTTTTTAAAATAAAGGGGTATTCATAATTACCTCAAGGGGCGTCATTGTAATTATCCTAACAAATTTTCTTTCCCTATAAAGGTTTTGAACTCATGTCTCCACAATAAAATATTGAGTTCCAAATTATTGGGATGTCCCTTTTAGTTTTTATATTTAAAATAGCTTAATTTTTGCTACTTTGAATAGAATGATAATAACTATCACCACTTCTACCTTATTGTTATTAAACTACCAGCAGATGTAACATGCTGTCTCCGCAAGTCAAAAAATTAAATATAAATTTATTTCAATTATAAATAAAATAAAGTTATTTTTTTGAATTTTAGTACACATGCTTTTCGTATTCATATATTTTTCAATTAAAATTTATTTATTACAATTAATGTAGCATGGTTCATGTAAAAAATATCCCGAGTTATATGTGGAATATAATTATATAAGGTTAATAAGTAACTCACAACATAAAGAAAAATTTTAGGCAAAATACAAATGAACAAAAAAGAAATGAATACGTCCTTATTGTTCAATGTGGTTAGTAATGAAAAATATGTAAAAAATTTGGATCACTTGACGTTCAATCATATATGCTCAATTGAAAGGAGAGAGAAGCAAGTTTGTGAGAAGAGAGATTTTGAGAGAAAATAATGGTGGAGAAGAGATGTGAGATAATGGTGGAGATTGGTTGTGAGGGAAAAAAAATTATAATTATAAAATTATTTATATAAATACTGAAATTACTATTATAGATAATTTTTTTAAAGAATAAAATTAATGAAAGGGTAATTTTGGACATTCTAAAGTTGGTATGCTCGAAAAATTTTCTTTTATAATAGTATAAATAATCATACTAATCCAAAAATAAACTTAGATTATAATATTATTATGTTAAAAAGAAAATGTCAATTATACACAGATATGCAACTATTTGCATTGCTGCTGAAATTTATATTACTATCACTACTAAAATCACTACTACTGCAGAAAGAACAATATATATTATTATTAAAAATTATGAAATACATTTTTTTTAAAAATAATTAATTACACTTACACTAATTTCGAAATTCATTGTTTGCAGCTGACATCCTTTTTGTTAGAATTTGAACGAAAAATGTTGATATGGGCAAAAAAAAAAAAAAAATTACATAAATGTTTAATTTTAAACCTCATTTAATATTTTCATGTAATTATTTTGAACTTATGAAGGAAAAAAATATAATGATGTTAACCTCATATATATATATATATATATATATATATATATTGCATTAATCCATTTATAAGTAGGGGTGTTCAACAAAATCGTCGAACCGCCCCAACCGATCGACCCAACCCGAACCGCACCGCAATTAGCGGGCTAAAGGTGGGTTGGGTTGGTCTTGGGCTAGTTAAAAAAAGACCGCATTTTTGCAATCGGATTTGATTTTATATTTACGTAAACCGCATAAACCGCGTTCGACCGCGATAATGATAATAGTAGTAGTAGTAGTAGTAATAATAATAATATATGAAGAAGATGATGATGATGAAGGAGAGCAATAATAATACACTAGAATTCTTCATATGTTTATATAAAAGTTTTGATCATGCATCAACTAATATTCAAGAGTAATAATAATGACGATATTTTTTGTTGGTATTGTATAATATATATGTATAAATATGTTAACGAGATCAATTACTTCATTAATTTTGGTTATTGACAATCTTCTATATTTTGTATGCCGTAAATAAATGCAAGAACTTGAAATAGATGATATCGCGATTTTGTTATAATTCATTACCATCTTATTTTATTTCAAATAATTTTTATTTAATATTATATATTATTATGATCAATTTTTTATATACTTAATTCGAAATAATAATTTTTCACAATCTTATTCATAAAAAAATTGGTAATTTTTTTAATATTTATTTGTATTATTTTAAAATAAACATATAATCATGTATAAGTGTTTATTTTTTACACATTGTAATTGATATATCATGTTTTTATAATTAATACTACAAAAAATATATTTTTTTGACAAAATAATTGTAACAAAACATAAATCGTCACAAAATACTAATATAATTGGATATGTGGTTTTCTATATACTAAAGAGCGCAAAACCGCCCCAACCCAATTAGACCGCAAAGTGCGGTTTTTATGATCGTTGGGTTGGGTTTGAGTAGAGCATTTTCTAAAGACCGCAATTATTGGGTTGGGCCAAAAAATTATCTATACTGCCCCAACCCGTACCGCGTACACTCCTATTTATAAGTACAAAAGTATACATGAGAATGTCAAATGAGAGACAAAATTGACAATTTATGTAATTTTTTTTGCTTATATCTGCATTTTTCGCTCAAACTCTAAAGAAAGGGTATTAGGAGTAACCCGATAATTTTTGGAGGGAGCATAAGTGTAATTTCAAAACTTTTTTGAAAAAAGTGTAATTTAGCATTTTTAGAAGTGTTTAAGTGTAATTAACCCAAAAAAGAGTTGGTTCCTTCTGTATATTTTATAGCCAAACTATCTAAGAGATTCAAAAAATATCAATTTAAAATGAGAGAAGTTTAAAATCCATTCATTACAAATCTCTACATATTCAAATGTGCAAAATTTGCTGCATTAAACAGGTTATCCAAACTTATGGCATTTATGTCCCCACAGAAGGTAAAAGAGTTCCATCACTTAGTTCCGTTTGGACGTTTCAGAAAAACAAGAACTGAAAAGGGCTGCAGATCAAACACACATAACACCTGAAAATGACATATACTTGATTTTGAACGAATCAAACAGAATAACATCACATGAGATTGTTGTTAGCTGGTAATAACTCTGTGTGTGTGTCTGAATAGAACTTTGTTAGGAAGGCAAAAGACGTATAACAAAAGTTCACCAGCTCAACAAGAATAAATTGACGTTATTTTACAGTTCAGACAATCAAGAAGAATGACATATGAATTCTTTTCTAAGCGAATGCAAGAGAGCAAAAAAGATTACAAGAAGAAAGGAAAAAGAAAAAAAAAAAAAAAATTGGCAGTTGATTTTCAATCAAAGAACTTCAAGAATGAACAAACAAGTAAAAACCACCAACTCAAAGTACCTAATTGGGAAGATACTCCTAGGTTTGTGGTGAGACCGAATGCGGCTCATCGTCAACATCGATGATATCACCGCTCGGATCTTGTGAACTCGAAAGACAAAGCTCTTCGATTTTGCCAACCACATCGACCATTGAAGGACGCTTGTCGGGGTACTGGGCGGTGCAGTCGACTGCAAGCTGCAAGAGCTGAACCATATCCTCCTCGACATTCTGGTAGCGAAGGAGTTCGAGGTCAAAAACTTCAGCCGTCCACTCCTCTCGAACCACGGATTGAACCCATCTTGGGAGATCGACCCCTTCTTCGTTCATCAATGAATGTGTTGGAGCCTTACCGGTTAGGAATTCCAGCAGCAATACTCCGAAACTGTAGACATCCGCTTTCTGAGAGACTTTTCGAGGATCTGTTACTTCCGGTGCCCGATAGCCTGCTACGCGGTTGGGAGTGGCGCAGGCCGGCAAGCTGAGCAAGACCGAAGTCGGAAACACGAGCCTCGTATGACTTAGTGAGGAGAATGTTCGATGACTTGATGTTGCCATGGGAAATAGTAGAGCCTTGTGAATGAAGGTATGAAATTCCTTTGGCAGCCCCAAGAGCAATTGCAGCCCTCGTCTCCCAGTTTAACGGCGTCCTCCCAGCTCCTTTGTTTCCTATATGAAGGGAAAGACATGCTGAAATTAGTATACAAATAGATGGATAACACAGAATAAAAGGTGCACTTGCATCTATTAATGTGAACTAACAATGATATGCCGAGAGTTCTCTAGTTCTGCAACTATATATAGAGCAGTAGAACATTAACATCTACAAGCCATTAAACGATGAACTAAAACTCGGCTACGGAAACAACATTGCCGTCAATATACCAAGACTTCAACAACGATTGGAATTGTGATGTATCGGAACACGTTCAGGGCTCCACGGAAGACAGCTAATAAAGATTCACCATATGAAATAAGAATGTTTGATCTTTCAAATAGATGCCAATGTCAGACAAAGTCTTCAGACTGTTCACCAGATACATTTGAATATAAAACCAGAAGAAATAGAAACATAAAAGGCATTAGACCGTTAGAATCGATCGCTGCTGCCTGACAAATTTTTTAATTGCACAAATCATACAAACTGTAGAATGAGTTGAAATCAGATCTGCCGTTGCAAGAAAGACTATAATCGAAACCATAGCCATCAAAATCAAAATTCAGACAATGAAGAAACTTCATAATATAACAGGCCATTCACAGTTGGTGAATGAGACACGGCAGAAGATCAAAATCCATGATAAAGCACAATGCAACATGTGAGCATAAAAGGCAACCAAGATTAGCATCATCTACAAGTCTGATACCAAAACAAAGAACTAATTCGATCATACCAAGACGATGAGAAATTAGAAGAAATCAAGGAAATGCATACCATGTAAAGAGCAGACAAGCTCCCATTGGCAAGTAATCATAAACAAGCAGCTTCTCCTCCCTATTGTAGTGATAAGCCCTCAAAGGCACCAAATTCTCATGATCCATTCTCCCAATTTCTTCCATCTTTTCCCTGAACTCCTTCTCCCCCATATTAACATCCCTCAGCCTCTTTACTGCCACAGCCAAGCCGCTTTCCAGCACTGCCTTGTAGGCTGTCCCAAACGTTCCCTTCCCTAAAACCTCAGCCGACGCCTTCAAACAGATCCTCCAGATCAAAATTCCACCCTGGCTTTCCCAAGATCACGAGCCCCTTTTTCCCACCACCGATCAAACTTCCCTCTCCCTTCTCTTTCTCCTTCGCCCCCATTGCAGCAGCAAAGCTGCTGCTTGTGACCTCCTTTTCTCCACCAGATTCCACCGTCTTTTCTCGTGGAATCTCAAGTTCTCTCTCCTTAACCACACCCTCATCTTTGGATCTCGATCTCTTTCCCGCCAATACTCTACACAAGCAGAATAGAAGCAATAAGATCAGGAGAAACCCGAGAACAGAACCAATGATAATTCCGGCAATCGCCCCACCGGAGAGTTTCTTCTTGGGTTTTTCATTGCCACAAGAATTAAGTGGAGAACCACAGAGTGAATTCCCAGCAAATGAACTCTTGGGTTTTCCAGAAAGCCCGTTGGGAATCTGTCCAGTAAGATTATTGTTGGATACATCGAACTGAACTAGAGCTGGAAAATTCAGGTCAGGGATGGGACCCGAGAAATGATTACCCTGCAAGTAAAGCGTGCCTAAACGGGTCAAATTATTGAAGGCGGGCGAAATCGGGCCGGAAAAGTTGTTTTCGGCCAAATTTACTCGGACAAGGGACGTGAGAGAAAACAACGAATCTGGGATTTGGCCACTGAAGAAATTGTGCTGTAAATAAAGGTTGCGGAGAGAAGTAAGAGAAGAAAACACGTCGGCCGGAAGCGGGCCAGAGAGCGCGTTGTAGCGGAGGCTGAGCGTCTGCAGATTGGTCATATTCGAGATGGTGTTGGCGGCAGCTGCCCGGACAGTCCCATCCCGGGAGAATGGAGCTCCACGACCGATGAGTTATCAGCGGAGCAGATGATGCCGGGCCAGGAGCAGGGAGTCCGGCTAGAGAGGTCCCAGAGGAGTACGCGGCCGCCCACGGCCGAGCGTAGGCCCAGGAGAGCGGCGCGGTCGGAGGCGATGTCCGGTGTGGCTGAGGGGAGGAGGAGGAGGAGAATGGCGGCGGTGAAGAGGAGGAAGTGGTGCATACTGAATCGGCTCATTTTCAAGAAAATGTGGGGAATGAAAAAGCGCAAAAAACAAATTCTGAGAACTTTCTGAAGTAATCTTTGAGTATTATGATGTTTGAGGAAGTTGGGAGTAGATTTCATGTTGTTTGCTTTGCTTCTTGTCTGAATCTCTCACTCTGCTTTTTTCATCTCTAGAGAGAGAGAGAGAGAGACAGTATGTGTGAAGCGTGAACTGTCACTGTTAGAGAGAGAAGCAGAGCGTGGGTGTCGGAATGGGGATTGGGCGTTCTTGTATTCATCCAACTAGAAACCCCATGTTACCCTTCTTGGGCCCCACCCCCTTAATTTATTGTATTTTCCTATTCTATTATTTTGATTCTATTTCTATTATTTTATCAAAATTAACGGAAACTCTTATGTAGCGTTTGAATTCGTTTTTTAAGTGATTTTTTGTGTTTTGTAGAGATAAAGAGAAAAAAAATAAAATAAATAAGTATGTATTGAGATTGCGTGTATGTTTGAATTTATTTTTGGAGATAATTTAAAATAAGTATTGTATGTTTGATGTTGTGTTTTAGGAGATAAAAATTATTGTTCACTGTCAATCATGTTTTTTTATATATATTATATATATATATATATATATTATTATATATAAGGATTGTATATTTAACATTGTGTTTTGGGAGATAAAAATTACTGTTCATTGTCCAATCATGTCTTTTTCATATATATTTATGTATATATTTATATTAAAATAGTTAAAAACACCTAGATAAGGTATTTATGTACGATGATAAACATTGAGTATGTTTCGACTTGTCTCAAAAATAACTTGAAAATGAAAACAAACATAGTGATATTATTCCCCATGGGGGGGAAGAGGTAAATAATTGTGAAAAATAAATTGAAACTTAATCCTAAAACTACAGTGGAAGTGATGTATGGGTAGTATTTGGATAAAAACAATTAAAAGATTTTTTTGAAAATGAAATAAATTTATTAATATTTATAAAAGATAGTTCAATTTCGAAGTATATTTAAATTTAGTGTTAAATACTTTAGTATACCACCTACATCAATTACTCTTCTAAACTAAAGAAACCTTCAATTACTGTTTTCTTTTTTATAATCTTTTAAATTAAATAAAATAGAAAAAAATACACTTGACTATTAATAATATGCTATATTCACTTTACTTCCCTCTATAGTTAAATATATTAATCAATTTAACTTCAACTTTACTTTTATGATGTTCATAATTTGATATTGGATTATTCATAATCTTAATAATTTTAAATTGAAATAACTTTATAAACTTGTGTTGTGAATTACACTATGGATATAATTTTAAAGATAAAAATTTTACAAGTGATCGTCGAGGTTATTGTTTAGTCACCCCAATGTTAATGTCAACTGAGGTAATTTGGGAGTTGATGGGGTAAATTTATCTATTTATTTATTTATTTTTTGTCTTTGCATGTAATAATTATATTTACCTTTTGACCTAACCTTAGGTTCAATATTTAGGTCTGTCAATTAATGTGCAATACCTAGATCTAATCCCATTTTGATGGATATGATCCATATCTGCATCTAATATTTTTATATTAGATCCAGACTTGGATACATATATATAGTAATAATTTTTTATTTGGATAGAGCCGACACTCTAAAATGCCAGTGGGCAAAAAATTTAATATGTAAAAATACTTCTTTATTTATTAATTGAAAATTAGTGAATTTACAAACTTTTGCTAATTATAAATACTACTATTTATACACTCAAATTCAAAATAAATTTTTGTACTTAATTAATTTATACAAATCTAGTATTAATTTATAAATATTGTAGTTAAATAAACATTTTAAATTAATTAATATATTTAACAGTAGAGGATTGATGTGAATAAATCATATTATTAGTAGTTAAGGGTAGTTTTGTTAATTTTTATTTTATTTAAAAAATTATCCAAAGACAGGGGGTAAATGAAGGTTTATTTAATTTTGGGGTAATTGATTTTATTTTGAATTTGGACCATCGTTTCAAATCTATTAATTCCAATGCAAACTAATATTGTGTTAGGATGAATGCAATTGAATTTAAGGAGACGGTTGCGATTGACTTCGTATTATTAGAATTTGAAATCCATTAACATTCCATAAAACATAATATTTTTTGTTTTAAGGTAAGAGCTATGAAATTTTATTAATTGAAATAAATCGAGTGCAAGTACAATTATTCATGTCGATTTCAATATCTAACAAAAACTATTACAACAATTATATCCTGCTCAATAACACTTACTATTACAGTAGACAACAACTCCTACTATACAGTAAACCAACTCCTATTATATAGCAGACAACACCCCACGCATCTGACGGGGTTTGAACCCAAAACCTCTAAGATCATGGGGCCTCAACTTCGCCAACTAGTGTTAGAGTTAGGATCGAGAAACACGAGAACACAGGTTCGTGTGAGTCCTATCGAATGTGTGTCTTGCCTTATTTTGTGCGAACTATTATAATTTATTTATTATTTTTAGTCATTTAATATATTTTATCGAGACGTTGATATAATAATATATGTAACTATATATTGATTGTAGCTCAAGTAGCAAAAAGGCATTTGTAGGCCTAAATGACCTAGGTTCAAATTCCACGAGCAATAAATTTTGGATTAGGAGCGTAATGTTGTATTTTTATCAACCTTACTTAATGAAATTTACATTTTTCAAAAAGATAATGTATGTAATAATGTGTTCAAATTGGAAATTTGCACACTATTCATCTCTCTTATTTTTATTATTATTGTGTTGATTTTAATCTTTAAGGCATAAAACGCACTATCTATGCTTGAACTTTTTTCTTTTTTCAAGCTTTAAATTTAATTTGTGAATTGTTAGAAAATAGTAACATTAGTAGAAGTATAAAAAAAAAATGGTGTTACGTATATCATTATAAGAAATAATGTCATTACACTACAAAAAATGTGATGTTTAACCATGAATTGTCATGGTTAATAACAAAATAGTTGTAGCGAATAATCATTAATCATAGTCATACAACGGTTGTTGGCCGTGGTATTTGCGAAGGTGACTAAAAACCATGGCAAATACTTTTACCATGGCTCTTAGCCATGACAAATAACTTTTTTGTGGTGGAAAATATATGTTTTTGCATCGATTTTACTTAATCGTGGTTAATAAAAAGCATTTACCACGATTTTTAGTCCGCAACTATTTAAATTATAGCCAATAGTAATTTTTTTCTAGTGTTAGCAACAACATAAATTTCTTCCAAGATAAAAAAAAAAATTAGCAACAGAATTAGCAAGAATAATATTTTCTTGGTAATTAGCTCGTCGCTGATTTTAACATCCAATTCTCGTTGTTGCTGATTTTGAAATTTTACTTATGAAAATATTTGTAGCTAGTAAATTTTTTGGGAGGAGCTTTTAATTCAATTTTCCCCCTAGGTAAGCTATCAAATTTTGTAATACTAAAGTTCGTTTCTAATTATAGCAAGAAAATTACAAAAACTTAAAACTTTATCCCTTATTAAATACGTTGTCAAATTACCAAAATTTACCCTAAGACAATTAATATTGCCCTCATTAATACATGTGCAAAATGACAATATTTTTAGGGTAAATTACAATGACCTCTCCTGATGTTTGACATAATTATGAATATCCCTTATTATTAAAAAAATTATAAATACCTCCCTGATATTTGATGAAATTATGTAATCTTTTGATGAATGCATGAAATTGTCAGCTTTGCCCTTCCAGTATTTTTTTTTATTTTTTTAAAAAAAATTAAAAACTTATAAAAGAAAATCAAACGGGTTGGGGGAAAATTTTTAAAAATTATAAAAAATTATCCATTCAATCCATAAAAAAATAAAAATAAAAATAAAATAAAAAATAAATTAAATTATACTTTTTAATCTAGAATGATATTTTGGTCAGTTCACCACAAAAAATGGATGGAAATCTAACGAATTGGATTAATTGTTAGACGACTGTTAAAATCATGGGGGTATTGATAATTTTTCAAAACAACGAGGGGATATTTTTAATTATGCCAAACCTCAGGGAAGATCGCTGTAATGTACCCTAATTTTTATTTTTGGCACAATAATAAGTTTCATAATGAGCAGCGACAATTATTTTATAAATATTGTGCACAAAATTGTCACTACAAACAATCGGGCACATATGTACAGTGACAATATATATAATAATAAATAATCCTTGTATACACTATGTTGGTATTATCCGTAATTATTTATAGTGATAATTTTATGCTTAATTTTTTTATCAATAATTATACGGAAATAAAATCAAAATTATAGTTAGAGATAATTTTAAAATCATAAATTCGTTGTTTATTGTAGTGGTTGAGTATTGGACAAATGGTGCATGGAAGCTGTTGAGAAGTTCACAGTTTATTTAAATATATGTAGAGAGAGTATGATGACAGTGATACAGGTGATGAAGAGATCTTAGGTTTGACTTAATGAGACGCTCCTGTCTGGATTTTCGCTTCTATTTAATCCAAATGTGTTGCTATTTTCACATTCTCACTCACCCACCCATTCCTCTCTCATTTATTGCCACCAAAATTGCCCGTTACTTATTCAAATGTGTTGCATTAATATATAAATTAAAAGGGATAATTACACTCTCATCCTTCAAGATTTAATGTAATTACACGTAGACGTAGACCGCCTGTAGTTTGAGGAATTACATTCACTATTCATGTTGTTTACTCCTATCTAACAAATAAGTCAATCTGTTAGTCAAAAATTCAACAATTTGTTGATATTAACGAAAAAACTGAACGAAAATTGATATTTACTTTTGATCGACTTGTTATTGGCTTTTGTAGGTTAAATATTTTTTTCCAACCAAACTACCTTATAATGTTGAACATATACTTCCTTACATGTATCAGCGCGGTGAAGACGTATGAGGGTAATTTGATCATAAAATTATTTATTTAATCTACAATAAATCAATAATAAGTCAATCAAAAGTAAATATAATTTTTTTTTGTTAATATAAACAAATTTTGTGAATTTTAACTAATGAAAGCAACCCTCAGAGATGCTATATATAATTTTTCAAACTACAAAAGATTTATATATAATTACACTAAATTTTAAGGGAGGAAAGTGTAATTATTCCTAAATTAATTAATACATAGATTTGATAAGTAAACTCACATTACGACCTATTCCCCATATGTGATATAATTATACAACTGTTGGATGGTAGGTGGAAATGTTAACTCTACTCTTGCTAAAATTTTAAATTTTATTTAAAACAAAGGTCCGATAAAATATCAAATCTATTATGTCGGCGACGTTATTATTACCAAAAAGGTAAAAATTTCATGTTGAACAAATGTTGTTATGAAAAAAATATAAAATATTTAAAAATACGTAAAATTATAATAAAGGGTCAAAAAGGGCATGATGGGTAACTCAATACAAAATTTAGATGAAATCCTAACAGAACCTAATAGCACGAGTGAATGACCATTAATCAATAGATAAAAGGACATGTTAAGTAGGGATCACCTTGATGCAAGCTCACTACAAAAAACTTTGAATTTTCGCTATATTATAAATGACCACATCTTAAAAATCATGGTAAATCAATACCATTAGCCATGATTAAATAAAATTAGAGCAAAAACTTAATATTTAACCACGATTGATCAATATTTGCTATGGTTTTCAGCCATAGACAAAAACATATGTCATAATCTTAGCCATAACTAATGTTTTGACCACACTTACAAAACAACAACTAACAACTATTGTGAATCTATGATTGATTTGTATTTGTCACGATTTTTTTCTTTTAACTATAATAATTAATTGTAGTAACAAATTATATATTTTTTTTAATAAAACCCTTTTTTTTTATTACAAGTTATAACGTAGGCTCGACCGCTTGGCCTGACGCTAGGGCGTGCCCCTCTTGAGTGCAATAAAGGTGACCAACCTATAGCATGAGTGGTCTTGATCGACCAATCAAATGCTTCAGTATTTCAACAAGTTGGTACAATTGTCAAATTTAAGTCCCCCACTACGTAGGTCCTATAAATTGTTAGCACTAAAATTTGTGCAAGAAAGCAATTGTAATTAGTTAAAATAAGATTTCTAGCACGAGAAATACTATAATAAAATATAATATTAACCATACAATATTAAATGATAATTTTAAAGCTATCGTTAATATATACAAAGTGATGATAATTTTAATCTTTTCACCATATAATTATTATCGACGAGAACTGTGCATAATTAAAGATAAAATTATCACGATAAATAATTAGTGATGCATCTGTAATGACGACTTAATGATACTGTAGATATAGTAAAGTAATTGTAATTTATTGTGATTACGTACGATGTCGTGATACATGTCATTAATCGTTTATAATAACAATTTTAATTAAACACAATTTTTTATGACTAATTATTACTGGTGACGATTTTTATGCAAATATTATCACTGTGAAAATTATGAAAATCATTACAGTGACGAGATAAATGCTTTTTTCACCTAATATATAGAAGGAATAATTAGACTCCCCTCCCCCGAAGTTTGATGTAATTACACATAGACTCCCTGTGGTTTGGGAAATTACATCTAGCACCCCTAAGGTTTGCTTCATCTAACAAATAAGTTCATCCGTTAGTCAAAATTCACAAAATTAACTGATATTAATAAAAAAATCAGAAAAAATATATATTAACCCTTAATTAACTTATTACTGATTTATTGCAAATCAAATAAATCTTTTTATGACCAAATTACCCTCATATGTATTCACGAATTAATGTATCTGAGGACGTATATTTTCACCATTATAAGGACAATTTAATTCAAAAAAATTTATTTAACATACAATAAGTCAATATTAAGTCAATCAATGATTAATATAGATTTATTTTTATTTTTTTGTTAATATCAGTCAATTCGGTGAAGTTTGACTATCGGAGGGACTTATTTGTTAGATATAGACAAACTTCAAGAGTGTTAGATGTAATTTCTCAAACTACATGAGTCTATGTGTAATTACATCAAATCTCAAAAAATGGGAGTGTAATTATCCCTATATAAAATCAATAGCAATATTTATTTTAGCATACCACTCATTTATTTTGGAACGTACCAAAATAAGGCTTTATTTTTTAAAATAAATTTTCTTATAAATACCATTTCATCTAAAATAATGATGTGACATTTTTTCTAGATGGTGTTTTAAAACACATTATTTTTTTTTTTTTTCTCTTTCCTTCTCATCAAGAAGCTGCACATTCAATCAAAATGATTGAATATTAATGGGGCGAAAAAACTACAGTATTAAACGATCACATCATCTAAAGGTTTAAATCTCTAAAAAATTATTTAAG
The DNA here is from genome assembly GCA_034509725.1 of Sesamum angolense. Taxonomy (NCBI): domain Eukaryota; kingdom Viridiplantae; phylum Streptophyta; class Magnoliopsida; order Lamiales; family Pedaliaceae; genus Sesamum; species Sesamum angolense. The sequence continues at coordinate 8,298,107 of JACGWL010000010.1, forward strand.
ATTAATATCTTAATACGAACCTATCATGTACAAACTTTCATCTGAAACTGTTACCGTTCAACATAAATTAACATCTACACTCGCTCCCTTCACTTAATTTGCACGTAACATATTTTTTTCATAAACGGATGAGAACTAAATTTGAAACCAAAATATTTTTATTTTTTTCGACTCTAATACCATATTGAATGGAATCTTTTAAAAAATCTTAGATTATTAGAGAATAAAATCATGTTATTATTAATTAAACTCATGATTTGTGCAACATGTCCGGGCTGGCTCATTGAGAGTGTGATTCATAGGAATCATTTGAATGACCACCGTCTTCATAAAGGTTGCATTTCCCACATAATCAATTAAAGAGAAAGAGACAGAGTGTAGGCAGCTTATTACAACTTAAACAAAGATTAGTTGTAATGACAACTGTTTTGGGTCCACTTCTGTGAAGATTCCACTTGTATTAAAATAGTGGTTCGTGTAATAAACAGCAGCTAAGTATTTAATGAATTTAGGATGGGGTTAATTATATGTTTATGTATTTTTGTACTTGACTAATCACACAATCAAGCTCCCTGCTTTCTAGTATAACCACAGTAATTTGTATAGTTCTCGAGCACTCTCTTGATAAATCATAAATGGTAATTAATAACACCGTTATGCCAATTTTTTATAAAATAAAAAATATCCTCCATAATAAAATAACTACCTCGCTACTTCCCCACGGCTACGGAGCCACCCCAACCCCCGTCGCCTACCCCCATTCCCACACTCGGCCATGCCTCGATCTGGGCAACGATACAACATCGCCCAAAAAAACAAAAAGGGCAACGACCCCTAGATTTTTTCTTTAATTAATTTAGTTATAGTCATTAAATAGTTAATTAAGAATAATTTTAGATAATTATAATAATTATTAGATATTTAATGAATTATTTTGTCTGATATATATTGGATTTTTTTTAAATACATATAATACTAATTTAAATATAAATATTATTTATAAAAAAAATATAATGAATAAAATATTTAACTTAAATAATAATTTAAATTAATTTATAAATTATAACTCTTATAAATGCTTAAGATTTATATTCATGTACATATCTAAAATTTTAAAAATAAATTTTGTATATTAATCTTTTTAACGTAATTTTTTGGTATTTTATATTTAATATAAATATATCTTTTAAAAAATTTTGAAATAAAAAATAATGTATATAAATATGTATAAATAATAAATATTTTTATTCTTTTGGTATTTTACAAAAATTTGAAATAAAAAAATAATGTATAATCTTTATAACATAATAAATTTAAATATAATTTATTTAATATTTTTAACTATATAATATTTAAAATAGTTAATAAATGCTTAATTTTTTATAATTAATTATATCCATATTTGTAACATATTTAAATTTGTATTGTGATTTAATTTAATATTTTAAATTAAATTATTAAACATTAAGAATTTTATATTTTTTCATATGTTTAAAAAAAATATATTTAAAAGAAAATTTTCAATTTTTTAGAGATGAAATGGAAAAAGAAATATTGCCCAAAAACTATTACATAGTCATAATATGGGTATTTTAGTCATAAAAGCGATAAAAAATCATGCAAGGATGCCAAAACAGTCCCCACCTGAATGCAATACAACCTTTGTCAACTCCTAACGCCGGAATTTTATTTTTTGGCAAGGTTTAACAAAATATGAGGATTTTTTTGTTTTGCCAATTTTTCATTGAATTTTTTTAACTAACTTAGAAAAACACATAGAGTAAAAAACAATTTGTCCTTAATATAATCACATTGTCTCCAATCTCAAATGCTATCCCAAAATTATCTAAATCATATTAAATCCAATTATACCAAAAAAATAGAACCTAATCTGTTGTTATCTCACATTCAACAAGCTTACCAAGTCCATTAAATCTGTAATAAGTCAATTTTAAGTAAATCAAAGCTAAACATCAATTTTTATTCATTTTTTAAATTATAAAAAATTAACGTGTAATTACACCAAACCTCAAGAAATGGGGATATAATTATCCCAAAATTACTATGTTGACTCAAAAAAAGTGAATAATACATGGACTGTTCTGAAAAATGCTAAGCCCACAAAATATAGTACAAGATTTTTTGTCTAAACAAAATGCTGGGCATTTATGTTGGGCCAGTCCACACGATATGTAAGATATTATCATTCAATTGTTGTACATTTTTCCACTCCACCAAAAAAAAAAAAACATGAACCATATTTTATTCCTAATTTCATCATTCATTAATACTAAGAGTAAATTATAACTATTTGAGTCCGATATAATTATAAATATCTCTTATTGTTTCAAAAATTAAAAATATCTTTTTAGATAAAAAATAATTACATAGCCCCTAAACGATGAAGTAAACATTATTATTTTACCTTTACTGAATTTTTTAAGAAATAAAATAAAATTTAAAAAAATGTATAAAAAGAAAGTGAGAGTGGGTAAAATAAATAATTTATAAAAAAATATTAGTTCAGAAAAGTATTTTTAAAAAAATTATAAGATATATAGAAAATTATAATTTATTATTCAAAGAACATCTTGATCAGTTCACTACAAAATTTTGTTGGATATTTATAATTTTTCAAATAACAACAAACCTCAAAAAATATGGTTGTAATTTATCCTTAATACAATTCTTGAAAGTACCCTTCTATTGGTTTAGGTTGATTCTTTATTCAAGATTATATATTCGAACTCCACTTGACTTATGGATTTACTGTAACAAGTCTTTGTCCCATTTAATATATGTGAATTTATTAAAATTGTATTTATCTTACTTAATCAATGAACTCATATTTAAAAAAAATTTGCATTAAGTCAATATACTGTCAAGCTTGTTGATACTAATGTAATTGTGCAATCATCGTTAAAAAAAGGGATAATTACATTTCCCTCCCTCGAGCTTTGACGTAACTATATGTATATTCCTGTGGTCTAACACTCCTGAAATTTACTTTCATCCAACAAATAACTCCCTCAATTAGTCAAAATTCACCAAATTTGCTGATATTAACAATTTTTTTTTGAAAAAAACTATATTTATTCCCAATTAACTTTTTACTGATTTATTGCAGGTCAAAACCTTTAATGTTCAGATTACCCTCATACGTCTTCATACATTAATGCATATGAGAAGGTATATCTTCACTTTTATAAGGGTAGTTTAGTTGAAAAAATTATTTGACCTATAATAAATCAGTAATTAGTCAATCGAAGATATATATCAATTTTCAGTCATTTTTTTATTATTATCAATAAATTTAGTAAATTTCGACTAATGGAGAAGCTTATTTATTAGACGAAAGCAAACCTCAAGGGTGCTAAATGTAATTTCCAAAATTACAGGAGATCTACATATAATTACGCTAAATCTCGTTGCAGAAGAGTATAATTATCCCGGAAAAAAAAAAAAACATGTTCAAAAATAAAAAGAGAAACTACACTGCACCTAAAGGAAGTAAGAAACTCAGCAGTCCATATAAACTTACTCTGCCTGCCATTACCGTGTCCAATATGCAATATCGTTATTCAACACGTTCAAATAGATCAGGAAATGGTGGGATCGCTAATCATAAGATGTATTCCAAGTCATTTAAGACATACACACACTATCAATCATATTTACACAGACAAGCACAATACATCAATATCAGCAAGAGAGAGTTCATCGGGTCGAAATGCATTACACAAATAAATAGACATTCACAAACAAGGTCATATTCAAAATATCAGCAAGAGAAGATTTGTTAGGTTGAAATGCATCCAGCTGATGCATGTGGTGGAACTCTCTGAAAGTACAGAATCAAAAGCAAACACCGAAATATTAGACTTACAAGTTTTCTCCTTGCAGCATGGTGACAATGGAGGTGAGGAGTAGAAATGTAGCACACAGATTCCGAAGTGGGCGTTCAAGCTTCAGGTAAAGTTGCACAAATCCGATTGCGTTGCATTTTTATCCAATGCCCAAACTCAACATTTCCCACAACTATCTAATTGACAATTATAGAAAATCAAGGCTGTTTCTAGACCATAATGCAGTGGATTTAGACAATGTTAGCTTGATATTACAAACTATACAGAACAGATCCATTTTATACCCCTTCTCAGTGCTGTGTGGCTGACAAGAATACCACTTAGCCCACAAACTGCACAAAAGCTCAAACAACTGAAGAAGAAACAATAGGCAATATCCCTCTTTTAATAAGTAGCCCATTGGTAATAGGTACCCTTCTGTACCAATGAAATGCTAAAAAACAACTAGTTAGTCGATAACAAGATCATCCCCTCAACGTTATACGAACATGTAACTAAAGTATAATGCAAAAGTTTTCACCTAAGAAGGATATTCGTCTTCATATTCAACTGAACTCTAAGGCTAAAGCAATTGAAGCATTGGGAGCATGAAACTTAGGGGAAATAAATGGTTACCCAGCATAATTCTTGGTCACGAGTTAATTGGCATATGGCAAAAGAATTCTGTCATCTTGACAGCCATCAGAAAACCAGAAAACTAACCATCAACCCAAACTGAAGATGCATTGTGATATCAAACATAATAGGTAAACTTAACACCGCGTAATAAAAATCATCAAACACACAAATGAAAAAACAATAATGTGATCGTGATTTATAACAATAACTAGAAACAAATGGCTATTCAATGACCTCACCTGCGATACAACCAAGTTGAAATCATGCAATCCCGGGAATAAAGAAATGCATAGAATTCATTAGAAACACAAGCATTATAGGATTAAAGGCAGAAAAGGGAAAGCAGTGGAGCATGAAAAACCCTTAAGTTAAATAGGCAATTATTTGAGTAATAAGTTTTTAACAATAAAGGATCACTAGAAATATTATAGTACGACTAACAAGGATCATATTATTATCCCAATATGAACTCTGTTCACATCCTAATAATCACCAAAACATTAACTCAATTCATGATCAGAGCATTTTTGTTCAGCACTAATCACAAAGACCAACAACAAAGGGCCAGGTGATTTCTCATCCACAAACAGGCTTATCCGAGACCCAAAAATTAAAATACACGAAAATCCAGGAACTGGCAAAAATTAATCCTGGGCCTTCAACTTTTCGATCCGCTTAGTCAACTGCTCGATCTTGACAACGAGGCCAGTGACCGAGTACAGAAGCCAGTAGAAAATGAGAGCGGAGGCGATAAGAAGGGCGTTGCGTTGCGATTTCATGATGGACTTCTGGTGACGGAGATGCTCCGAAGGGGAGCAGGAGTCGGACTCGCAACTTGGTCGGGTCTCGTACTTCCAGTAGATATCCATTAAAAGGAAGAGGCAGAATGGCACCACCGACAGGAACGGCTTCAGAAGGTTGCGAATCACGGTGATCAGGCCCTTTCGCAGTGGGTCTAGACCCGGGACGGTCATGAGAAGCAGCATAACTGCCTCGGCGCCTGCGGCGTAGCCTAGAACAACCCACTCCAACGCCATTTATGATGATATTAGTAAAGGAGAAGAGGGATTTTGGAGAAATGTGGAGATTTTCAAACTCGGAATGAAGAAGACGATCGGTGAGAATGAGGGGGTTAAGAAAAGAACTTTTCATGGGCCCAGATCTTTTGGGCCTATTTCTCATATGCAGAAATATTAAGTTGTGAAAATTTGATGATAAGAACTGACTCAATTACGAATACATAGGCTATTCCTCTATCAAGATTTGGTGTAATTATAAAAAAAAATTATAATTTAAAAAATTATATCTAATATTTTTTAGATTTTTTTTCGTTTAACAAATAAGTTCATTTATTAATCAAAATTCACTAATATTGATATTAAAAAAAATGAATGAAAAGATATTTATCCTTAATTGGTTGATTACTGATTTATTATAGGTCAAATAATTTTTTTAACTAAACTATCATTATAATGGTAAAGATATATCTTTTCACATGTGCTAACGTGTGAAGATGCATGATGATAATTTGGTTTTAAAAAATTTGTTTGACTTGCATTAAGTCAGTAATAAATCAATAGGGGTTAATATAGATTTATTTTTGATTTTTCTGTTAATATTAACAAATTCGGTGCTAAATGTATTTTCTAAACCATAGGGGGTCTACATGTAATCACACCAAACACCAAAGAGAGGGAGTGTAATTATTCGTATAATGAATTTAGTACACCTGGCACATTCACATGTGTATGTGATGCCCCTTAAATATTTTTACGCTTAAAAGACCCAAATCCGAAGCGAGTGAGGGGGTCTAGCCATTTTTTTTCCCATCAAGAGCACCACACCCCTTAAAGCCTAGTGCATGTGTAGAAAGCCATAGAAGGAAAAGATTGATCAGGTGGCCTAAGACGACTCACGACGGACCTACCAGGTCTATGTTTGACAAGTTCTGTCAATTCCATAATGAGTATAATCATGATACCATGATTGTTTTCACTTACAAATGAAATAAAAATGTTAATTTGAGCAGGGCACTTGAAAGATTTTTTATTTCTTGATAAGGAAAATTAAACGGCCAACCTGCTGAGTAATATTCTTTAGAATTCTATGCTCTTGTAGCATGGTTACCCTATGTTTTACAACTATATATGCTTGTGATGGATGTTTTCGTCTTTCTTTATGATGAGCTTCATTGCTATGTTCTCTAAAAATTCTATTTACTTGCTTTTGTTATAACTTCGAAGATGAATTGCTTATCTACTAATGGCCTACCGCTTATGAACTTGCTCCTCACTAACGGGCTCTGACCTCTGGCCTTGCTAATGGGCTCCAACTTATGCTCTTACTGATAAGCTCCGGCATGTGTCCTCTTTGTCAAGCTTTGGCCTATGAATTTGCTAATGGAATTCGACCTGCCCAAATGAATAGTCGACCCACAAGGGGTTGGCCCTTACACTGCTCCATACGCAGGTCGTTCCTTGTACCAGTGAACAAACTAGCTCGTAGCAAGCCATTCAATCCCTCCCCCGAAATCTGCATTGGTGGATGATTACATCTAGTCAACCCATCATGAATCTTCAACACAACAATGTGAACTCAGGTAGCTCAACAAGAATTTTCTTATTGAACCTGCACAGACAAAAAGAATCATTTTCATGTAGATTTATTACAAGACTATTTATCCTACTCCAACAGTGCAACACTAGTGAGCCCCACCAATCAACCCCAGTAGGCTTGACTATGTTGGTTCACGAGCAATGTATCCACCCATTGCATGTTTACTCTTACAAAACTTGGCAAGCCCAGAAGACGAGTCCAATCCAATGAGATGACTCAGCATATACAAATGACTACATGTCACTTATACACACGACATCATAAGACACATCATACTAAAACATTCCTAACTAATTCCATCTGGACCTGCTGGAGTTAACTTATCAAGCAGCAGATAATGGATTTCTAGATTCTCGGGTTGACTGGACAAGACTCGTTTAAAATGTCATATCGTCGTCCAAACAAGTCCAAATCTTAATCTGATTTTTGCAGGTTAGTCCTCCTTTGATTTTAAAATTTTATTGAAGATCCTTTGATCATGGAGTTCCATTCATATCAGTGTGCATAATTAATTTTAAATTTAAAAGTTATTATCTTAATATATATATATATATATATATATTAATTAGATATATCAAAATATCAAAAAATAAGAAAAAATTATGAGAAATTATTAAAAAAATGGGTAAAATCCATATTTCCCCCTGTGATACTTCAAATGTTCAAATAAGCCCCTGTGATAAAAAAAATAATATACCCCCTGTAAAATTTAAAAATGTACATATTACCCCTTGTAAAATTCATGCTCCAAAATTGCGACTAAATATGTATATTTTGCCCTTAAATTATCAAACCACCTATGTATTTAAATTATACATATTTTAAAAATATAATATAAGAAAATATAATTTAGTTATATGTATATATATAAAAAAAAAAAAAAAATAAATAAAATGAAAAAATGGAGATTACTCACCGACAGATTGGCGGTGGGTAGGGTGTCAAAATGATCGTTGTCGGAAGAGCTTTCCAACGGTGGAAAGCATACATCGAGAGTCATCGGATATCGGAGAAAAAAACGATAGAAAATTGGGGCGCGGGTAAGGGCCAATATGCACCTTTTTAAATTTTACAGGGGGTATATGGTATTTTTTTTCATAGGGGCTTATTTGAACATTTGGGGTATCACATGGGGGTAATATGTATTTTACCCGAAAAAAATGTGAAAGTTGAAAAGAGACAAGAGAAAATGAAGATTAATAATTAATTAAAAAAATAACAAATGACAAATAAAATAATTGAAAACATCAAAATAATGCTCTTTAGTTGTATCAATGTAGTTCCCACACCGTGAGAGTTTGTGGTTCTCTCACATGAGAGCTCTGACCACATAAACCACCAGAGTTACACTTCATGTCACATGAGGGATTGGTCTTCCTATCACCACACATGTGTGTGTAAGGTTTTTACAGCCATCTCTAATGTTAAATTGTCATCCCTAATCTTTATCATGAATGAGGCATTACTGATGATGAACATTAGGCGCAGCCATGGAGGAACCCCTCCAGCCTGGTTTTAGGGTTTCCTAGCAGCAGTGTCCTTCGTGTTTTTTCCCTTCGAATTTAGTTGTTTCGTTCGTTTTTAGGCTTACAATTTCACTTTCCTTTTCTTTTCGTCATTGATCTACGACTCAGAGTGTAGTAGTTTGCATTATTTAATCGCTATAGATTTTTGTTTAGTTGCTTTAAGTCTTCTACGTAGTAGTTTTTCTAAAGACATACATCTTTGGCTCTTTCTTTCGTTTTTCACTTATCTAATCCATCCCCATGTCTCTTCAAGCAAGCAGGGCCTTATGTATATGTTACACTTTCCACGAGGGATATGGAGTGGAATTGGGTAAGCTTGGTTGGGAAAATTCTTACCCAAATCTAATTTGGTCGAACCAATTCAATCACAGAGCAAGTGTGATACACTTGTCATGTAATTGGTCACTTGTCCTAAACTATATACCAACCACATGGCAAGTGTATTGCACTTACCATATCATTGGTTCAAGTTCGACCGAACCATATTCGGGTAAGAATTTTCCAGCTTGGTTGAAGACCGAAACATACATGCCACATTTTGCTCTCGGATGAGCCTAGTATTTATATCTCCTCCATACAAAATTTGATTTTCATATTTCAATTAAAGGTGGATCGTTCGGCATTGTATACACAACACACCACATGTATATTTGGTTGGTTTCTTGGAGGATATTAGATATGTGGATACTATTAGAGCAACAATGTGTGAGGATCTATGAATCTGAAGATCAACGTTCGTGGAAAAACAAATGCTTCCAAGTGTTTCTTGACAAACTATACTAGCAGGAGTCGGAAAGGCATTAACTATATTACTAAGTAATTTTCCTCACCATTTAATTCAACCTTTGAATTAAATTGATCTGTGACATGATTAATTCTATCATTGAATTAATTGAGATCTTAGAAGATTAGCTTCTTCAAGTATTTAAATTTGTGACGCATTATTCGCCCACTAGAAAAAATACAACGTTTAACCATGGCTTATTGCATTTTGTGCCATTCTTTTTACATGAATTTTTTTGTCCTTTTTTTTTTTTACTATTCTGGATTTTCGATTGCATGGGGCCATATTGAATTAATCCTATTAATTTCAAGATATAATATCTATATTATATATCTATACAAATATAAAAAGGAAAGGGGCTCCATACTCACCAACGACGGTTAGTGACACCGTCGCACTAATTTTTTGTAAAGTCAAAATTGTCCTTCAACTAATAAGATAACTAACTAATTCCACTTTTCAAATTATTCATTAACTAATAAATTAGTTTTATTTTATTTTTTTAATGTCATGTATTGATTTGTTCATTTTGCTCTTATTTATAATAGATTTTAAAATATGAAAAATGATTTATTATATGTACGCAGGAACGGTGTGCCACAACAGCTAATATATATAAAAAAAACTCAATTTTCACTCACAAATGACGGTTACTTATACCGTAACACCAGTTTTTTAAATTACCAAAAATATCCTTATGTATTTTCAACCATCCATACTCAAATTCTTCTTCTTATCCATATTATTTACATTATCTATCTATATTAATATGAAAATTTTATCTATACAATTTTTTATGTCGATAGTATTTCTAAATTAATTTTATTTTATTTATTTTATTTTTAAATATGATATATTGATTTATAATCTTATTCTTATTTATAATATATTTATAAATATAAATAATTATTTATTATATGCACGCAGGGACAACGTACTATAACGGTTAGTAAATATAAGATAACTAGCGTGTCACCCGTGCTATGCACGGATTTGATTTAATTATGATTAAAATTATATTTTATAAAAATATTAAATTGTGAAAAAAATAGATAAAGAAATATTTTTAAAAAATATAAATTTTATTTTCAAATTATAATGCTCAATATTAATAAAATTTACGATAATTAGAAGAATATATATGAAGAGATATACATAAAAAAAATTTATTTATAGATATAAATTAAAATTAATAATCATCTTCATAAGAAAATTTCTGAAACGGAAACTTAAATATGAATTAATCATATAATATAATATATATATATATATATATACATTGCATCTAAAATCTATAACATAAAGTTTAAAAATCGATCCAATTTTTAAATTGATTGAATATCGAATATTGTATACAATGTACTAAAATATTATGTATGGATATGTTAAATAGTTTATTTGGCATACATATAGTTTGGATATAGATACAAATATGAATATAAATATGTTGAATTATACTACATATATAATTAGTATAAATATAAATACTCGCTTTCAAATTGGTGAAAAACATATTCGGTGAAATATGGCTAATTCGTTCATATCTGACAAATATTAAAGAGCTTTAATTTCAAATTGGACTCTAAAATTGAGTTTATTAAAAAATTTCTAACAAAAAAAGATAGTCTTGTGAGGAAGATCTAGATAAGCAATATGTTGATATTTTTATTTTTTTAAAATTGATATTTTGTATTATTATTTTCTTTTCTATTTCAACCCATGTATTTTAATGCAACTAATAGAAATTGTTAACATAATCAAACACTATTCAAAATTATGAAAATTCAAAATTTGGTTAAAATTTTGAAAATGCAAAGTTGTAATGTTTTTGGTCTTAATTAATTAATTTTTGAATTTCTATCCATCGAATATAAAATTTAGAAGAGTAAATCATTGAAAATCACATATATTCAGTAGCTTAAATCATTAACTCATTAAAAACAAACTTATAATTTGTCATACAAAAACCAATAGAATATTTAAAAGATTAATAAAATTAAATAGGGCAACCCCACAATGCTATGGAAAATTTCAAATTATACTACACAAATTCAGTACTGGAAAACAAATTTATTTAAAAGAAAAAAAAAATTGAAACAAATAGTAAAATATTGACTAATCATCCAAATTCTCACATATTTTAACTTTTTTATTTGAAAACAAAAAAATATAGAATGTAACATAAGCTTTTTGACAAATAACATTAGTCAGCGGTCAAAGAATAAATGTAATGCAAAAGTAAATCTATTTTATTTTTATTAATTAATCTCCTTAATATCTAAATCAATCAAAAAAAATTAAGAAAGTAAACATATATTAAAATGAGATCTGTAATTATCAAAATTAGATATCTTTAAGAGAAAAAAAAAATAAAATAAATAGATTTATATCAGAAACAATGAGGAAATATCTTTGTATTGGGGAAAAATAAATAAATAAATAAAAAGGCCAAAAATCAAGAGCATATACGCAAATTGAAAAAAAAGTGATATTATGTAGATAGAAACAATTGATCGAGCACTACCAAATTAATTTTTTTTTGAAGAAAATACACTTTAAAAAGTAATGAAAATTAAACAAAACATTGAAATTAAGTATGGATGAAAAATTAAACCACATGATAACATATCACTAAATAATTAAAATAAAAATTATCAAAGAAAAACAATTTTGACAAATGAATACTCTGAATGTGTATATCAATAAAGATTTATCAAAGACATAGACCTAATATAATGAAAAATATATCAATAAAGATTTATCAAATTTAAATTTTGCAATATAAGATAATAGTGAAATACCTTACATTTTTGTTAGGAAATAATAATAGATAATAGATATAAATAGATATTAGATATGTTCAATTAAAAAATTATTCCAGTTTCAAAATATGCATTGAGGTAGAATAAAGATAATCATACTGAAAATTATGAATTTAAAAAAATTCAAAAAGATAATTTCTAATAATTTTATTAATTTCTGTAAATTTTAAAAATTATGCTTCTTTTTTTTGTAAATTTTTTAATTTTTGTACATTTTGCTATATTTTTTAAAAAAATTATGTAATTTATATAATAATAGATATGTTCAATTATAAATTTATTTCAATTTTTTAAAATACATGTTGAAGTAGAATAAAGATAATTATACTGAAAATTATGAATTTCAATATTTTAAAAAGATAATTTCTAATAATTTTATTAATTTATGCAATTTCTGAAAATTTATATTTCTCAATTTTTTGAAAATAAAATACATTTCTGCAATTCCTGAAATTTTGCTTCTTCTTTTTTTGTAAACTTATTATTTTTTTTTTTTTGCGTTTTTCTGTATTTTCAAAAAAAATTATGTATTTCTATAATTTCAAAAATATATATGTATGTAATTTTTGAAAATATAGTTTCTGAAAAATTAATTTTGGAAGTAAGAACTAAAAAAAAATCTATTAATATAATAATAAATAGGGGATCTAACTTAAATATGTTAAATGCATTGAAAATATATGCCACTAATGCCTACTTACCAGATAAAGAATTTTGACAATTAAAAAAAACTCAAAATTCTGGAAAATTAGGATTTGGTCAAAGGACCGCCTTCAAATGTATATATTAATTAATAGATATATAATAAATTATTATTGCAGATTTCAAAATAATAAAAATAATTAAAAAGTTATTTTTATCAAAAGATTCAATTATATAATATCGAACATAATGAGTTAAATTTTTCTTTAAGAGATTATATAGTAACCATATTTCTAACTTTGATGTAATTGATAATGATTAGAATTGAATACAAAAAGTAATGTAATGTAATTCAAAATAAAAGTCTACTAACAAATTCAACATATAAATTAAACTAAAATGATTACAATTAACACAAATATCATATATTTCATGAACTCATGACATAAAAATTAATAATCAAAAAAGTAAAAAGCAATTTTTTTTTTATCTTTATAGATGTCATGAACTTTTTTATCATTGCATATCAGTATTATATCTCTTCTTTTTAATTGTATTTACCCAAATCACTTTGTATATATTTTTCTAATTGTAATTTTTTATATTTTTATAAAAATTAATTCATTTTAATTTAGAACTAAAATAATTTTGTTTAGAAAAGTTTCACAATTAATTTTTTTAAAATTCAAAAGTTTTATCAATTTTAATTATAAGATAATTTCTAATAATTTTATTAATTTTTGTAATTTCTACAAAAATATATTTCTCAAATTTCTGAAAATAATATGCAATTTTTTAATTCCTGAAAAAGTAATTTTTGAAATTTTGCTTCTTTTATTTTGTAATTTTTTTTATTTTTTTGCATTTTGCTGTATTTTCAAAAAAAAATTATGTACTTTCTATTATTTCAAAAAATATATATTTATATAATTTTTTAAAATAATAGTTTCTGAAAAATTAATTTCAAAAATATGAATTAATAATAAGTAATATCTATCAATAATAATAATAGGGGATATAATTTAAATATGATAAATTAATTGAAAATTATAACATATACATTAATGCCTACATACCAAATAGAGAGTTTTTGTAATTAAAAAAAATTCAAAATTCTAAAAAATTAGAATTTGGTCAAAATTGAAGGATTTTGGTCAAAGGACCGCCTTCAAATATATATATTAATATATTTGTGGTGCGATTTTGTGGGAAGAATAAAAGGTAACATGAAAATGGAAAGATGATTTTAAGACAAATGAAGGGGCAACAGGAATCAATTAACAAAGACAACAGATGAGCAAAGCACGCTCTTGAATAGCCACTACATCGCTGTTTTGAACTGGTTTTTCGATCACAAACCTCTGCATCTCTCTCTCTCTCTCTCTCTCTCTCTCTCTCATATAGTCTTTCGCACCGATCTTGCTATATATCAAAAACAAAAGCACAACTCTTTTTTCCCCACTCGGAATTCCTATACTTTCATCGATCTGTTTAAAAAGTTTAACGAGCTGCATGTATATATTATACATGCATTCGCCTCACTTAATATGCAAAAGAGTTGCGCGAATACTGTAAGCCCTCTCAAGGTGTACCTGAAATGGATTCTAGTTTGATTTTGCTGCTTATTTATGTGTCATGTGTCTTTCCATGATCCCTCATGTGGAAATATGTTTAGGCATGCATATTCGTATAAATGCATCGTTCGATGTGTTGTGCGTCTGTCTATGTTTGCATTTGAATAAAAGATCTTTACTGAATCTTTGCTTTGCACCTGCAGGTCCACCACCGGATGTTATCAAAAATCTAACCGTTAGCCGATTTTATTATAAAGAATCAACTGTTTGTACGTAGAAGCATCGAGGATGAGGGGAGCTGTGCTAGTCGCGATTGCAGCAGCCATTGGGAATTTGTTACAAGGATGGGACAATGCAACTATTGCAGGCATGTCTTTGCTGTTGAGTTTTCTTCCAATGCAGGTCTTTTTCTTTTAATGGTAGCTTTTCCAGTCAAAATAATAACCGAATGTGATGAAAGAACTAAAAGTGGGAAATTTTTGTAACTTATGGGACGAAATATGGGGCAGAACATGCTATTTCCCCTCAGTTTGTACCAATCTTAGAGATATTACTACATTGTAGAATTTACTTGAGTAAGTAAAAAATGTTAGAGACATTACACAAATCTGCCGCAAAATCTTGTTTCTTTCACATGCCTGTGAATATTCAGTCTTTTAGTATTTTTGCCACAACTGGAGAATCAAACAACCCCTATGATATTGCAAATGAGCAAACTATCTTTCTATAAAAAACATAGCAATTTACGTCCCTTGCAAATGAGCAAACTATCTTTCTATAAAAAAACATAGCAATTTACGTCCCTGTGTTTTTTAAGATACTGCAATTTATCTCCTTCTCACAAGTCCATCTGCATTGGAAAGTATTTACTTACCAACTGATTGAAAATCCTGAATCAACCTGAAAGTTGTGCATTGAAATTATCTCAGGGGCTGTGCTTTACATCAAAAGGGAATTTCATTTGCAGAGCGAACCTACAATAGAAGGGCTCATTGTTGCTATGTCCCTGATTGGAGCGACGGTCATCACAACATGTTCTGGGCCGGTATCTGATTGCCTTGGACGACGCCCAATGCTAATATTATCGTCTGTTCTTTATTGTCTCAGTGGATTAGTGATGTGGTGGTCTCCAAATGTCAATGTGCTCCTTCTGGCAAGGCTTATGGATGGTTTTGGCATTGGTCTTGCCGTTACCCTTGTTCCTGTGTACATATCTGAGACCGCCCCGCCAGAAATAAGAGGACTACTGAATACGCTACCGCAGTTCACTGGTGCTGCGGGCATGTTCATGTCATACTGCATGGTCTTCGGAATGTCTTTGAAGGATTCACCTAGTTGGAGACTCATGCTTGGGGTTCTCTCTCTTCCTTCTCTGATATACTTCGCACTGGCTATATTTTTCTTGCCTGAATCCCCGAGGTGGCTGGTAAGTAAAGGAAAGATGAAAGAGGCCAGACAAGTTCTACAAATGTTACGTGGAACAGACGATGTCTCAGGTATATTTTCTGGTCCGGCTTTGGTCAAGTTCTAATACATCTTATCAAATACAGAACCTGATGTTGTCTACTTAATTTGATGATCTGGTTAAATAGCTAATCGGGTAATATATGTTTTTCTCTTGCTTTTTGAACAGGTGAAATGGCTTTGTTAGTGGAAGGTTTAGGTGTTGGAGGTGACACATCCATAGAGGAGTACATAATAAGTCCGGACAATGTGCTTGCCGATAGCCAAGAGCATGCTGTGGAGAAAGACCGCATCAAATTGTATGGGGCTGAGGAGGGAAAATCTTGGATTGCAAAGCCTGTCATGGGGCAGAGTACTCTTGGTGCCTTCTCCCGTCATGGGAGCATGCCTAACCAGAACAATGTTCAGCTTGTGGATCCCTTGGTCACTCTGTTCGGGAGCGTTCATGAGAAGCTCCCGGAGTCAGGCAGCATGAGAAGCATGCTCTTCCCAAATTTCGGCAGCATGTTCAATGTTGCGGAGCATCATGGCAAAGGTGAACACTGGGATGAGGAAAACCTGCAGAAGGATGGAGACCATGCATCAGACGGTTCCGGGGGTGACTCTGATGACAACTTGAGGAGTCCGTTGCTCTCACGCCAGGCTTCAAACGGCGAAAGGGATAACGCCGGTGAACAAGTGAGCAGCATGGGAATTGGTGGCGGGTGGCAGCTTGCATACCGAAAAGACGAGAAAAGTTCAGGAGGCCTAAAGAGGATCTACTTGCATCAGGAGGGTGCTCCTGCATCCCGAAGGGGCTCTATAGTTTCACTCTGTGCAGCAGAAAACGAAGTCGTCCACGCGGCCGCTTTGGTCAGCCAGTCTGTTCTTCATCTGCAGGAGCTTCCGGATCATCATACGATTGGCAAAGCAATGGATAAACAACCTCAACCTGCTGCTAAAGGAGGAACAAGCTGGAAGGAAATCTTCGAACCAGGAGTGAAACATGCACTGGTAGTAGGTGTCGGAATTCAAATTCTTCAACAGGTAACTATGCCAGTACTTATTGCTTGAGTTTGAGCTAATTTCAAACCAAGAAACATCAGGCAGCCTTCTAATATTCTTCGATTCTTCATTTTTCATGCAATTCAAGTTAAATTACTTTTTGGGAAAAATGCAATTTATTTCCTATTATATGAGAAATGAGTAAACAAATTTCTATAAAAAATAAAATAGTAAATAACCCCTGTGTTTTAAAAAATGAAATAGGGGGTAATTTGCTATTTTTTTTCGTACGAGTTTATTTGTTCATTCACATATATATCACAGGAGGTAAATTGTATTTAACCCATTTATTTTTAGTAGGACGGGTTGTAAATCAATTCGATCAAATATCACACAAGACTTTGCTTAGTTGTGTGGCATTATCCTTGAAATATTATCCATGTACTTGAAAAATTCTTATTCGAACTAAGTTTTAACGAACTAAATCAATCATTGTATTTACGAACAAATTATACATAGAATTGACAAGTGTATGTAACTAATGTAAATTTACAGAGACATGATTAAGATTACGTACCGCTTATTTTTTTTATCAGAGGCATGATTTCTTCAAAGAAATATTTTAATTTTAGGATACAATTACTTTTACTGACTTTTGGGTGAATCTAGAGAACTAGTTTTTCTAGATGAAATCTCTAGAATGATTGGTATACAAGAATGAATCTTAAGGAAAATGAAATAGAAATAGGAATTTGGTTGTTTGTGTTTAAATGAATATAAAAATGAATAAAAAAACTTTTCTAGATTACTCATTTATCTGTTTTGTAAATGGCGAAACTTAAAAATTAAAAATGAAACAACAGTCTCTTAAAATGAATTAATTTTTCTGCACATTATTTACATATTTCAGCTACATATTAAAAATAGGAAAAGTGACATTTTCGATCTCATATGTTAGATCATTTTTCAATTTAGTCTCATTTGGTACGATACTCTCACAATGCATCCATTAAGTTAGAAAGTTTTCATTTTTGTCCTCACGTGACTTTTCCGTCCAATAATTAATGAAGAAGTCATAGGCCGTTAGCGATCCACGACGTCTCCATTAATTATTAGATGAAAAAAAATGTTGATGATGAAAATTTTTCACTTACGGCATGCAATGTGGAAAAATCACAAAATGTATGATCAAATTGAAACGAACCTAATTTATGGAAGAAAAATACAATCTCTCCTATTTTCAATGTGCATGCTATAAAATATATGTATAATTATTTAAAATAATATTTCTTTTTCAATGAGACTTTCTTTAGTAGATACTTATTACTTAGTCTTTAATTTGAAATTTTAAATTCTTAAGTAACTAATATCTTTTTCCTGTGCTATAGCAAAATTATATTTTTGTGATGATTTCAAGTTGAATTTAGTGTCGAAAATTTTAAAAGCAAGAACCTTCTAAACTTATTATAAGGGTTTAATAAAATTTAACTCTATGTGATATTATAAATCAATAAATTATCTTTTTATGAAAAAAATAGCAAGTTTTTTTTTAAAATTTTTTTTATAGAAAGGTAATTTGCTCATTTACGATACTATGAAGGATTGCCATTTTTTTTCTTTTAATAAGTTATAAGAAATTTAAATATTAGGGATAATTACACTCCCCTCCCCTGAAGTTTGATGTAATTATACGTAGACTCTCTATGGTTTGAAAAATTACATAAATCCCTTGAGGTTTGTCTACATCTAACACATAAGTCCCTCTGTTAGTCAAAATTCATCGAATTGATTAATATTAACAAAGAAGTTAGGAAAAAAACTATATTAACCCTTGATTGACTTATTACTGACTTATTACATGTTAACTAAATTTTTTCGGACTAAATTACCCTTATAACGGTGAAGATATACGTCCTCAAATACATTAACAAGTGAAGACGTATGAGAGTAATTTCATCATAAAAAGATTTTATTTGATCTGCAATAAATCAATAATAAGTCAATTAAGGGTTAATATAGATTTTTTCCTGATTTTTTTGCTAATATCAATTAATTTGGTGAATTTTATCTAACGGAAAGACTTATTTGTTAGATGAAAACATACCTCAGGGGTGTTAGATGTAATTTCCCGAACCACATGCAGTCTACGTGTAATTACACCAAACCTCATGGGAGGGGATGGTAATTATCCCTAAATATTATTGTTGATACGTAGTGCGTGCTGATGCATGTAATGAATGACAGTTCTCAGGAATTAATGGGGTTCTGTACTACACTCCTCAAATTCTGGAGCAAGCGGGTGTGGGAGTCCTCCTCTCAAACTTGGGCCTCACTTCAGACTCTGCTTCCCTTCTCATAAGTGGTCTCACAACATTGTTGATGCTTCCAAGCATTGGTGTTGCTATGAGACTTATGGATATTGCAGGCAGAAGGTATATACATATATATATCACTTCTTCTTCTTTTATGTCACTTTGAATTTTTGTGGATCCATATTATCTGTCTCAAAGATGGAAAAAGATATATATTTTTCGTCCTGTAATTATATTTGGTGGCGGTTTTGATTCGTTTTGATTTCAATTTTTCATAATTGAAGCCATTGATTTAGAAAAAACTGGCATATTTGTCCATTTTTGTTAGAAAAGTGTTGAATTCATTGAAAGAGGCGGATGCTTAGCACGTGGCAACTCCCATTACCCTGTGAAATTGACATTTTTCGGCAGAAATTGGACCAAATGAGCTAGTTTTTTAAATTATTGTCCTCAATTGTGAAATTAAAATTGCATTGGACCGAAAACGTCACCAACAAAGTTATAAGGCGGAAAATGCTACTTTTTTTAAGTTATGGGACCAAACGTGCTACTTTTCAAAAGTTATGAGATCAAAATTGATAATCTCATACCAATAGGACTAATAAGTGAAAAAAGCTGTTACGGGATAAAGAAATGCTATATTTTAAGCATGTTCTGCTAAACATTAATGAATTTAAAATTTGTTCGAGTATGGAGTCATTTGAAATCCTTTATCTAAATACTCCCTTTTAAGTCTAAATCCATCAATTCAAACATAAACTCATATTATATACAACACTGTGTTTTTCCTTCACATGAGCAAATCGGTATGGGGATCTTTGCAGCTTGTAAATTCGTTCTCAAACCATATTATTTTGGGCCACTAGGGGGTTGATGGAAGTCTTCATTTTGGTTTCTTATCTGGTATATATATTTCAACACAATCATGTATATGTCTCCACAGGTGGCTGCTGTTGTCTACTCTACCGGTTTTATTGGTGACACTGATCTTGTTAGTCCTTGGAAATGTCATTGATCTGGGAACTGTGATGCATGCTGTCATCTCAACCGCTAGCGTTATCGTTTACTTCTGCTGCTTCGTCATGGGGTTCGGACCGATCCCTAACATACTATGTGCCGAGATCTTTCCCACTCGTGTGCGTGGAATCTGCATTGCGATATGTGCCCTCACATTTTGGATTGGAGACATTATCGTCACTTACACGCTCCCGGTCATGCTGAACCAAATAGGCCTTGCTGGTGTTTTTGGAATTTATGCTGTTGTCTGCGCTGTCGCATGGTTCTTCGTCTTCCTGAAAGTTCCAGAAACGAAGGGTATGCCACTTGAAGTTATCACGGAATTCTTTGCAGTGGGTGCAAAACAAACTGCAGACAGTGTATAGAACTGATGAGTGTGTGCAACCTTAAAAGAGTTGATCAAGAACTTGCTTCTTTCCTTTTCTTACAGGCTAATTTTAGATCAGCCATTTCTCGTATGATGAGCTGTGAGAAAGCAGTGATGATTATCTGAAAGAAGATGATCTGTTATAAAGTTGACAGGAGACGGCAGCCAGTTAGTTGATCCCTTGTTCTGATTTCTGGTTTTCATTTGTTCCATGTGTTGGCTACATCTCCATTCATAGATTGATCATGTAGTTGGACGATAATTTTGCAATATCTTGACCCTTCAGTTGAAATGATCCTCATGCTTGATGGCATGGTCTCGAGTGAAGCACTTTTAACTGGACCTCAATAATTTCTACTTTCGTGGTTGGAATAAACAGTAAGTTAATCAGTAGTAAAATTTGGGAGTGTTTAGAATAAAATTTAAAGTGAAAAAAGTTAAGGTTGAGTGTAAAAACACTTTAACATTTATAATTAGGAAAATAACATTTTTGATCCCATAAGTTAGGTCATTTCACTTTTGATCTTATTCGTAACAGGATTATCACTTTTAGTCTCCTAATTTACAAAAATTAGCACTTTCGTTCTCATCCACTTTTTTTGTCTATAATTTAATGGTATGAGTCACGTGCGCAACACGTGACCGTTAAGTATTTTTGCTAGAGGACAAATTGGCATGTTCCCAGCTTGGGGTCACTTTTATAGGGAAATATAACTACATGTGAGGAGAAAAAATCAATCTTTAAGAAAATTAGAACAAAGAAAGGGGGTTTCTCTTTCCTCTCGCAAAAATTGAATCTCATCTCCATATTTCTGTAAAGTTGAAGCTAATTAGAAGTAATACAAAGAATCACGTCTCCGCAACTGAATCAAGTAGGCCAAATAGGGCATTCATATGCTATTGCTTGAAGAAGGGCCAACTTTTCCTCCAACTAAAAATACTTAACGGTCACGTGCTAGGCACATGACCTACAACGTTAAATTATAGATGGAAAAGTGTATGAGGTTCAAAAGTGCTAATTTTTGTAAGTTACAGGACTAAAATTGCTAATCCCGTAATGAATTGTACCAAAAGTAACAGAGAACATATTCTCTCTTGGAAATCAACCATCCTCTTTACATACTCCTACTGCTTTGGACAAGGTTTATAATGACTACATCAAAAGACACGGTCACCTCTTGCCAGATCCAAGATACAGTATTCATGTTCTGTGACTGCCATGATTCCTTTAGTCCCGGACTAATCCTGTACTATTAAAATCGAGAATGTTGGTCATCCTAATCAAGCTCCAACGCTTTCATATGATGATTCATGTGAGTCAGTTCAGTCAGCTAACAACCCTTGTCTAACCTAGTATAATTGCATACACGACCTACGCTTGTTGCGATGAAATACAACATTAATCCAATGAATACAATACTCAGTGCAAGTCCTACAGGACTCTCGATGTGCAGTCTCGAAGTCCTCGACTTGGAACGTTTCAGGTCAACTCTCAAAGTTGGTTTCATAGTTGTCAACTTATGCGCAACCTAACTACACAGGTTTTTCTAATTGGTCTATGGGCATTTGTTGTGACATTAAAATACCATTTAACTTAATTGTAAGCAAAACAAATACATATGCCAGAGATGCATACTTACTTTATTCATTACTTTAATAAGACTGTTGAATAGCTTTTAGAATCGTCAAACTAATTGGTTTTTGGTCACATATTCTACAAACTCAAAGTAGAAAAACTAGGTTGGGGTTGCCATTGGACAGAGAGAGAGAGAGAGAGAGTACTTAGGATGGATGATTTTTTAGTTATGATAAAGAGAATGAGATTCTCTGTCTGTGGAAATTTACTACAATACCACATCTGATAGTATCGGTGTAAGGAGGAGTCGAACTGTGTTAGACATAGTTCAAGCCATAGAGCCTCTTCAGTTCCAAAAACCAATCTATTAAACATGGTTTATCTAGAACGCCATATGGGATATGACATGGTAGAGTTGTCTCCCATACTTTGGGATATGGGATGCCCCACATATGTCTAAGGACGAGTGAGAGCTAGGTTGGATATGAGATCCACCCTGAGTTAAAAATCCAAAAAACTGTGATATGGTTGATCTCCTTGGAACAAAAGAGTTTTGTTTCATGTAATAAGTGTTATTGGAAAAGTTTTTAGTTGATACTTAAAGAATTTTGCAAACTTGAGAAGTCGTGTGTTGAATTCATGGCAGTTAAAATTTTTATAAATTTCAAATAATGATCTCATTATACGCAGACTCTAAGAAGTCTTGGATAGCAATCCAACGACGTTGGAAAGACGATATGTGATATCAATTTGGGGTAGTGGTCTGAAGCTACGGGATCCAAAATAGAGAGGTATGATCTTGTTGACCCGGTTGATAGTAAAAAAGTTGTACTAAAAAATGCTCTGAGTTATGGCAATGAGATATAGTTATATGAGATGACTGAGATATGGCAAGTAGATGTAAAGACCATATTCCTTAAGTGGAATGGTTGATGAAAGTTTGTAAAGATCTACCTCAAGGTGTTACATCTAAAGGAGGAACAAAAGGTTTGTAAACTCCTAAAACCTAGACTAAATGTGTTGAAATCATAAATGTTATGATTCTTAATGAATGTGATCCATATAAATGTAGATGAGTGGGAGCCTAATAATAATATTTGAATATTTTGAGTGGATAATGTTTTGCAATATCATATGATAATAGCAAAATGTTAAGGAACACAAAAGCATAATGGGTTGGCTCTAGCTTTTGTGGTAGAGGGCAATCTAGTCCAATTGATAAGGTGTGTAAGAGCACTTTGGTAAATAACTTTTGGTCAAGTGGAAAATTATTGGAATAGATGATTGGCAAGCCAATGAGTTGGCTCTTGCATTTGTGGTAGAGGGCAACCTTATTTAATATAGCATTAAAATAATGAATATAGTAAAGCTCATTTGTCAGCATTTCTCGTGTTTAATACATATATGCACGGTTGCATTTCATGGCCAAAGCCCTAGACCATCGTAACAAATGAAGTTGGGTTACACATATGATGGTGATCATGAAATCAACTCCCGATGATTAGTATGGAATGTTTTAAATCGAGAACCTCGAGAATGGGCATCGAAAATTCTATTGGAACTTGTACTAATGAACAAATCCATATGATGGGTGTCATTTTTCATTGATGACGGACATGAGATGTCTACACGTCATTAGTAGGTGGTTGACAAAAAATTGTCTAGACGACTAAACTAACTTGAGGAGAGTCGTCATACGAAAGTTTAAATTAAAGTAAGACCAACTCACATTCATATCCAAGTCCAAGCCTCGTGCCAATTTAAATGAGGTTGAGGGAAGCTGAAACCTCCCCACCCATGCAGCAAGTGATAATCAAGTGGGGAGTTATTCCATCCACTCGGCCATGTACATTTGCACACATTCACATTTTCATGCTTATGATGATACAAGTGTTAAAGTGTAGTGAGTAGTGTGGATGCAAGTGTGTAGTTGGTGTGAGTGCATTGTATGTGTTACAAAGAAAACCTCTTGCTTCTCCTTCAAAATGGATGTCCATCTCTCCCTTACATCTCTAGAGTTAGTCTTGTTCTTCTTACAAATGTTGCGAGTGAAGAATATAAATCAAAACAGTTTATTAATTTAAGAGTACTTACTGTTTTGATTTTTCTTCTCTAGTACACATTGATTTCTGGCAAGGCCTTCAATTATGGTGCGATTTGAGTTGAACAGACTGGTTGGAAATACAACATTTTATTGAACACCTCTAATGATCAGAATCAATCATTATTTATTTATCTTTTAAAACAAAAACTAGGAGGCATTACATTAATACAAACAAGTTCTTGGGTAGAACGGAGGTAATGGATCTACTAACAAACTCGTTTACATCAAAATAGGAAACGTCCGTTAACAAATCTGGACAGTATTGTCAATTTTTTTATCACTATGGAAAACCTTGCCTATAATGTGAAAAGAATGCTTAAGGAATCAATTATATCATTTCAGAGGTAACCAAAAAGATGAGGAGAAGATAAAATCACAAAGCCACACAGAATTACACACAGTTCAAAAATTGTTATACAAGAAAAGTATCACACAGTGCCAGTAGTTGTAGTCCTTCGGCCAAAGTAAGCTAGAGTGTGAGCTACTCTTTACCAGTCCTATCAGAATAATCAGCTACCAAAATGTCATTGCCCATTGACTTGAGCTTGAATTTTCTGATTTCTTGATAGAAACATTTGAAGAACATCTTTCTTATATGATTTGCAACAATGACTTGCTTCTGGAAAAGTCTCCCACTCCGGAACCCAAATTATCCATCTGACAAGAATTCCATGAGAAGCGTAGCATTTGATATGCCTCCTTGCAGCATGCAGTCAAGACATGTCGAGCTTCCTTTTCTCAGATGATCCGCATAAAAACCAAGGGAAGTAGGATGAATTTGTGTCCGAGTGTCAATATGGATGCAGCAGCTATCTAGTGACATACTTAAAACTACGCTATCATTTGGCACTGGATATCAGTTTCTCAGTCAATTTCTTCATGTGTTATCATTTCATTAATCTTAGCTAGTCAACCACAAACAAAATCCAAAACATGCACAAAACTTGTTTCCAGTCCTAATCACTTGCGTAACTTAATTTGCAGGTTGCTCATTCCAACATTCACCTTTTCATCACTAGATTCACTTTTTAACTCACCATGCGCCTGATTAACAGTATTGAGCCATGGGTGTTGTAGGCATTGCTTGGCAGTTGGTCGCTTCTCGGGTTCAAAATCAAATACGGGACGGAGAAAACCAGAAAAATCACGAGCATCAGCATCAGAAAATTTATATTTATCAACAAGTAGTCGATCAAGAGTCCCGTACTTCAGCCTTCTAATTCTCTTCAGGTCCCATATCTATCAAAGTAATCTTTAGATCGAGCTCCACCTGTGGCAACCTTCCATTCAAGCATTAAAACTTATAGTTAGCAACTTTGCATATAGTTTGAGCAATATAGACAAATGAGGAATACATATATACCTTCCGTGGCATCTTTCCAAGGAGCTCCATCATCAAAGCAAGGTGATCCTAGGAAAAAACATCTGTCATGACGAATCAACTGATACCACTTCTAGGGAAACTAGCTATCTATTGAAATAGAGGAGAACTAGGATTGCTCATTGACGATCCTTCTACTATCTAAAATTACAAGACTTGAAATACAAGGATGCTTGTTTCTATACTTAAGGGCCATATATTCTAGTTGTCTCTAAATCTGGCACTGGAGGGGACAACTCGCAAAATCAATCACCAAATTATCCGAAATATCTCAATGAACCACATATGTGCCCTTAAAAGTCACTGGTTTCAAATTGAATGCATGTCATAGAAGTGTTAAGTGATAACATCAAGAGTGGGCAGTAGCAGAAACCTAGGGACACCAGTATCCCAACAATATGCTGAAAAGATTAGGAAATAACTGCTGGTAACCTCAGAATTTATGCAAATGGATGCTTTACGATGCCCTCCCTTGAGGTTGATCTAACTACATATAGACCCTCAAGTTTAAAAAAAATTACTTATTCTTGATATTTGTTATCTTCTAACACATAGACCTAGTAGCTGAACTTAAACTCATTTTTACCTCTAATTGACTAACTGAAACAATTTGATGGTTACATAAACCTCACTTGAGTTCTATCCAATACAGATACAACCCCTATGTTTTTAAACTTACATATACCTTCCTCTTGAGTTCTATCCAACACAGATACAACACCTATGTTGTTAAATTTACATATACCTTCCCTAATACTAATAATAGTCTTAAATACAATCTCAGCTGTTGATGCCAACAGCATCATAATTTTAAAAAATAAAAAAAAATAATTATGAATACAAATTCATAGAAATATCTCTGAAGTTTGAATATTTACAGAAATTCACTTGAAAACTATCTGATGTATACAGACTTCCCTTAAAATTTAGTATTTCTAACTTATGATATTATAACATTAAATTCCACAGTATTCGTAAGTATATTATTACTACTTCAATTAAAAAACTTTTTAATATTTAACAAATTAATTGCATACCAATCACAGTTTATATTTATATCAATTTATCTCTTTTTTTTTAATTGAAAATTTTATGAGCTTAGTTATGAGGTTAGCACAATCATGTGGAGAACCAATTAATTGCTTATATCAAAGAAACCAACTTTTAGGAGTTAACTTGGGCAAATATATGCAAGTGAAAATTTAGAGGGTCTACCTATAATTAGACTAAAGTCACTAAACTTTAAGCAAGGGCGCTGTAACTATCCCTTACGCGAGAGAAATAGAAAATGAAGCTTATTAAAGTTGCTTATCCATGCTATAGCACAAACATAAAATCAACTGTAAATTACTACCTCATCCTCACTGAAGCCTTGTCCATTCTTTGGCGCAAACATCATCTCACCAGTTGCAAGTTCAAATGCAGTACAAGCAAATGACCACATATCAGCAGCAAAAGAATAGCCAGATTGAAGTATAACTTCTGGAGCTCTGTATTGTCTTGTTTGAATTTCTTCAGCAATTGGTCGGTCAGCCCAACATGCATTTCCAAAATCGACAACTTTGCATCTCAAGTCAATCCCATCCAAGCATCTAGCAGGCTTTGGAACCACGCCTACCCCTCCCATAGAAGCTCTCCTCTCTGATATCCTCGCAATTGCTCTTCTTGCCCTTTGTTTCAATTTCTTCTCAATGCTACTCATGGAGACCCCCCCATTTGGGTTCCCCTCAGGCCTTTCAAGGATGGGTGTCATTCCTGACCTAATTGGATCTTTTGAAGGATTAATTGTGTTACATAGAAGAATGTTTTCAGGTTTTAGGTCAGTATGTATAATTCCTAGCTTCTCATGCAAGTAATCTAGTGCAGTCAGAATGCATTTGCAAATCTCTCTAACTTTGTCCAGTTGAAGACCTTTATACCGATTGTACTTGATCAGACGAAGCAAACTATCACCAAGAAATTCCAGGACCATGCACAAATGCTGACCATTTGGGCCTACATGCTTGAAGTGGTCCACTAACCGTACAACAGACTTCTCATTCGAGGGATCACCATCAGCGATAGCACAAAGGATTTCAATTTCATGAAGTGCAGCTTGAGCAAATTGTGGTGCACTTTTTTGGATCTTCAACGCAACATATTTCTATGAAATCAAACAAGCCACAAACAAGAAAAGTCAAGAAGCACACTGAGATTGGACTTAACATGTCATAGTAGTTGCATTGATGTAAAAGAGTGTCAACTTAAAAATCTACATCATTCTGTCAAAGCGGTGAAGATAGAAATGTTGTGGTCAGAATATAATTCAAAATTTGCAAAGAATGTGATAGATAAAATATTCTGTATTATATTAATGCTTTAATCATGGTTTCTTGCAGAAACAAGTAGCCATATTTGCAGAGCTGGAAACCATAACATGACTACTAAGCCATAATTATCATAATATATTGTAGGCTGCTATTTGGTAATGATAATGATGCCCTTCCAGAAGAATTGAAGTTAATGAACTAGATGACCATTTTCACCAACGTCATCAGATTATGTTTGTTGGAAAAACACACTAAATGTTTGGGGAATTGAGAGTTTAGCACTCAAGCATCTTCAAACACACAAGTTCATAGGTGAATGCGGATAGACTAAGCGATTAATGCATCGACGATCATCAAAGTATACAGATATATCAAAATACCAAGATTTGTTTTAACTTGGACATATGAAGCAAATGAAGGCGCATAAACAACATTATTAGAGTCGCAAACAAGAAAATGCCCAAAGACTGACAGAAGATCAGTCAAACATAGAGAAATACAAACAGGAATTCAAATCATCTACAAAATGAGAAAAATCTCCACTGCAACAAAAGAGAAACTAAAAACGACAGCATCTAGGAGAAACACTTACGGATGACTGAGTATCGTAGGCGAGCCAAACAGTGGAGAACTGACCCCAGCCCAGTTTCTGCTGGGCGATGTATCGACCAGCTGCGAATGAATCGCCAACTCTGACGGCGTGGTACCCTCCTTTTCTGTACGAGTCCATTCCCTCATCCTCTTCCTCCGATCCCGACGACGATGATGGGCAGTTAGACATAATGATCGCAATTCCAAACACAATTGGTATCCCCACTCACAATCAGCGATCCGTTATTTATTATCCAATTCACAAACCGCGATCCTTCTGAAATCCCAAATTCTGCCTAAATTGTTATCCTTAGTTTTCTCGTGGGTTGTTAGGGAAGGTGTTGAGATTGGGAGGAAAAAACTGCAATGGAGGAGGAAGTGGAAGAACAATTACTATATTTATTGTGATTATTAGTGAATATATTGTATTTACTATATTTAATTAGGGACAGAGTGTGGTAAGATGTGGCTTTCAACACAAGACTCTCTCCTCCACTTTTCCCTCTTGCTGCTGCTTCTATTCCAGGTACAAGGCTTTGTTTGGTTGAGTGAGAGGAAAGGTGGAGTGAGAAGGGGAGATGGGAAGAATCCAATTTTATTTTCGACTAAAATTGGGTAGAAAAGTGAACGTGTAAAAGTTAAAATGCAACAAATCTGTACATTATTTGTATTTATTATATTATTTGTGTATATAATTTTCTTTAGTTTTTTTCTTTTTTCACTACTAACACTCGTACATAATTTTTGTAATGCGGCTTGTGATTTGATTGTCGTCTCATTACTTGAAGTATTGTCCGCTCTGACTTTTATGAACCTCATTGATTTGTTCGGAAAAAGCGTTTCGCTGAGGAGATGAGGTTTTGAAACTTATAAGCCACAAAACTCAATTGGTGTCCTGTTGTAGAAGTATTGTCGGTTCTGGCTTTTATGAGCCTCACGAGGTTGTCATAAAAAAGAGTCTCGCTAGGGAGATGATGTCTTAAGACTTATAAGCCACTAAAGCTCTTTGTTTATGGGAGGGGCATATGGTATTTTCCCACAAACAGCACCAAATGATGTGGCTTGCGACGCGATCGGTCGCCCATTGCACGAAGTATTGTCCGCTATGAACCTCACGGATTTATCCTAAAAAAATGCCTCATTAGAAAGATGGGATCTTCAGACTTATAAGTCACTCAAGCTCAAAAATTTATTAGCAAAAATATGCATCAAACCGAGAAAAGATAATTAAATATTTGATATCCCAAACTAAAAGTAGTTTTCTTATAATAAGATAGTGTCTACACTTAATACAATAAATACAAATAAAATGGGTACTTTTTAGTATTTTTAGCCTTATGTTTTTAAATAGGGTAAATCACAAGAAGCTCTCTTAAAGTTTGTCTTAATTACAAACACCTCCTCTTTATTTAAAAAATTACAAATATATTAACAAATACCCTTTTATAATACGTTGTCACAAGGGGTATTTATTAGGATATTTATAATTTTAGGAGAGTATTTGTAATTTTTTAATAACAAAAAAATACTGATAATTTTAGCAAATTTAGGAAATTTCATTTTAATTTACCCTTTTAAATATGGAGCTTTTATACCTCCTACATATCTATAACATTACTAAAAAACTTTCATTTTAAATTGTAAATAAATAATAATTTATGTAGTAAAAGAATTTCATAATTATAATAAATAACATAATTATTATACAAATAGAATTATAATAGTATCAATATATTTCTTGAATAAAAACTTTCTTACTTCTTTTTCTCTATAGTTATTTTTCTGAATTTCTTAGAAATAAAATTTCCCAACTACTAAATCCATCTAATTAGTTCTGAGTTTTGGAAAAAGAAAATATTTAATCATTTAAATGATTACATTTTAAATTAAAAAAAAAAATTGGTGTAGTATTGTAGAGATAGGAGTATAAAAAATAAAGTTTCATGATTTAATCATAACTAATTTATTTTATAAAATTCATTGAACCAAATTTCTAACTTTAATTAATTTTGGAGGTAAGAATGTAATTGAAGCATTTATATATTACAGGAGATTACACAATTTTTTTTTATTATTTGAAGGAATGAACTATTATTAATTAAAATAACTCAATTACAATCATTCTTGTCAAATATCAAATTTTAACAAATATAATT
This sequence comes from Sesamum angolense, assembly GCA_034509725.1. Lineage (NCBI taxonomy): Eukaryota > Viridiplantae > Streptophyta > Magnoliopsida > Lamiales > Pedaliaceae > Sesamum > Sesamum angolense. The sequence continues at coordinate 8,328,816 of JACGWL010000010.1, forward strand.
ACAATAATCATACCGTAATCAACAAAATCAGATAAATAAAATCTAAACAACATCTACTATTGCAATAGACAACACCTGCTACGCAGTAGAACAACATTTCATGCATATAATAAGGTTCAAAACTCGCGATCTCTAAAATTATGAAATCTCAATTTTATCGACTGAATTAGACTTTATCGACTATTAAAAATTACACAATTTAGAATAGGATAAACAAAGTAAGACTAGGGCATGGTAAAGGGAGTAAAGTGGTTTAACCCCTCTTTTTTTCTTCTTTTTCTTGTGGGGTTAGTTTAAGAAAAGGTATGGTGGGGTGCCTGAAAAGGAACATAGGAGGGATAAACAAAAGATCATCTTGAAAATGACACTTTCAATGCAGGGAATTTTATTCTACCAGTCTATTTGATTTTTAAATTGTGATCGGTTTTACACTTTGATATTTATTTATTTATTTTTTTATCAACTTATGATATCAATTTTATGAAATTGTACTTTGTCATTTATAACTATTTTTCAACTAAATTTTTTGTCGAAAAAACATCACATGCAGTGCAAATGTGATATTTAAGGATTGTGATGTGATCTTTTTCACATAAATTACAGGATGTGATGTTTTTTTCTAGTAGAATAATCAATAAAAAAGAATAAGCATATATGGCAAAGTATAAATTTCACAAAGTTGAGATGGTAAGCTGAAATTAAAAAAAAAAAAAAGTTTTCGATGATGAAGTGTAAAAACGGGTATAGTTTAAAGAAAATATGTATTTACCCTAATATGTATAATGATCAAAATACCTTCAAACATCTTTGTACAAAATGGCCATCTATTTTAAGTTTTTTCTATCAATAATGATTCTTAATATTCATACACATTTTAAATTAATAAAATTTTTAACTAGTATTAGTTAGGATTAGTTATTTATTTTATTTTATCTTATTTTTTATATCATTAAATAAAAATAATAAAAACTTAAATTATACACATAATTCGAGTGTGTTTCTGTGATTAGTACTGTATTTTAAGGTTCAAAATTTTAGAAAAACTACTTTGGTAGACAAGATGTGGAATGACTGAAATACTATTTTTTACACTTATTTCTTTCATAAATAAACAATTTCTTTTTAACTAATTAGTTTATCAAATATTTTCTACTTATGTAAATTCAAATTTAATCTATTTTTATCATTTTGATGGGTCGTTCGTCCCAATTTTCTTCTATTTTATTTACATAAAAAAATATAATTAAAAAAAGTTAATGTCTCACACACCGAATGTGCTTCGATCGCTGATTTCAATCTAAATATTGGGTTTGCTTTGTGCTTAAAATTCTTGTTCTTTTTTTGAATATTTTGAGTAGATAATATATTTTTGAACGATAGAGAGTTAACATGCTATGTGATGTATATATTGGCAGTATTAATTTATTTACAAAGACAAAAAAAAATATTTTTTTATATATAAGCCACACAATAAATATTTGTATTTATTATTAAAAAAAATTGAGTTTTCGCTACACTATAAATGACCACACCTTAAAAACTATGATAAATTAATATTAACCACAATTAAATAAAATCAAAGCAAAAACTTATATTTTTAACATGATTATTCAATATTCACCATGATTTTTAGCCATAATCAAAATATTTGTCATGATTTTGGTCATAGCTAATACTTTGACCGCACTTGCAGAAACAACAGCTAAAGGTTGTTGCAAAGCTTTGATTGATTTGTATTTTCCACGATTTTCTTTTTTTTATTATGATAATTAACCGTAAGGAAAAATTATATTTACTCTAGTGACCCTACTACAATCTAAAACTCCCAATACTACTATAAATACCTTAAATATTATTTTTTAAACCAAATTCATTGTTTATGATTTGACAAGACATTACAAGAAAAATCTCTCTCTAAATAAATTAAACTTAAGAAGTATTAATGCGTCAGAGGGTAATTTTCCCTTTCACTCACTCAAAATTATACGCATCCCAGCTTCATTGGTTGTTTGTTGTCTGAGGGTTTAGTCCATGACATGTAGGATTTATTTGATTCAAGTGAATGGAAAAGAGAAGTGGAAAGGGGAGGGGAAGTGAAAAGGGGAGAGAAAGGATATAGTTTTCCTTCAAGTTGTTTGGTATGATTAGAAGGGGGGTAAATCTCAAATAATTTCCCTTATTTGGTACAAAAAAAATAGATTGAGAATAAAAGACTAACTTTTATAATTTTACTGAATTGCCCTTCTCTTCAATTTGTATTAGAAAATAAATTAATTAATATTATACTAATATAATTTTAATATATCAAAATTTTAAAAAATTTATTAATAAAAATATTTATCAAATAAGAATCAGAATATTTTTTATTAAAAATATTTATCAAAATAAGTATTATTCATTTATTCTAAACTATTTAGTTTAAATAAATAAAAATTACTAACAAGATTGTTACCTGATTATTGACTTTGATGCAATAGTTTTTCATCGATTTTGTTATTTTTTTCTTTGTCAATTATGTACGATATGATCAGCGAGAATGAGAAAAATTATAGAGAAATTATATATATATGGGTAATAGAGTAAATCAAAATAAAAATTATATTTTTTTGTCTTTTTGGCCTTATACTTCCACTTTTCTGCCTAATTTTGGACGGAAACAAAATTGGAATCCTGATTAGTTTCATATACATCGAGTTTTACTTCACTTTCATTTCTTCCTTCTAACCAAATGCAAGATTATCTTTTGTACATTAAATTTTACTTTCACTTCTCTTATTCCTCCATTTTTCACCACCACTAAACATACCCGTAGTTATAACATTTTATAACACAATTTCAAATACACGATAAAGTTGCTCAATTATGAATCTTTATTTATCTTTATTCAATATTACAACCAAAAAAAATTACTATAGACTGTAAACAACCAATCAATTAACTTTTTGATCACCTATTTTAATATAAATGTGCTACTTTTCTAACTTTTTACACTAAATAAGATTAATGTACTGGAGGAAAAATATTAACTCTAAAGAACTTTGCTACTAAATAAAAAATTAATAATTAAATAAAAATAAATATTAAATTATAGTACTATTTGGTATACCCCTTTTCAATTCTATTTGTTCAATTAATTGTTCATAATATATTTATTTGGTTGAACAATTCTATAATTATCGTAATATAAACTAGAAACTATTTTTTTTTTTTAAATTTGATAATTAGATATTCAAATTTAGAAAATATATATATACATGAAAGTAAGAACGGTAATTGTTTTACACTATTACATTTTCTTTTCATATTTTCTTTTAATTAGGCTAATAAAATAATTGAAATAATTATATTTACGTCCCCTCATCTATTGTCATTTTACACAAATCGCCTTTGCTTTTCAAAAATTACAGAAACCACTCCTGACAGCCTTTAAAACCTCAAAATGTCCCTTTTGACTAGGTCAAATTTTAATTTAATTCTTTAATGATAAAAATGCCCTCAGATGTGTTTTGTAATTACCAAAAGGTAGATGAGGTGTCAAAGTAATATTTATAGGGATGAGTAATATGACCCTATTTATTTTATGTTATTATCTATACTAATTTTTAATTTAAATTTAAATTATATTATTAATTTTTTTACTGAATCTATATATAAATTTACACCTCTTAATAATAAAATTTTAAATTATTTAATTAATATATTAATAAAAGTTAATTACTAGCTTATGGATTCAAATTAAAAAATTATCACACTTGTATAAATTATTTTAAATTCTTAAATTAAAAGGCTTATCCTTTATTTTTTGTTTGTAACTAAATTTTATTAAATTTAATAAATTATACATATATGTATATATGATTATATAATATAGACTTATAAACATGCATATAATTAGACATATTTATATGTATTATTTTATATTTATACATACATATTTTGATGGTCAACGATGGGAAAGAGGGTGAAAGGTTGGGCGCAAGTGGAGCGAGGCCGTAGACCTCAATGGGGCAGTGGGAACGAACATACAAGAGTTGAGGGTGGGCATGGCGATAGATTGGGAAGAAGAAATAATACTTTAAAAAAAATTAATAATTTAAAATACTTTTTAATAAATAAGTTATTTATTTTATTAATTATAATATAATTTATATAAATTTTCTAACTTATTTTGAAAATTATTAATTTTATAAAATTTAATTATAAATAAAAATAGAGGATAAATATTTTTTTAATTTTAAGAATTTAAAATATTTTATACAAGTGTGATAATTTTTTAATTTGAATATAAGCTCGTAACTAATTTTTATTAATATATTAATTAAATAATTTAATATTTTATTATTAAGAGGTGTAAATTTATATATATAAATTCAATAAAAAAGTTAATAAAAAATTTAAATTAAATTAAATATTAGTATAAATAATAATAAAAATATATATATTACTCATCCCTATAAACATTACTTTGACACCCCCTCTACTTTTTGATAATTACAAAACACATCTGAGGGCATTTTTGTTATTAAAAAATTAATTAAAAATTTGATCAAGTCAACAAGAACATTTTTGGGTTTTAATTATAAATTTATTTTATTATTATAATATAACAATTTCGTTGAAATAATACGAATCACGTGCAACTTCAGCTCCCGATTTCAAGAAAGCATGAATTAGAACAGTTCTAATTTTCTGTATGACTGTTCTTACATTTCCTCTTCCATACCATAATTTAATAAATTGTCAATGGTTTCTTAACATATCCAAATAATTTCCTCCAAATTAAATTAGTCTAATTTTGCCTATTTGATAGCTCATTTATTGTTGTCCATTTGGGGTTTGACTTCATTTTGTTAAGTCATCATTAATTCCATCAAATTAATTTTGTACTTGTCTTTAATTAAGACAATTAATTCATCCTTCCAATTAATTGTGCTCCTTCCAATACAATGAATTCTAATGGGAATTATTTTTTTGTTATTATCAGTATTTGTGGCACATACTATGTGTGTACATTTTATAATATTATTTAAAATAAAATATTTTTAAAATATTTTTTTATTTAATAAAATGTATACAAATTAAAATTAAATTTATAAATAAAATAGTAATGGATGGAAAAAAAAGAAGGAAGTAAATATAAAAAGCAGTGGGAGATCAGTGGGAAATTATAAGATGAATAAATAAATAAAATTAAAAATTAAAAAACAAATCAAAAAAAGGGAGAGACGCCAAAGAGGTGTTCTCCTTTAATAATAAGCTATAAATTATTATTAAGAAAATTACACAAATACCCTTTAAAATGAGGAATTATCACAGCTCCATGTAAAGACCCGTTCCAGCGATCCAATCTAGAGGACCTGCTTCCTTGAGCCATTGATTCGCTTGACAACATATAAGGCAAGGTCACGACACGTGCTACAGGCAAGTGGACTCTTTCAAATCTTATAAATACACCATGTATGCTTTATTTATGGTAACACTTTTATCACACCCAAACTCATTAATTACATTCAGATTGCTTTCTTTTATCTCGATTCCAATACTAACTTAAGTATCGGAGAATTTTAACTGTGGACCTCATAACAAACCTAACAATCTACTCTTTTTTCAAATCCCAAATATTATTTCAAAAAAACTTGACGTAACTAACAATCTCGACCTGTGAGAAGAATAAAATGAGTCTATCGATGGATCAGAGTATTTCATGATGTTTAAAGAAAATTTGTTTTACACAACTATAAAGCGTGTCTTTCACAACTTTTGTGACCAATCTTTTTTATAACTCTATAGAATCTTCCAACACCTTCACTTTTTGACATTTTGAACTTTTCTCATTTTTTCGATAAACAAATCAAATAGCATAAGCTAATGGTATTTGATTGGTGCCTAAAATAATAGTACAATAAATACAAGTGAATTTATGAGGGAAAAAAATGAACATTCATTCAAATTCACAACGCATTTTACAAAAATGGACTTTCAAAATTTCATCATTCTTAAGAAAGAAAATTAAAAATCATTTAAAACGTTGGGAACGTTTTGCTTCTTGATTTAAAACGTAAATCTCGTGGTCAAATTCGTTCATCAATTCTAAGTGCAAAAACGCCGGTTGATGCGGGATTTTGATTCCAATACATTTAATTTTGTCTTTTGCTTCTATTACTTTTTTGATATCCTGACTATACCCAATTTTTTTCAAAAGATATAGTTAATGTTATATTGAAAAATGTAAAAAATTCTATAAACAAATTACCCCTAACTTGTCAATGAAGCCTAGTTCAGTTGGCGAAGTTGAGGCCCCATGAGCTTTAGAGATCGTGGGTTCGAACCCTGCTAAGTGCGTGGGATGTTGTCTGATGTATAGTAGGAGTTGTTATCTGTTGTAATAGTATGTGGTATTAAGCAGGTTATGATTATTGTAATTGTCTTTACTAGATATTAATGTTAATATGAATGATTGTACTTATAATCGATTTATTTCAATTAATAAAAAAAATTATCGCTCTTGCCTCAAAAAAACTTACCCCTAACCTAGGCCATCCTTCCGAACCCCTGCAATCAATCCACCTCCATCAAGAATTCCTCATAAAACACCAGACAACACTATACCTACAAGAAGACTCTTGATAGCTACTAAGATGAAGCAAGGAGAGAAGAATTCATGCTACAACTGTGATGAAGTGTATGTGATTGGGCCATAGATGTTGGAGCACTTTTCTTGAACTGTATATCAAATTACACGATAAGTATATTGTACTTATCATATGATTGATTCAAGTTCGATCGAGCAGGGTCCGTGCTAGAATTTTCACATTTGTACTCTACTACTCTTGTACTTTTTCACATATCCTGTTAGAGATCAAGCTGAGAGGATATAATATGGTGGTGGGAGGTAATTAAAGAATATATCGGCTCGATCGATACATGGATATAACTAAAAATTATGACACAAATTACAATAAATTCACATAAAATGCAATAATAACCATACATCTGGTGGGACTCGAACGCATGATCACGAACTAGTTCATGAAATCTGATCGTTAACTATTAAGTTAAAACATCATCTGTGCGAAGTAAATTGCAGTTAATCTTGATAATTTAGATAAATTTTAATAAAATAATAAATTAGATTATGATGGGGGGATTATTGTTATTATTGGGGAAATTATAAATACCCCTAAGAAGGAGTGTTTATTACAATTTTATATTGAAGATCCACACCCTCCTGATTCGGGTCAAGTCGGGACAACAACCCGGTTCAAAAAACCCATTTCTGGGAGCCTTGATCTTCGTGACAACACCTAAGGTGAGATCACAACACATGGCTCAAGCAAGCGGACACTTTCAAACCCTATAAAGTCACATTAAATATGTCCAGATGGTTTTCCTCTATCTCAACCTTAATACTAACTTAAACATCGAAAGATTTTAATTAGTACCTCACAGTAAACCTAACGATTTGCTCTTTTCTCAAGTCTCAAGTATTATTCAAAAATACTTAAAGTACCAACAACCTCGACTCGAATCATATTATTTAAACTTTTTGAATGATCATTAGTATTAAAAAAAAATGTCATTATCTCCAAGTATCATGAATGATCCATTAAATTGGGGAAGGTTGATCAAAATATAAATAATAAAAGAAAGTGTTGTTTAGAAGTAGGAGGGTGGAAAGGGTGTCGCCAGTGCGTACAGCTGGAAGCCCATTTCCGGAAACTGAAAATTGCAGGAAGAGTATAAATAAAGACAAGGAAGCGCTGAGTAGATCTATTGATAGACCATATCAACGTCTCTGTCTTGGATCAAGAAAATCTCAATTATCCACCAATTTTCTCCCTTCATTCTTCTTCTTTCTTACCACGCTTGAATTGATATCATTGACATCTTTTCGAAAGATGAGCAATTACTGCAGTGTTGCATAGTAGCGAAGTATGAAGGATAGTCCCACCGTGAGAGTTGCTCATATTTCATGCATCATTTTGTTAAACTTCTGTAAGTACATTTTTATACCACTAAAATGTGTACTGTCTCTATTATTGTTACTGTTTTTGGCTTTTTCAAAGCTGTTTGGATATTTTTTTCTATTTGGGAGAAAAAGGAGGAATTTTTTAGTATATTACCTCAGTCATTGTTGAATTTTCATCTGTCAACGATGAAAATTGAAATTGATGGTTCTAGAAGCTGTTGAATCTGTGAGAGTTGAGTTATGACTGCCCTTTTGTTTCTGCTTCTGGTTTTGCTTTGAGAAAGTTGATTTGGGCCGCTTTTCGCTTGTTTTTATAGGTCAAAACCTCTAAATTGATGCGGCCTTCCTTCTCTTTGGGCAGTTCTTGTGTATTGGTATTGTTATATCGTTGATTCTGCTGGGTTTTGAGGAATACCAGGAAGGAAGAATTTGAAGAGATTGGTGATGGAGTCGTCGGCTATGACAACGGACGATGTGGTTGAAGAGATAATGAGACTTCACAGGTCGTTGCCGGCCCGCCCGGGAATCGATGAAGTTGAAGCTGCGAGAACTTTGATCCGGAATGTGGAGAGGGAAGATCAGTTGAGACTTGAGGGTATTGCGAAGCAAAGCAAGGGAAAAGATGTCCCAGAAGAATTGTTCAAGATTTTGCAAGAGATGCAGCGGAGTACGATCCATTTCCAGAGCAAGGAGCAAAAGAGGGAGGCTCTGAAACTGTTGGATCTCGAAAGCGTTCACTTGGTGTTTGATGATTTGATTCAGAGAGCTTCCAAATGCTTGCCTGGCTATGCAGGTTCGCCAAACTCAGAATCCATTAATCCTTCCTACAGCTCATCGAACAGTTTGAGTTCTACTGTGACCACCAGCGCGACTACCACGTCATCGTCGTCTTCCAGTTTCTATAATGAGAAGGAGAATGTGAAGGCTTCAGAAGCCTTGTTTACCAAGGATGATACCTATGTGAAGAAGCCAAAGACGGCCTTTCATTTGGATGTGCTGGGGGTAGGGACTCGATCTGGAGATGTTTTCACTGTTCCGCAGATAGTAGATCCCACCCTTAAACAAGTTACTGCTCAGGGAGTTCGCAATCATTTGCTTGTTTATGTTGTTGATGTGTGCTTGTCATGAATTTTTGTTTGTGATATGGGAAAAAAATGGTTTTTGCAGGGCAAGATGGTGAGAAACTAAGTTTAATAAAACTGGCAAGTCTCATTGAAGCATCGGCTAAGAAAGGAACACAAAAGATTAGTCTCCAAGGAAAATTATCAGATCAAATTGAATGGCTTCCCGATTCAATAGGGAAACTCTCGAGTTTGATCACTTTGGACTTATCAGAAAATAGGATTGTAGTGTTACCAGAGGCTATAGAGGACTTTCCTCACTAGAAAAGTTGGATTTACATGGAAATAGGATCACTGAATTGCCTGAATCAATTGGGGATCTTCTTAACTTGCTTCATCTTGATCTGCGAGGAAACCAGTTGAAATCACTGCCTCGTACCATTGCTAGGTTAGTTTGTCTTCAAGAGCTTGATTTGAGCTCAAATGGACTCTCTGTGCTTCCAGAGACTATTGGATCTCTCGTCAGTCTCAAGAAATTGAATGTTGAAACTAATGATCTTGAGGAAATCCCACATACAATCGGTCAATGTGCTTCACTCAAGGAGCTTCATGCAGACTATAACCGTCTTAAAGCACTCCCTGAAGCCGTAGGGCGGATAGGATCACTGGAGATTCTTACAGTGCGTTACAATAACATTAGACAGTTGCCTACCACAATGGCATCTTTGTCAAGCTTAAGGGAGCTCGATGTCAGTTTCAATGAGCTTGAATCTGTCCCTGAGAGTTTGTGCTTTGCTACAACACTTGTGAAGCTTAACATAAGCAACAATTTTGCTGACTTGCAGTCTCTGCCCAGGTCCATAGGAAACCTTGAAATGCTAGAGGAGTTGGATATGAGCAATAACCAAATAAGAGTCCTACCAGACTCTTTTAGAATGCTAAATCGCCTCCGAGTCTTAAAAGTTGAGGGTAATCCTCTGTCAGTGCCCCCAAGAAATGTAATTGAGCAGGGACCTCAGGTGATCTGATTAGTTTGCTGCTGTTGCATCTATAACTGCGACACTCTTTCTATTGGTCTTTCTGTTTTCCTTTGAATTTCTGAATGCTAAATAAGATTCTTTTACCTCAGGCTGTTGTTCAATACATGGCTGATCTAGTTACCCAGAGGGCAGTCAAGTCTCAGCCAGTGAAGCAAAAGAAATCTTGGGCTCGGATATGCTAACAAATCAACAAACGCAAACGCGATGCTGTGAACTATGTTAAAGCCTAATATAGAGAATTCAGATTATTTGACAAAAACTTATTGGGTAAAGTTATTTCTTCTCTCTGGTCAATTTCTTCATTCACTTTATATTTTCCGCGTTGGGTTTTTGAATTTCCCATGACTATATTGTTCCATTATACTCAGAATTACTGTTCAGTTAATAAACTTAACCCTGTGTTGTGAGGGTCAAACTTACGTGCTTTCTTTTGCATATACAGGAATTGGGCGATAATTGATTGGACAAGGTTTTATATTTTGCCAAATTCGCAAGTCGCGACAAAGAAAGTTTCTGCCCAGATATGGCTCTGATCCTTGCTCAACATATTGTATCTTACTCAATTTATCTTTATTTCTTTTTTTGCTATCTATGTTCATCTGCATTCGAACCAATATCTAGAATGAGCTGTACAATGAATTACCACCGGCTAAAACCGAAAGGAAGATGTATTTACCACTGTTACCATTGTTGAAATTGCTATGAGCTTATTTTACAAGGTTACCATTCATGGAATCTATCTTTACGTCATTACTTTCATGCAGTCAAATATCATAGCTTAATGGAATCTTGCCCCTAGTTCAGAATCAATCTCATTATGCTGTTGATATACCAAATCAGCTTTTTATGCTGTGGGTTTTCCTTCCTCCAATTATGGACATACAAGTCCCGGAACCTCCTAAAAATTACTCTGCTTACAGACTGTTATGTCTATTACCAGTGGTATATTTATACTCACCATCAATCGGCCCCTTTATAAAAAGAAAGGTTCCACTTAAATAATTTTTCTTTCGAACAACATAAGCTTAACAATTTAAGCTTTTAGATGTGGTATTCGTTTACCAGTGGTATTGAAATTAGCTTTCATGGGAAGTCGAATTTCATTTAATTTAACTAGTAGAGCCTTAGCGCAACAAATGACTGCAGTGATGCGATCAAAACAAGGATGATGTGCATTTGAAAAAACCTCTTGGCCCAGAGGCAATGACAGATGGTCTCTTGCTGGCATTTGTGTTTGATTCTGGCAACATATTGTTAAAACTGGCGTCCTGGACGGATCTTGTTTAGCTGTTAAAGTGGGACCATAACTACATAATTGCCAGCTTTCTATAATCTTGTACCTACAGCTTTACATGATGAGATCATATTTTCCTTTCTGTGTGGGACTGCCCATGTGGTCAGGGATGGAAGTGTTCTGGAGTGGTTCAAAGGACATACGTATTTGTGTAAAATGGGTTGTAAAAGCTGTTGCATGTGTCGTAGGTTTTATTATGATGGATTGATGATGTTAGAGTATTCTGGGCGGTTTCCTGTGGAATATATGAAGTAGCCTCGAACTTACCTTCAGATTATGTATTATTATTTTTATGTTTGATGGGATGGGTTTTGATGATATCAAAGTGTAGCGTGTGAACTCTCAATAATTGCATGATTATATGATAAGATTGAAATGTGAACATGATAACCATTCAGACAGCCACTTCCTAGAGAGGTATAATCATTGAAACATTGTGCCTATTTTAGTATAATAATGGAAACCACCCTCTTGTTTGTCAAGTTATCAATGTTTTCTTGGTTGAACAAAAACCCAAAAAAAAAAAAAAAAAAAAAAAAAGGATAACTACACTTTTTTTTGAAGTTTGGTGTAACTACATATAAATTTGTGGTTTAGAAAATACATCTATCACCCCTGAAATTTGTTTTCGGCTAATAAATAAGTTCATTCATTGGTTAAAATTCACCAAATTTGCTGATATTAACAAAAAATTAAAAAAAAAAAATTTAACCCGATTGATTTATTACTAGTTTATTGTAGGTCATATAAATTTTTATATGACCAAACTACTCTCATACATCTTCACGCTTTAATGCATGTGAAGAAGTATATCTTCATTGCTACAAGGGTAGTTTAGTTCAAAAAAATTGTTTGACCTGCAATAAGTAAATAATAAGTCAATCGAGGTAAATATCAATTTTTTTTGTTGGTTAATATAAGTAAATTCAGTGAATTTTGACTAAATAGGGAACTTGTTTGTTAAACGAAAGCAAATATCAGGAGTACTAGATTTAATTTTTCAAATTATAAGAAATTTATGGTTACATTTTGTGGTATTTTTTAAATTTTAATCCAATGCAACCATTTTTCCATTTTTCTTCAAACGTCAAAAGAGGAACCCAAAATGAATTTAAGCAATAAATTTTTAACGTAATCTTAACTTAACTTGTCTTTATTTATTTTGGCTTTCTTTCCGAATTATTCTAATATATGGATGTCCAAAGAAAGCAAATAATGACACATAAAAATCAAGCTTAATCAAATCTCTAATATTTACATGATTCATGGGATCTTTATTTTGTAATATGATTTATAGGGTCCTACGCCTATGAGATCCTGATTCTATATTAATCACTAGCGTGTGTCTCGTGCTATGCACAGATTAAATTAATTAATAAATAAAATATTTTTTATAAAATTTTTAAAATAAAATAAAAGAGATGTTTTTAAATTAATAATACAAATAAGTTTTGTTTTTCAAATTACATTGCCTGAATATAAAAAATAAATAAATTAAAATTCACATTGTATATAAAGAGATATATCAATAGAAATAATGGAATAAATATTACTTTTATAAACTAAAAAACAACCATCTTTATATTGAAGAAAGTTATTAAGAATAAATTCAAGTATGATTTTAATAATATATTACCATATTATTCAAAATTTTGTTAATAAAATTTAGCCAAATTCTTGAGATGATAAATTGCAAAGTAAATGATGAAAATATAATTAACTTGTTGAAGTTGAACATATAATATATGAAATAAAACAATAAACCAACTAAATGACTAATTAATTGAATTGCAACTTTAACACAAAATGATTATAATTAAAACAAAATTTATATATTTCATGAACCCATAAAATAAAATTAATAATAAAAAAAGTAAAAATCAATGAAAATAATTTCATTCTTAATTGATCTCATGAAATGAAAACTGATAATAGAAAAACTTAAAACTCAATAAAAAATCAAACATAAAAAATTTCATAAACTCATAAAAAAATAATAAATACAAATTAAAAAAATAATTATAATTTAACACAAAAATTATATATTTATGAACTCATGAACTCAAAATTGATAAATAGAAAAAGTAAAAAGCAATGAATTTTTTTTCGATCTTTCATGGTCTCATAATACAAAATTTGATAGTAAAAAAATATAAAAAATGATGAAATAAATTTCGAACATAAGATATTTCGTTAACTCATAAAATAATGATAAATTCAAATTAAACACAATGATTATAATTAACACCAATATTATATATTTCAAGAACTCCTAAAATAAACATAGACAATAAAAAAATAAAATTTAACAATAAAATTAAGATCTTTCATGATCCAATGAAAATAAATTGATAATAAAAAATAAAAATCAATGAGAAAAATTAAACATAAAAACCTCCATGAACTCATTAAAAATGATAAACACAAATTAAACAAAAACAATTATAATTAACACAAAAATTATATATTTCATGAACTCATAAAAAAATTAAAAATCAAATGAAAAAATCCTCAAGCATAAGAAATTTCATAAAATCATAAAAATTGATGAATACAAATTAAATAAAATGATCATAATTAACACAAAATTCATTTTTCATGAACTCATGAAACAAAAATAGACAATAAAAAAGTGGAAAACAATAAAAAAAAAATCAATCTTTCATTATCTCACTAAAGAATGTTGATAATAAAGAAAAATTAAAGAACAATAAAAATAAATTCGAACATAAGAAATTTTATGAACTTATAAAAAATAATAAATATAAACTAAACTAAAATAATTATAATTAACACAAAAGTTCATATATTTCATGAATTCATGAAATAAAAACTTTTAATAAAATAAATAAATAGCAGTAAAAAATATTTCGATCTTTATTGATCTAATGAAATGAAATTTGATATAAAAAACTAAAAATCAATCAAAAAAGTTGAAACATAAGAAAATTTTAATGAACTCATAAAAAATAATAATTAAAAATAAAAATATTATAATTAATGCAAAAATCATACATTTCATGAACTCATGAAACAAAAATTGATAGAAAAAAAAGTAAGGCAATGAAATATTTTTTCGATCTTTCATGATCACTTTAAACTAAAATTGATATTAAAAATAAAAATTAATGAATAATTTCGAACATAAGAAATTTTGTGAACTAATACAAAATGATAAATACAAATTAAATAAAAATAATTATAATTAACACAAAATTCATATATTTCATGAACTCATGAAATAAAAATTAATAATAAAAAGAAAAAAACAATGAATTTTTTTTATCTTTTATAATCTCATGAAATGAAATTTTATTAAAAAAAATGAAAGATCAATAAAAAAATTTCAAACATACGAAAATTTCCATGAACTATAAAAAATAATAAATACAAAATTTAAAATTGATAGTAACAAAAGTAAAAAAAAAAAATTCGATATTCATGATCTCATGAAACGAAAATTGATCGTAAAAAACGTTAGAAATCAATGAAAAATTTACGAACTCATAAAAAAATGATAAATACAAATTAAATCAAAATAATTATACTTAACATAAAATATCATATATTTTATAAACGCATTAAACAAAAATTGATAATAAAAAAATTAAGAAATAATGAATTTTTTCCCGTCTTTATTGATCTCATGAAACAAAAATAGATAATAAAAAAATTTCAAACATAAGAAATTTTATGAACAGATAAAAAGAAACAAATTTTAAATAAAAAAAATTTTAACTAACACAAAATTAATATATTTCATGAACTCATGAAACAAAAATTGATGATTAAAATAGTAAAAAGCAATAATTTTTTAATTTTTGTTGATCTCATGAAATAAAAATTGATAGTAAAAAAAATTAAAGATCAATGAAAAAGATTTCAAAGCATAAGAAAAGTTTCATGAACTCAAAAAAATAATTATAATTAACACAAAAATCATATATTTTTTGAACTCATGAAACAAAATTGATAGTAAAAAAAGTAAAATCAATGAAAAAAATTTCATCTTTCATGATCTCATAAAATGAAATTTGAATAAAAAAAAATGAAAGATCAATAAAAAAATTCAAACATAAGAAAAAATTTTGAGCTCTTAAAAAATATATATAATTAATACAAAAATTATATATTACATCAAACCATGAAACAAAAATTGTAGTAAAAAAAGTAGGAAAAAATGAAAAAAGTTCAATCTTCATGATCTCATGATACAAAGTTTGATTGTAAAAATCGTTAGAAATCAATGAAAAAAATTCGAACATAAGAAAATTTATGAACTCATAAAAAAATGATAAATACAAATTAAACCAAAATGATTATAATTAACATAAAATATCATATATTTTATAAAATCGTTAAATGAAAATTGATAATAAAAAAAGTGAAAAGCAATGAAACTTTTTTCGATCTTCATTGATCTCATAAAATGAAAATAGATAATAAAAAAAATTAAAAATCAACTAAAGAAATTTCAAACAAAAGAAAGAAATTTATGAACTCATAAAAAATAAATAAGAATAATTATAACTAACAGAAAAAAATATATTTCATGAACTCATGAAATAAAAATTGATAATTAAAAATTAACAACAATAAATTATTTTTTTATTGATCTCATGAAACGAAATTTTATATTTAAAAAAATTAAAGATCAATGAAAAAGATTTCAAAAATAAGAAAGTTTCATGACCTCATAAAAAATAATAAATACAAAATAAAAAATAGATAAGTAGCACAAAAATCATATATTTCATGAACTCATAAAACAAAAATTGATAGTAAAAAACGTAAAAAGTAATGAAAAAAACTTCTATCTTTCATAATATCATAAAAACAAAAATTGATAGTCAAAAAAATTAAAAACCAATATAAATAATTTCGAACATAAGAAGTTTCATGAATTCAAGAAAAATAATAATATATTGATAAACTCATGAAATATAATAACTAATAATATGTATAAAAAAAAAAAGAACCAACCAGAGAATTTGTTTGTCTCCATACCTTGGCTTAAGAAAGCACCCTTCTTTCATTCATATTTGCCTAAGATTTAAGAACGTCAAAAATCACAAAACTATAGAAATTAATTAAGAATTATGTTAGAATTTGAAATTTAAGGAAAGAGAAAGATAACTAACATTTTTTTTTTAAAGAAAATACAACATCCTTATTTGTTACGTATTATAATTTACCATAAATATTTGCATAAATCTTGGGAACCTAAATCATGCAAGTTTGAAAAATAAGAAAGGTGGACTTTGAAAAATAAGGAAGGTTACTAAACCATTAATATTTACAATTAGGTTTTATAATAAAAAAAATTAGGATTGAGTCAAAATTGCTCAATTTTTGTTAAAACACTTCCTTCAATTATATATATTAATAGATAATAATAATAATAGACAATAGACATGTTCAATTAAAAATTATTCCAATTTTAAAAATACGCGTTGAGGTAGAATAAATATGATCATATTGATAATTATGAATTTCAAAAAGACAATTTCTAATAATTTTATTAATTTCTGTAATTTATGAAAGTTTATATTTCTCAAATTTATGAAAATATGTAATTCCTGAAAAAGTAATTTTGAAATTTTGCTTTTTTTATTTTTTTATTTTTTAATTTTTTAATTTTTTGTACATTTTGTTGTATTTTCAAAATTTTTTATGTAATTTCTATCATTGCAAAAAATATATATTTATGTAATTCTTTCAAATAATAGTTTTTGAAAAATTATTTTAAAAGTATGAATTAATAATAAGTAATATCTATCAATATAATAATAAATAGGGGATATAATTTAAATATGATAAATGCATTAAAAATTATAGCATATATATTAATGCCTACTTACCAATAGAAAATTTTACAATTAAGAAAATTCAAAATTCTATAAAATTAGAATTTGATCAAAATGGAAGGTTTTGGTCAACAGACCGCCTTCAAATATATATATTAATAGAATAGATGTCATGTCCACCTTATTGTAAAGATAAATCAATACAATTTTTTTTACAGCTTTTGTAATGGTATTTTCTAATTCCTCTCCTCTCTTCACATACTCTCAGAGATCAGATCTTACTCTTATCTTCTCTCAAACAAATTGACACTCATTTATATTGCAATTGCTTAATATTTATATTCATGTTGATATCTAAATTTTAAGATAAAATTTAGTATATTACTCTTTGTAATGTAATTTTTTTATATTTATTAATATAAATATATTTTAAGAACAAAATAATTTATATTTTTAGAAGAGAGAAAAATACAAACAAAAAAAAATCTTCAAAAAAAATCAATTTGACCATAGTAATTTTAGATACAATACAAGGATAGTTTAGTCGATTAAAGATAAAAAGATGTCAAAATACGAAAAAAAAAAAATCAAGGCTAAATTCCATTTTATCCCCTTGTGTTATCCTAAAACAACTAAAAACCCCTCTTGTGTTTTAGAAGTAAGCTAAGAACATTTGTGTTTTAATAAATTCAACAAAAACAAAATCCTTATTAGAAACTAATGGAATGTGGGTGCATGCGCCTGAAGTGCGTTTGGGCTTGATTTTTTTTACATATTTTGATACATATTTATCTTTAATTGACTAAAATGCCCCTCTATTGGATCTACAATTACTATGGCCAAATTATTTTTTTTTTCTATTTTTCTCTTTTAAAAATATAAATTTTTTTATCCTTAATACATTTATATTAACTATCAAAAGATTAAAAAATAAAAAACTAACATTATAAAGACTAATATTCTAAATTTTATTTTTTAAATTTAGATATCTACATGAATATAAAATTCAACAATTATAATAATTATAAATTAAAAATTAATTTTAAAATTATTTGAGATTAATTAAAATATATATTTGATTAATATAATTAAGTTAATTAAAAAATAAAAAAGAGAGGCTGGGGCGACAACGACCCTCCACCCCGGCACAAAAGGGCAACAACACCTCTTTCTTTATCTGGGCGATGTCGTCATCCATTGTCGGGCTCCCTCTTTCTTTATCTGGGTGACGTTGCCGTCACCTAGATCTAATTTGGGCAACGGCGACGTCTGCAGATTTGGGGGGACAGAATGTGTGTGGGGTGGAGTAGGCTTTTTCTTTAATATATAATAATATTTTTCAATAATTTTGAATTATTTATATATAATATGAGTTAAATAATTTATTGAATCCAGACTTTTTATTTTTTAAAATTTAACAATTGAGATTAATTAATTAGATCTTACGATCAATATTTAATCAATAAAGATCCAACGGTCATTAAAATAAAAAATAATATATAAAAAAAGGACATAACAATCACATGAAAAAAAAAAAAGTTAAGACTGTTAAATCACTTTAACGAAAAGGGGCAAGTGAATTACATTGAATCGCAACATATGGATTTTTTTGGTTGCTATTTCGCGAAAATATAGAAGAAAAAATGAAATTTAGCTAAAATAATATAAATAGGCACCAAAATGCCTCTCCTGCTTTATTAACAACTACTATATATACAACACAGTCAAAATACATGTGCATAATTAATTTTAAATTTTAAAAACTCATTAGTCCTTTAAAAAATATACATATTTATTGGATAAATAATTATATCAAAAAAGTAAAAGAAATTATAAGAAATTATTGGGAAAAAAAAAAGATAAAGAGATGGCGAAATTGGGAAGAGAGATAAATTTGTAGTAAACTGACCAAAATGCCCTTGTAAATTAAAATTTTTATTTTTATTTATTTTTTAAAATTTTCTAATGTCTTTCGTGAATCAAGTGGATAATTTGTAATATTTTTCCAACCATTTTGTCCGATTTTTTATAATATTTTTTATATTTAAAAAAATTAAAAATACAATAAAGGCAAAGTTGTCAATTCTATACCTCTATCCAAATATTAAATAATTTCACCAAACATCAAGGGGTATTTATAATTTTTAAAACAACAAAAAGGTATTCGTAATTTTATCAAATCTCAAGAGAGATCGATGTGATTTACCTTATAATATAACTATAACTTATTCACCGAAAAAATTAAAATAACAATCAATAGAAATAGAGCGAATAGTAATTTACCCCCTATGATACCAAAAATGGGCAAATTACCCCCTATGAAAAAAAATAACAATTTACATCCCTATATAAGGAGGTAAATTACTTCAATTTTGAAAATATAGGAAGGTAAACAACAACATTTTAAAAATATAGGGTGGGTAAATTGTTATTTTATTTTTTATAAGCGGACTATTTACCTATTTTACATAACACAAGTATGTAGATTGCAATTTATCCAATAGAAATACGACACAAAGAAAGCAGTCACCCTGTTCTGTTTAAAGCTTTGGCAGTATATACTCCACGCAAGTTTCTGCTCAATACGTCTCACAATTTATACCAATGTGTTTTTCAAGGAAAGGAAATATTATCTCCATGTTCTAATATATATAACAACATAGCAAACTGAAAAATTATGGCTGCAGAATATTAGTTTGAACATCATATGCTGTATTTTGACGTACTGAAGATGTTCATTAAGAGATATGTGATAGAAAAGATGGTCCCTTCGTCAACAACTGCAAAATAGTTTTGGTCCATCACAACATCGAAAACGATAGCCTAACGGTTTTGCCAGCATGCATTCTACAAAGAGGAGTTTGTGCTCAAAATCCCAATGAGATGAACCTGAAGAGAGAGTCTTCGTCTAGCTGTTGTAATTCCTGTTCTGACTGCTCCGCCTCCGACGATGTTTGCTGAAATTCGTGTTTCTCCCTTTGTTCCTGTGAGAGAGGAAAAAAAAAAGGAGTCAAGGGATCAATTTTTCTATTCAGAAATCTTTACATCCTGATGTGTATGAAATTAAGAGTGCATTTTCTTATGATGTTGCCATGACCGGTCTGATACTATCAGAATAATGGTTATGACCATAAGGTGAATGTGCTGGCTGTCAAAATGCTACAGATAATTCTATCCTCTTTAAACAAAGTTTACAACACAAATATTTCAAGAAACCAGTTATTCGTTATACCTTGTGAGCTGATTGGTCGGCTCATCCCTCAAACTGATTGCTGCTAGTTGGCTAGATAGCTCACCACTCTGACTGTAACTAGAATAAGCACTTCCGGTCATTGTATCAACTGGCCATGTCAGCGGAAGCATCAATTCCCTACATCAAATAACAGTTCTCTACATAGTATTAGACAATTTACTTCTACATACATGCTCAACGCTCCCTTCTATATCCATGCAAATTGAGTGAAAAAGTTGAGTGACCAAGAGAGAGAGAGCTGCCACAGGCTAGTCAAGACAGTAACACAACATATAGAGTTTCAGGCAGGTAGAGGCAATATTTTGATGTTAATAAAGAAAGCAATTGATAATGTTATATTCCAAAAGTCACATATGCAGCTTATACCAAGAGAGAAGTTTGCCTACCCTTCAACGCGTTTGCAGAAACAACGGTTCATTTGATTGAGAGTGTAGTTCCCCAATAGAATGTCAAATTCTTTGCCAGTTCTGGTATCTCCAGTCCTGGCAAAATATCCAAAACTCTAATAACTTGTGTCTATTGAATTTTCCCTGAGAATGTCTACAGTCCAAATGAGTTTTAGTGTGCCCTTGATATCACACCATTCCAGCAGCTGACAAGAGGGTCCTGCTATTGAGCAAACAGTTTCATCTTTATGCTGCGGACGCCAGCCATTAGAAAGCTTCACAAGAAGAGAAACTGCTTCTTTTCGTATTCCCAAGTCCTGAAGTCTGGTTATGGACTGACGAAATTTGTCACTGAAGCAAACCTGTAGCGAACAGCAGTTTAAGTAAAGTTATAGTGGTCTGTTGTCTGATAACTATCCATAGCTTTTGCCTTATATATTGATCAAGATTCAAAAGACGTAAAGCATCGAGCCGTTTAGAGTGTTTCCTCTTCAATTTTCATATCTAGTATTTCTGGAAATGAAAACAATATTAAGACTTTGATACAAAAATCATACATATCTAATTTTTTTAGAAGGAATGTTAAAAAGGAAATTAGATACTTCTGTTATTTCTCAACAAAATAAAAATTTGAAAATACAAGACAAACAATGACAAGGTAAACATACATTGTACAGGTAACCAACATAGAAGAAGAAAAATTCTCCAAATATTAACAAGATTATAGAATAGCTATGCAAAAGTTAAAATTACAAGTTTTGGTAAAGAGCAAAACTAGAAACTGGTAAAGAAATTGAGGAATCTGTATTATAAGGGCATCGTACCTTCCACTTTGCCAGTTTGAACATTATAGAGTCCATATGAAACAAGGAATTCAGCTGGCCAACCTCAATTAAGTGCCTGGCAACTGCCAGAGACAAGTTATTATCCTCATAAGCATTATAAAAACAGCCCCGACTTTTGGCATCCATGACTAGTTTTTTCCACACAGAACCGCTGTTTAACAAAGTAGAGGCGCTGCCTAATATCCAAAGGCAGTACCTGTACAATAGACCCAGAAAGCATCAAGTAAATTTAACCATATCTTGTCCAACAAAATTCTGTAAATGCATTTGCTAATATAGATAACTAACTACCTTGCTCGGGTCAAAGCTACATTGGTCCTTTGACGATTATCAAGAAAACCAACTGAGCCGTTCCCATTGCACCGGACCGTGGAGATTATTATTACATCTTCTTCACCACCTTGAAAACCATCAACAGAGCGGACATTTACTGAAAAGGTATCATTTGCATCAGTACTGTAAGTATTTCCAAGTGATTCCTGAATTGCGCAGACCTGAGCTTTGTATGGCGATATGCAACCAACCCGGACCTTTGTCTTGAGGTAATAGATTCTATGAACCAAGAGAATTCAATGAGAACCCCAAATATGTTGATAATCAACAAAGAAAGAGTGAAAGCTGGGAATAAAGTGTGAAATTTTTTATCAATATTTGGGAATTCAGCAGGTTAAAAATAGCATGAATACCTTTATTCAGTTTGGATACTATCTCAGCAATCACAGAGACCTCCACAATGTTTTTCCGACTACACTTAGTATCAAATTCTTCTCTCCCATTAGTTATATTTATGAAAGAATAGGAGCCAAAGAATTTTTCTTTGAGGAAGCGCCTCTCATAAGCTCTTTCTTTAACATTTTGCCCGTCTCTAATTTGATCTCCGTAGAACTCCATATTTGGAAATAAACTAATGAATGGATGCATTCTATACTGAATGTTGAGAAGATGCTTGCTGCATCCTAATTTGACAAGCCTCTCAAATAGACTCCGGCCAAATCCAGCTTTCTCACAAACCTGTCAGTAAAACAAAATGTCAATGACAGAAATGAACCATTCTCGAACATCAACAATCAATGGACAACCTAAAGTTGATTTCAAACCTTGCTTATAACCATTGCAGGAAGTTGTTTCTCTTCACCAACAAGTACAGCATGGCGGAGTCCAGGAAGCTGCAAAGGAATACAGGATTCACATTCTTTTAGCTGTGCAGCTTCATCAATTATCACCAATTCCAATGGTTTCATTCCTTCTGTATGTAATTTCGCGGAGCTAGAAACAGTGCAAAAAATTAAGTATGCATTTTCCAGACAGAATTTCCTGATTGTGTCACGGTCAAAGAATTTTGGGACTGAGAACTTTTCACCGAGGAGTTTCAGTACTTCCAGGCACAGTAATCTTCTCCTACATAGAATTTCTTCCTTTCCAGTTAAAGCTTGCTTTAACCGCCCTTCATCTGTGATATCAACATTACGCAGGAAACTTTCAAACTCTTGGAGTAGATCAAGGACTTTAATCATGTCGTTTACCACTTCCAAAGGAAGGCATGAAGTAGGCATATGGGTATACAGTCCTTCTGTACAAAGGATGAGATGCTCTTCAATAGCAAAGAATTTCTTTGTAAAAAATTCCTCAAACGTCCAGGCATGCTCTTTGTGTTGCTTGAATCTGAATGCTTGTTCTTACTACAGTCCTTCCCTCCTTCACACTTGGATTTCCTTCGTTCTTGTAAAGGAACCTTTTTATTTAATTTTTCCTTCTTGTTTCCCTTTGTTCTTTCAATTATTAACTTCTTCCAAAGGTTCTTTCTGATATATTTTTTAAATTCTCGTTCTTCGTAAGATCCTCTTTGCCTTGCAAGCCATTTAACCCATCTTGCCCACTGAATTCATTTCCGTTTTCATTTTTCTTGTCTGCATTCTCATCATCATTTCCATCTCTATCACTGTCATCTCTGTTTTCCTTTTTCTGTTGTTCCAAGAACAGTAAATACTGCCCTTGAGGGTCTTCAAGTAGGCGTGTCATCTGGTCCAGAGTACCTCTCCACCCAGATAGCGGGGCAAAACAACAAGCTAAGACGGAAATACGATAATCAAGAAATACATCATAAAGGTCTTCAAGCTCATCAATTTTCATTCTCTTCCCATTTCCAAACAAAACTACATCCCCTAATCCGTAAGTGTCATGCTGTAACGTACCAGCTAGACAACTCACGAAGCGCTTTGTGACTCCTACCACAGCAACATTAGTGGGAGCGCAAGTCAGTGTCCTGCACTTCAATCCTAACAGGGCGAATATTAATGAAGCTATTGTTCTTGTTTTTCCAGTTCCAGGGGGACCCCATATTAGCTTCACACTATTTTGATGATGACATTTGGTCAATGCAATGCAATTCAAGATAGCAACTTTTTGGGAATCATCAAGGCCATGTGAGTTAATTGCTTCCTGTGACATTGACACATCAATGCTGGAGCAAAGAGTACAATTCCCTTCCATCTGCATAATATATAAAAGATGCAATAAGAATTTCACAGTATTAATATCGGAGAGAATTCAACATCTTGTAGCACAAAGAAATATAATCTTACAGATGGATCAAGTCTAAGCACAGAGTTGATGATGTTCCTGTTTCCATATCCACCTAGATGCAATGCGTTCCATATTCGATTGTTTGTTGTCAAGTTCGTAAGATACACAGCAAAGAGTCTCTCCCTGGTTTCGTTCCCTTTATCGTCACCTTTTTCGAAATTGATAGGTTTTGAAGATAGGATCCGGATATTAACAAAGTCATCTTCATCCTTCATGCCTTGAACAAAAGCAACAACATATGACCTTTTAGGTCCATTCAGATCATCGATACACCTTGGTTTCACATCCGTCAATGCAATTAAGTCCCCAATCTCAGGTTCATACGTCCCCGGTTTGTCACCACTCTCTGTCGTTCTCACAGTTATCCAGTACTTAGGAATCCCAGATTCTACACTTGCGACATCAAATATTTCACAAGCAGGAGCAGAATGCAAAGTTGTCATATTGGACCGCAGATCAGCATGTGTTTCTTCAATAAGTGGGTTGACAAATGACCTCAGATAACGTTCTGCTGATGAGAAAGTCTCTGGGATTCGACTTACCTGTCAGAATACAAATTGCTCAAAACATGCAGCGAAAAAACATCAATACTGCATAGCTTTTCTTTTTAAGGCCTTGCAGAAAAAAGATATAGAATACAATTAACCAGAGATTAAAAGACAAAGCAAA
The DNA here is from genome assembly GCA_034509725.1 of Sesamum angolense. Classification (NCBI taxonomy): domain Eukaryota; kingdom Viridiplantae; phylum Streptophyta; class Magnoliopsida; order Lamiales; family Pedaliaceae; genus Sesamum; species Sesamum angolense. The sequence continues at coordinate 8,353,723 of JACGWL010000010.1, forward strand.
TGGACTAAGTTTGGAAATATTAAGAATGCAACTAAAATGAACAGACAGATTCAACAAACCTTATCCCTGTAAAGATTTTTGTTCATTACATCAGCTAAGGACCAAGAAAAAACCAAATGAATGAACCACCCTTCAGCGTCATCTTCTTTTCTTTTCCACATTGCGGAAATCATATATTCTTCCCTGCACAAACAGAAGCTCATACAAGTATTAACCCAACGGTTATCTCAAAACTTCATTTTTTTCCCGCCCTATTTTTCCCTTTTCTTTTATGGAGAAGAGAAACACGCTCATGGTTGCCTACCAGTGAAGCAAACCAACCACGTACGGACAAGATCAAAAAATTTGCTCCAAAAATCAAAGAAAAAGCTTTCCTAAAGCCATTTCCGGACAAAATTGCGAAGAACTCCAGGAAAAAATGAAAATAACAGGGGGTAAGTTAAAGAGAAGTCAATCAAAGAAAATCAAGCATGGCCACCAAATTATGAAGCAGCAACTAACTTACTACAGTCTTCTTGCAAGATCACAGCAAGCCCTTCTCAATTTTCGACACTCACGCACTATCGCTCTCTGTTGATTGTGGCAATACAGATATTCGAAGCTTGGAAGAGCTAAAATGGAGAAAAACGTAAGGGTTTCCTTCTTGGGAAGTAATGTGAATGGAACGAAGAGTCCGAAAGGAAACTATCAAACTTTTACTTTTCTCACGTAGATGTAATATTCCCCCCCGTATTATACTGAAAATACAAAAACGTCATTTTAAGGTTTTTTTTTTTTAAGAAAAAATGATAAATTATTATTAATTGAAATAAATTGATTATAATATTTTGTGTCGAATATCAATCATTACAATCATATACTTTGGTCAATAATATCAATTATCAAATAAATGAACTCTAGTCAAGACCTATTATTACAAGATAAATAATACTTACTATTCAGCAGACACAACACTCTTATTATTCAGTAAACACAACATTCTACGTATGAGGAGGGATTCGAACCCGTAATTTTTAAGATCGTAGGATCTCAACTTCGTCCTCTTTAAGTTAATAGGATAAATTGCAACCAACTTTCCTTTATTAGCCAAAAACGACAAAAAAAAAAAAAAAAATCATAATTTATCTCCCCCAATTTTTAAAACTTGCGCAGACTACCTCCTTATATCATGGGGTGTATATGGCGCACCTTATCCGTGATTTTGATTTTTACCTATAAAATCAAATTTATATTCCTAAATGTGAATCTTAGGAAAATGCTCGAGGAATAAGTGCTAAGAAATGAGAAAAAATCAAGTTTTGACCATCGACAGGTTGGTTAAAGTTATTATTATTTCATCATATATTTTTGTTAATTATTTTTTTTCAAATGAGATAAATGATGCTGAGCTAATTCTAGAGGTTAATTTTGATCAATTTGATCATCAAAATAGAAGTACTTATTATAGTAATAATGAGAATGAAGATGATTGGGTGTGAGTTATTTTGAATTTTACAAATTTGAAGTAGATTTGACTACTTTAATTTAATTGTTTGTCAATTTAATCAGAATTTATATTGAACACTTTAGTTTATGCACTTATTATTATTCAATCGAATGTTATTTATTTTAAGTTTGGTTTTATTTTCATCATCTTTTTGCTTAATTAATTGATATACAATGTGTTGTTATATTATGTATGTATATTTATATATATATATATATATATATATAAAATAGGTTTCGGGTCAACCAGTTTTTTTAATCCAGTCTGACCCGTGACCTAGTAACTTGACCGGTTCAATCTTCGATGCAATTCTGAAAATATTGGTGATCACATAAACTACTTGATTAGACAATCCCCATATGTTATAGCACTGTTGCATGTTTCAACGAAGTGAGCTACGTGCTGCTTAGGGTTGTCTTTGCAATCAATTTATCGAAATTCTTATAATTTATAATTTTACTAAATAAATAGACCAAAGTGAAGAAAAACAAACATAAAGTAGTTATTTAACCCTTCAAAAAATTAAAATTCGATCATATTTTACCGAAAAATGGTCAAAAAGAGATCAAATGAGACAAAAATTTAAGTTTATTGATACCAAAATTAAGAAATAAACTTAAGAGATTGAAATAATTTTAAATGCAAGCTTAAGGGACCAATTAATGCTATTTAGCCATATTTTTTCTTACAAATTCAAGTTTGAGACTAGTATTTTTTAAATTTTATTCTAGAATTTCTTAACATATAATAAGTAGTAATTCATGTTATTTGTATTTCTTGTATAGTTTCATTATTTTTTTTAATTTGTTAACATCCTGTAATGCATTTTTTTTTTTCCGTATAGTTCAATAATTTCCCAAAATACCATATTTAACTTAAAACAATAATTATTAATATTATCACTGATACTGCAACTTTATATGCCTGAAAAACGGTATCGGTTGATAGGCCGATAATTTAGGAACCCATCCACTCTTTTACCATTTCCTACATTAATCCAACATATTTTAAAACATTCAATTTAATAGTAAATACTATTATCATTTTCTTGAAAAAAAAAAAAAAAAACAACTCTTTTTCTATTTTCTCCCTCCCCTCAACACTATATAAGTTCAACTAACCTGCAGCATTGACAGTTAATCAAACACTCTTGATCCCATTCTGTTTTATCCTTTTCAACAGTCTGTGCAGACACCATGGTTCTCTCCAAGACCACCTCCGAAACCGACGTCTCCGTCCACTCGACTTTTGCTTCTCGATATGTTCGAGCCATTCTTCCCAGGTAATTTTACATTTGCCTCTGAATCTTCTTCCTGACTATGTAAACTCTTAAATGAGGGTCATTCAATATGAAGGGGAAAATCATATTTTTCGTCTCATATATTAAGTTTATTTTCAATTTAGTCTTATTTGTTAGACTTTTCTCACATTTAGTCCCATTTATTTTAAAAGATTCTCAATGTTAGTCCCAAGTCACTTTTTCGTCTAATTTTTAACAGAAAAGTGACGTGAATTGGATGAAAAAATGACTTTTCGTTAAAAAATTGATGAAAAAAGATTTCAGACTAATTAAGAACATTTTAAAACATATGAGACTAAATGTGAAAAAAATCTAATAAATATGACTAAATTTGAAAATGAGTCTATTATATGTGACCAAAAAAATAATTTTCCCAATATGATATCTCAGTCAGGTCGAATAAGAAATTTTGGGGTTGAATGATCTTATTACCACCCGTTTTATAAAATTTTTAATTTGACAATGAGTAAATTGCATTTAATTAAATTTGAAAAAAAGTAGGTTTAAGATGGCGGAGCAGTCGATTCCGAAGGAAGCAGCATACCAGATCATAAACGATGAGCTAATGCTGGATGGGAATCCGAGGCTGAACCTGGCTTCTTTTGTGACGACATGGATGGAACCCGAGTGCGACAAGCTCATTATGGCTGCCATTAACAAAAACTACGTTGACATGGATGAATACCCCGTCACCACTGAGCTACAAGTAACTTACTTTTCCTCCCTTTCTCGATCAATTTACCCGATAATTTTTTCATTTGCAATATCATCTCTCCCAAAAATATTGGGTCTAAAATCGCAAATGGCCTAAAATTGTGTTGATACATATGGTGGAGATGTTGACTAATGGTTGATGGTTGGGATGCAGAACCGGTGTGTCAACATGATCGCACATCTGTTCAATGCCCCACTTGGAGACGGAGAGGCAGCAGTTGGGGTTGGAACAGTCGGATCATCAGAAGCCATAATGCTTGCTGGTTTGGCATTCAAGAGGAGATGGCAGAACAAGATGAAAGAGGCGGGCAAACCGCACGACATGCCTAACATCGTCACCGGCGCCAATGTTCAGGTGTGCTGGGAGAAGTTCGCGCGTTATTTTGAAGTCGAGCTCAAGGAGGTGAAGCTCAGCGACGGGTACTATGTGATGGACCCGGAGAAGGCTGTCGAGATGGTGGATGAGAACACCATCTGCGTTGCTGCTATCTTGGGTTCCACCCTCAACGGGGAATTTGAAGACGTCAAACGCTGAACGACCTCTTGGCTGAAAAAAAATAAAGAAACAGGGTAAGGATGCATACTGCACTGCAAAAGAAAATTGAATTTTTGCTACATTATAAATGACTATCACTTAAAAATACTGTTAAATCATCTATCTATTAATCACGGTTAAATAAAATAAAAGCAAAAACTTAAATTTTTACCACGATTAATTAATATTTGCCATGGTTTTAGTTATAGCCAAAGCATTAGTCATGACCAAGGCCATGGCTAATGTTTTGGTTCTACTTGCAGAAACAACGGCCTATGGCCACTGTAGTGGAAAATCATTATTTTTTCAAGTGATGGTTACGTTTATTTCTCAAATTTAATTCAATTGACTCCTTTGGAAAACTGTAATTTTAATTGTGTAAGCATGACGTAACAATTTTATTTCTGTACGAATTCATTTAGATAATTTTGTATTGTAATTTTTAAAAACTTCGCACATTGAGGATGAAAATAGACGGAATTTTGCTAAGACAGGCCATAAAAGTGCACCCAATTAAACTAGTCACATGCACTTTTCCAACAATTTCATCAAATTCCGGTCATTGTGTCGTCAACATGCACAAATTTTAAAATTACAGAATAAAATTACTAAAATAAATTCATACAAGATTAAATTTATTTTACGAACTCCTCTTTTCAATAATCAATAGGTCAAAAACCCACTTCTAAAAGTCGAAAAAAGGGCCAATACGAAACTCCAGGGCAACGCAACCACTGAAACGGGAGGCATTGAGCACTGTTTTAAAAGTTCAGGAGTCGCGTTGCTGTTTCTTGGATTTTGTGTCTATTACTATTCTTCTAGGGGGTAATTAATCCTTACTTCTGGCAAGAAGTTTAGTCTCTGAAATTGGATGTGGTTTATACAGATGGGAGACACCAATTCATGTGGATGCAGCAAGCGGAGGGTTTATCGCACCATTTCTGTACCCGGAATTGGAGTGGGATTTCAGGTTGCCGCTGGTGAAGAGCATCAACGTGAGTGGGCACAAGTACGGGCTGGTGTACGCGGGCATCGGGTGGGTCATCTGAGGAGCAAGAGACTTGCCCGAAGAACTCATCTTCCACATTAACTACTTGGAGCTGATCAGCCCACTTTCACCTCAAACTTCTCAGGGTTATAGCATACAATAATTGCCACACTCTACTCTACTGTTAATTTATAATAAATAATTTAATTATTATTTTAAAAAAAATATATATGTTAGTTAAAAAAATAATAAAATAATAAAGATTGTGGAAAATTATTAAAAAAATAGTAGGGGAAGAGGGAGAGAGTTGGAGGTTGAGAAAAGAAAAAAAACCGTAAATAATTTAAAAATAAATTGACAGACAAAAAAAATTAAGACATCAATGAAGTACTATTCAATTATAATAAAGTATAGACACTCTTGCTCAATTATTTTCTGATTCATATATACTTTTTTGAAATAAAATATGATTGACATTTTGGGACGTAAGATACAGGATAGTGATCGTATTTCGAGAAAAGTTAGTCTTATGACAAAAATTATGAATGAAGTTTTAAATGGAAAAAATGCAAGAAACCTTAATGTGATATTGCAAATAAATAAATTATTTTTTATGAAAAAAAATAGTAATTTTTCCTCTGTATTCTTTTAAATGCAGCATTTCATCCAATACGAATTACATTAACCCCGAATTGCAATTTTTAGTTCTGTACAAATTTATTATGGCAGTCATCCTGTAATTTTAAAAATATCGCACATTGAAAATAAAAATGACCGAAATTTGCTAAAATGACAATAAGGGCACGTGACCAACTTAATCGTTTTTCTTTTTTTGGGCAATTTTAGCAAATTTTAATAATTTTTATCCTTCAAGTGCGAATTTTTTTTTATGACAAGAAAAATTGCCAAAATAGGTTCCTAAAGAAATAAAATTGCAATTTTCGCTTTTAAGTGTGATTCTTTTCTTACCAAACAATTACGTATTGTTTCATTGATCAATATTATACAATTAAGAGTATTTACTGATGTTGCAGGTTCTAGTCAAGTAATTGCTCAGTACTATCAACTTATCCGCTTAGGTTACGAGGTAAGGAACTAACATGTAGTACCAAGTACACTACATACACTATAACTATGGCAAAATTGCAATTTTAGTTTTATAAGTATATTTTACATTCGATCCCTCACTTTACAAGATTTTAATTTTAGCCCTTACTTTTTATAAGATGCAACACATTGATTCCTATAAAAAACACATTTGGTCCTTTTTCTTTGTGAAAAAAATTAAAGGAGATAACGACATCACACATGCACATAGCTGTTAAATCTTCATGTCGAAGAAAACTGCATCACTTTTTGGTCCTATACCCTAAAAATCTCTCAAATTATGAGACGAAAAGTAGAATATATTGTATTTTTCTTTTTCTTGGATGTAGATTTAACGACACGTATGTGAAGTGATTACCTCATTTAATCTTTAATGAAAAGAAAGAAAAACCATGCGAATGCAGGGATATCGTAACATCATGGAAAACTGCCAAGAAAACGCAACGATACTAAAACAAGGCCTCGAACAAACGGGGCGGTTCAACATAGTGTCCAAAGACAATGGGGTACCCTTGGTGGCGTTCAGCCTCAAGGACAATAGTCGCCACAACGAGTTTGAGATATCGGATATGCTCCGACGCTTTGGGTGGATTGTCCCTGCATACACCATGCCGCCTGACGCGCAGCATGTGATTGTTCTACGTGTCGTTGTCCGAGAGGACTTCTCAAGGACTCTTGCTGAGAGGCTTGTTATTGACATAGGGAAAGTTCTTCACGAGCTGGACACGCTTCCTGCTAGGATTTCTGAGAAGCTCAACGCCATTGGGGAGCACAATCCTAACGTGGTTAAGAAGGATGCCATGGAGTTACAGAGGGAGATCACTACCGCTTGGAGGAAACTAGTTGCCGACAGGAAGAAGAAGACCAATGGCGTCTGCTAAGCCAATTAATCGATTAATGCAACATCTATCTTTCTTTGGGAAAAATGCAGTCCCCCCCATGTAAAATGAGCAAAAAATCTTCTTGTAAAAAATAAACTAGCAAATTATCCTGTGTTTTGGAAAAAGAAGCAAATTATCCCCCTTCCTGACCCCTATTTAAACCATTGATATGGGATAATTTACTTTATTTTTTAAAATATAGAAGAATAATTTATTAATTTTTTTTTTTTACAGGAAGATATTTGCTCATTTCACGTATCACAAGGATAAAGTGCATTTAACCCATTTTTCATTCCCCTCAAATCGGATGGTTAGGCACTGGTTTGAGTGTAGACTGAGCTTGCACACGTTTTTTGTTAGGCATAGTGGGTAGCGTGCATAAATGAGTAGTGCAAATTTAGGGGCGAATTGGAAGTGCTCATGTGTATGTACATAATTGGGCAAGAAGTCCTTTTGTGTAAATAAAAGTTCAATTTGCTTTTAATTGTCGATATCAAATAACAAAAATATATAAATAATAATACCTCAATAATACCTACTATTGCAATAGACAATAATTCCTACTATGAAATAGACCAACCTCTATTATACAACAGACAACATCCCACGTAAGCAGTGTGTTGTACGTGCAAATTTTAGTTTTTTTTTTTTTTTTAATACTATTGAATCTTATCTAACAAAATTTGATTATTTATTTTTTATCAAAATTAATTTACATTGTATAAAACCTTAATTAAGTCTACAACTTATATATTAATTTTGCAATCTACAGTGAAGATTCACTTTTACATATATAATTTATAAAAGACTAAATTGCTTTCTTTGTGTTTGGTCTGTGTCAGTGTCACGCTCAATCAAGTATTTTGCTTTTCTATCCTCATCCACCTCAATCTCATCCTTCACTCAAATTCTGCCTAAAGTGACATTATGAATGAGTGAATTATCTCATATTAAAAATAAAAAATTTAATTTACAATAACAAAATCATTCATCCAACTTATTTCAATAATTTTATGTAGCAAAGGATTTAAAATCTGTGAACTTTTATTTTGATTTATATTTGATGGAATTATAATGGATTTTTTAAATTCTTTTATTGTGAAGTTATTTAAAATTCGCATTTCAAACACTTTCACCAAATTCAAGTCCTATACAAACTTAGACTCAGACAAACGAGGGCTAGACAAGAATTTTCTCCTGTTTCGTGACAATTGGCAACCTCAATTATATAATCTTCACTGGCCAGTTGAACTTGATTTAATTTAATTTAATTTGTTTTTGCAGTTTTTATTTAGAATTAATTATATTTTGCCATTCGAACTATGTTTGTTTTTACACTTGGGCATCTAAATTTTTTCTGTGTCAACTTACCATTTCAATTTTACGGAATTTTGCATTTTGTCATTTATAACTATTTTTCCATCAAGTTTTTTGTCAAAAAAACATCACATGCGATGCTCATGTTTAAAGGTTGTGTGATGTGATATTTTTTGAATATGCACAATATGTGATGTTTTTGCGACAAAAAAAATCAGCTAAAAAAGATCATACATGGTAAAGTGAAAAATTTGCAAAATTGAAATGACAAATTGATATAAAAAAATTTAGATGTCAGTGTGTAAAAACGGACATAGTTCAAGTGACAAAATGTTATTTACCCTTTTATTTATTTATCAAACTTTTTTGACTACCTACTCGATGTCTTGGTTGATTAAACGAATCGGGCTTTCCTTTGAATTGGGCTCTGAATGCACTTCATGGGCCTAGGCCCTAACATACAACTTAATCCAGCCAGGATCACAATAACTAAAAAGCCCAATTGAATATGGATATCCGAGGCCCTTAAATATTTAATATTAGCAAAAAAAGCCAAATTATTTCCTTCACCCACCAATGATTGGAATCAAAATCGACGTCAGTGATTGAAATTAGAGAAATACTAATGGGGTTAATTAATTTTTGCTATCCAAATTATGACTATTTTTATACTTTGACATTCAATTTTTTTTCTGTGTCAACTTAACATTTCAATTTTATATAATTTTATATTTTTTATTTATAACTATTTATCCATCAAGTTTTTTGTTAGAAAATCATCGCATGTTGAAACCATTCATCGTAGCCGATATCGTCCTAAAAACAGCCGTGTGATCAACTATACGATACCACCATCCGCGGTCCATTTGGCAGAGGTATGGGTAGAGCGGTTTAAGCATGGGCTAACGTTCAGAGTTGTTCTGGTTTGAGATGAATCTTAGTTGCTTTCTTCTCACACGTGCGGTAGCAGTGCACATGTGATATTCAAGGGTTATGTGAAGTGATATTATTCATATATGCACAACATGTGATAATCTTTTCGGCAAATAAATCATCAAAAAAAGCGATAATATATGGTAAAGTGCAAATTTCGCAAAGTTGAAATGACAAGTTGATACAAAAAAAAAAAAATTTAATGCCAACAATTATAGTTCGAACAACAAACTATAATTTACCCATACTAATATTTAACCATTTCTCTATTTGAATTTGATAGTGCAAAAGATCATGAGGGTGTCATTTTATATAATTATAAGAGAATATATATATATACACACAAATCTCTCTCCTTTTAGTCTTTTTTTTTTATTTTTTATTGGAGCTTATATAGTGGTTGATATGTCACTGTAGCATTGACGAGGGGGTTTGGATTGTGTTGTGTTGATATTCTTTTTTGGATGTCTGTTAAGTCATTCTACTAAGCTTGTTTCCGAATAGCTATCTAAATTTCCTACATAATCCTCTTGAATTTGGACCGATTTCTAGATTTTAATACATTAAAAAAAATCAAACTACTTACTATATCGTTTCAATCATTTAATAATAATGGAAAGTACCATTCAATATCAATTATTATAATATACCATTTTTTTAAAATGTCAACATTTCTTTTCCTAAGTTTTTCTTCCATCATATTTAATTCCTTTTCTCTTTTAAATATAGATGGTTGCTTACTTTAAATAATGGATTGGAAGTGGTTTTTTTAACTTCTTAATATTGTAAGTTACAATGATTTCTTATAAAATTCATAATTATAAATATCTTTTTTTACTTGAAAAAATTATAGTTAGTCCCATAAAATTAAATGATCTTTTAATAAATATACGCTTGTAACAATCTAATTTATTATATTTTAATATATTTGACATAATTACGAATACTCTCTTGTTATTTAAAAAATTATCAATACCTCTCTAATTTTAACTGTCATCTAACAATTAACCCAATCCGTTAAGTTTTCATCTATTTTTTATGGTGAACTGACAAAAATACCCTTGTGAATAAAAAATTATAATTTTATTTATTTTTTAAAATTTTCTGATTTTTTTATGGGTTGAATGGATAATCTTTTTCTAATTTTTAAAAAAAATTTCCATCCACCCCATTTGATATTTTTATAAATTTTTAAATTTAAAAAAAAATCAAAGAATACTGAAAGGACAAAGTTGACAATTTCATACATTTTCATCAATCATGAGGTATTTGTAATTTTTCAAACAACGAAAAAATATTCATAATTATATCAAATATAAAAAAAAGGTCATTGTAATTTATTTTTATAATATTATTAATTTAAGTTCGACCAAACTTAATTTAATAAAAATTTTCTGCTTCTCATAATACATACATTACATTAAATTGTTGAACCCAGTCTATAAGAAGATGACAAGAGAGACCCAATCATCATAAGGGCCAAAACCGTCCATTTTAATTTTTATTCCATCACTATTTTAGTTCTTTCGCCCAGCGTTGTTTGCTTCAAATTGGCGACAGTCTGAAATTATTTCCCATTTTATCCAACCACCACTCAGAAATGTCCACCCAACCAAGATTCCGCTTCTTCCTCTACACTTTCCACTTCCTCCACTTGATCACTTGTACCTACTGCTATCCAGACCAGAAATCCGGCCCCCAACTCCCGTATGCGTGCCGCCCGCCCCACCACAGCTCGTACCCCTTCTGCAACTCTTCTCTGCCCACCAAAACCAGAGCTCTGTCCCTTGTCTCCCTCCTCACGCTCGAAGAAAAGATCCAGCAGCTCTCCAACAACGCCTCCGCCGTCCCTAGGCTCGGCATTCCGCCATACGAGTGGTGGTCGGAGTCCCTCCATGGAATCGCCTCCAATGGTCCAGGCGTTTCCTTCAATGGCACTGTCAAAGCTGCCACCAGCTTCCCCCAAGTCATCCTCACCGCTGCTGCCTTCAACCGCAGCTTGTGGGCTGCGGTTGCTTCTGCCATTGCAGTGGAGGCCAAGGCGATGCATCGTGTGGGGCAAGCTGGGTTGACTTTTTGGGCGCCGAATATTAATATTTTTAGGGACCCCAGATGGGGGAGAGGGCAGGAGACGCCGGGGGAGGATCCCATGGTGGCGTCGGCTTATGCTATAGAGTATGTCAGAGCTTTTCAAGGGCGGCATTACAGGTCATCTGCGAGGAGAGATAGATACAATTATGGCTTGCAGAGAAGGGTGTTGAGTGATGATTATGATGCTGATGATAGATTAATGCTGTCTGCTTGCTGCAAGCATTTCACTGCTTACGATTTGGAGAAATGGGGGCAGTTCACAAGGTATAATTTCAATGCCGTGGTAAGGTTATTCTTGTCTTTGATTTTGGACCTTTTTTATTTCCAAGCAGCTGATCACATAAATGAAACTTATGTTTAATGGGGGAAGAATATGATATAGAGGGTAGAACGAGATTGTTGGATTTGATCGATTTCATGCTTAGTGTAACTTATCAGGTCATAGCTCATAATCCCAAAAGCAGTATATACAGTAAACTGTGTCTGTCCATTAGAATAATTCTTCTTTCTTGGATTTATTGCTGCATGCTAGCACAATTGATTGGATCATGAAATTCTGAATCTTGCTCCTTGAACAATGCCTAAGATAAATAATTGTTTAAACGTGTGTTGATGCTAAGGGCGATCTTTTGTAAATAGCTTTAGTTGGTCAGGAAAGGAATACAACGATGTTAATCCTCCAGGGGCGAAATCCATCAATTAGTTAGAGAAAGAAGGTTACTTTTCCTATCTAATTGAATTGAACAAAATTCAAGTCTTAGTTGTTTCTATATAAGGTCACTGATCAGGATATGGCAGACACGTACCAAGCACCATTCAGAAGCTGCATCCAGCAGGGTAATGCCAGTTGCTTGATGTGTTCATACAATGCTGTTAACGGGATACCAGCATGCGCCAATCACAATCTCTTACAAAAAGCTCGAACGGATTGGAATTTCAGAGGGTGATACTTTCATATCTGTGTTTAATGAAAGAAAGAAAAAGAAGATCAATCAGATTATATACAAAGACTTATGCCTGTCTCATTAATACTGTGAATAGATACATCACCTCTGACTGTGATGCTGTGGCTACAATTTACGAAGACCAGAAGTATACGAGAACACCAGAGGATGCAGTTGCAGCTGCTCTCAAAGCAGGTTTGAAGTGTTATTGTTAGGTTTCCTGTGTCATCGAGATAAAAATCGCCATTTTTTGTTTCAACACTTAGTTCTGTATCTTGCCAGGAACGGACATAAATTGTGGAACTTATATGTTGCGGCACATGATGTCTGCAATTGAGCAAGGAAAGGTGTCGGAAGAAGATATAGATAGAGCGCTACTCAATCTGTTCTCTGTTCTCAAACTTCTCTTTGATGGAGAGCCCGCGAGAAATCAGTTCAGAGAATTGGGACCTGAAGATGTATGTACATCAGAGAACAGGAAATTGTCTCTTGAAGCAGCAAGGCAGGGTATTGTTCTTCTTAAGAATGAGCAAAAATTCCTGCCCTTGGATGTGCGTGCTATCTTCTTCCGTAGGTCCATTGGCTAATTCAATCTATGGTGGCTATACAGGTCTGAGTTTTCTTCATGCATAGATAAAGCACTTAATTAGTGTGACACTGATGTTCATTGCCGTTGACATTAGTGCTTTTTGTTGTATGCTTAAATCACTCATATTATGTAGCTAATAGTAACTTAAATAGTTAAACAAAGTGCTTCTGCAACGTAACTCACCCGTCAAGTGGCAACATAATCTCTGTTAAACAAACATTCAGGTTCTGTTCTTTTTGAAAAGAAAGGAAAAGAAAATATTGCAGCCTCAACTTCCAATCTGTTGCCTAATATGCTTAAAAGATTCAGGATTTTGCTGTTTTGTAGGAGTTCCATGCAACCCAAGGAGCATCGTCGAAGGACTTCAAGAATATGTAAACAATATATATCATGCCGCTGGTTGCCCAGACATACCTTGCAACTCAACCAATGATTTTGCCGAAGCTTTATCTGTTGCTAAACAAGCTGAGTATGTGATTATTGTGGCTGGCTTGGATTTATCTCAAGAAACTGAGGATCATGACAGATATAGCCTTCTCTTACCGGGGCATCAGATGGCACTTGTTACTGCTGTTGCTGCAGTAAGTAGGAAACCACTGATATTAGTTCTTACTGGTGGTGGACCAATTGATGTATCGTTTGCTGTTGGGGACCCGCGCATTGGTAGCATTATTTGGATTGGCTATCCTGGGGAGATGGGTGGGAAAGCACTTTCCGAAATCATTTTTGGACACTATAATCCAGGTTGGTACAAAATCTGATTTTCAAATTATGCATTGAGATGAAAGCTAGATTGCTGACAGAATAATGATTTGGGTTTCCCACAAACAGGCGGAAGACTCCCCATGACTTGGTATCCCGAGTCATTCACCAGCATATCAATGAGTGACATGAACATGCGAGCTGATCCTTCTCGCAATTATCCTGGAAGGACTTATCGGTTTTATTTAGGAGAAAGAATATATGGGTTTGGATATGGGCTAAGTTACACAAGTTTTACATATAAACTTTTATCAGCACCAACAAAATTGAGTTTAAAGGAATCAATCAACGGTAGACGATGGAGCAATATGCTTCACCAGAGAAGCCACAACCTCGAGTATGTACATGTTGATGAGGTGCTAGATTGCAGTTCATTGAGGTTCCAAGTGCAGATTTCTATAACGAACAATGGAGATATATATGGAAGTGAAGTTGTGCTTCTGTTTTCAAAAGCATTAAAAAATTTCAAAGGTTCTCCTGAAAGGCAGCTAATTGGATTTGAACGTATCCACATATTACCACATGGAATCGCTGAAACTAGCTTTCAGGTTGATCCCTGTGAGCATCTGAGCTTTGCAGATGAGCACGGGAATAGAATATTGTCTACTGGTGATCACATTATAATATCAGAAAACATAGAGCATGTTGTTTCAATCGAGACATGACAAAATAGTCTTACATTCAGGCAAACAGTCAAACTGAGCTTCGACTGGAGGCAGACCGGACCATTACCTTGTCGGGTGATGACTTCTTCGTTTCTTCTGTCAGTTCCATTTTAATGAATAATATGCAAATTTATCTCATGCTCGAGTTCTGAATACACTACAAGTTGCTGGTGAACAACATGCAATAATGAGTGGAGATGCATTTTCAAGTGTTTGATACGATGAGGAAGCTGTCTGACTTATGGAATTGGCAGAGTTGCTTCAATGGAATAATCAAGTGTGTCTATGATTCCCATGGTTGTGTTTGGTAGGTGGACAACAATTTTTACGGTGTGAAATTAGCTTTGAGTGCTTGGTAAGCAGAAGGAACTTTGTGATAGTTCTGAAAGTACTTTATATAGCATCGATATCAAGTTTCTATTTCAAATTTCTTGCTTATTTGCTTCAGTATCAGGTATATGGGTGCACGGTTTACACAACGCGCACAGACTCATTTGACAATTTACCCCTCCATAGTAACCTACAACACACTTTTGCTTGTAGAATATGAGGGAAGTGCATCACATCGATGGGAAAATTCTTGTCCAGATTAGGTTCGATCAAACTTGAATCAATTACAATGGCAAGTGCAATACACTTGTCATGTGATTGATGTACAGTTTAAGAAAAGTGACCAATTACAGAGCAAGTGATACACTTGCTCAGTGATTTGATTAGTTCGACTGCACGAATTATCTGCTATGCTTAGAAGTAAAGAAACCCCTTTTTTATTCTTGTAAAAAAAGGGCAAGAAATGGTTTAAAGTGATAAACTAAAATCCACATTCAAGTTTGAAGATCATAATCTCTTTTCCGATATATAAAGGGGAAAGGAAATCAACCGGCGAATACCCAATTGGGTGTGTATGTGCATCTGTCTGTCTGTGTTAGAAATTAATGGATGAATTATCTTAAAAATATATAATTTTTCACTATGCTTAATTATTATAACTAAAAAATTTATACTAAATAAAAATCAATCACAACTTCGCAACGGTCATTAGCTGTTATTTCTGCAAATATATACAAAATTATACAATATTTTGATTATAACTAAAAAACATGACAAATATTAATTAGTCGTGGTAAAATATTTTATTTTTGTTTTGATCAATTTTAATCATAATGAATAGTATTAATTTACCACGATTTTTGAACTGTAGACATTCATAATGTTACGAAAACTCAATTTTTTTGTAGTTATTAGACAATAAAAGAGGCTACTACACAGGCACAACATAAATAGGAAGAAATCTCCTAATTCAATTCAAATTTAAGTATATATTTTTTTTAAATATCAAATATTGATCATGACTAGAATTCTTTTCCAAAAGTATGATGCATATATATATATATATATATATATATATATATACTTAGATTAACTTGCACTAGAATTGATTATTTACTAACCATATTTTGACCACCAAATCACAATTCACAAATTTGCAACGCACCGAATTCAAAACAAAAGACATTTCAATCACCTAACCTAAACGGCCTAATTATTTTTTTATTATCAAAAAAAAGAAAAATAACGAAAAAAATATTTTTTTAATAAATTAACATTTTTATGTCGAGTCGCATTTTGAAATCGCGACTCGATAATAATTTTTTTTTTAAAAAAAATTTGCTCGAGTCGCGGTTGCACTCGAGCAAAAGTTTCATTTGCTTGTTTCACAATTTTCAAGGCTGACCGCCAGCTTGCTTTTTCTTTTTTTTCTTTTAATTTTATATTATTTTATATATATATATATATATATATATATATTATTATATAATATTATATAATAATTTATTTTAATACATAAATAAATAAAATATTTAAATAAATATATTAATATAACAATGATAATTAAAATTAAATAACGCATATAAAGTGAGATAATGTAAAATAAAATTTAACTATATTATAATATTTGTATTTATTACAATATTTATAATAATAAATTGTAATTTTTAATTAATAAATTTTTTAATATTAATTATAATTAAAAAAATATATAAATTTATAATTAAATAATATTTGCTACAATTTATTTAGTTATTAATTTATTATTGTCACGATTTTAGTATATATATATATTTATAATTTATAATTCATGGACACTCAGAAAAATTCGATGTAGTATCGGACATGTGTCGGCTCGGACACGACATTGAATTGTCCAAAAATCTAAAAAAAAAGGGGGGGGGGGGGGGAACTTTGTAGGAAACGCCATGGACACGGCTATTGACGTGTCCGACACGTTCCGAACACATTTCAATTTTTGTTTATAATTTTAAAAAAAATTTGGACTATTAAAAAAAATAGGCTTAATAAAAAGAAAAGAATTAAATCACTCTTTTAAACTAAAAGTATTAAGATAAAAATTACAAAAAAAAATAAGATATGTTCATGATTTAACTAATTTAAATTATTAAAAGTTTTCACTGATTTTGTATATTTTTAGAAAATTAGTCAAATCGTGAACATTTCTCAATTTTTAGTAATTTATCTTAAATATTTAGTTTAAAAAGAGTGAATTAATTTTTTTATTAAGCCTAAATTTTCTTTTTTATAAAATAGTCCCATTTTTTTGAAATTATAGACAAAAATTGAAAATGTGTTCGGAACATGTCGGACACGTCGTGTCTGTAGCGTTTCCTACACAGTCCTCTTTTTTTTTTAGATTTTTGGACACTTCGATGTGTGAGCTCGACAGTGTCCGATATTCATCGAATAATGTTAGAGTATCCGTGGATTATAAATTATAAATAATACTTATATAATACAAAAATAATAATAAATTATAATAATAAAATAATTTTGTAGCAAATATTATTTAATTATAATTTATAAATATCTTAATTATAATCAATATTAAAAAATTATTAATTAAAAAATTACAATCAATTATTATAAATATGCAATAAATACAAATATTACAATATAGTAAAAATTTATTTTACATTATCTCACTTTATATGCATTATTGCAATTTAATTATTGTTGTTATATAATGTATTTATTTTAATTATTTATTTTTTTTATGTATATAGATTATAATAATAATATATATATATATATATATAAATAATATAAAATTAAAAAGAAAAAAAAAAAGAAAAAGCAAGGCTGACCGCCAGCTTGAAAATTTTAAAAGAAGCAAATGAAACTTTGCAACCGCGACTCGAGCAAATTTTTTTTTTAAAAAAAAAATTTTATTGTCGAGTCGCGATTTCAAAACGCGACTCGACATAAAAACGTTAATTTATTAAAAAAAATATTTTTTTCGTTATTTTTCTTTTTCTTTATATTAAAAAAATAATTGGGCCTAACCTAAACATAACCAATAATTAAGATACGAATAAAAAATGTGATACATAATTTAATAATTATTAAATAATAAATTCATAAAAAAAAGACATCAAAATGATAAAATTTAAGTACGATCATCTCAACAATAACCATTAGGCTGTATCATAATTCAAAACTTAATTTTGATGTGTGTTTTTTGCAGGGTATATATATATATATATATGGGATAATTATATTTACACTCCCTGATCTATAGTATATTTGTACAAATCACCCTTATCTTTTACATAATTACAGAAACTACCCTGACAACCACAATATAAGGGTAGTTTGCGTAATGATACTAATATTTTTCAGGGATGTGTGTAATTTTTTAAAGAAGTAAGAGATGACTTGTGTAAATCATAATGATATTTTGGTGAGTGTATATATAATTATCTAAAATAAAAAATAATTTATATAAACGAAGCATAAATCAATAGGTGCAAATGTAATTATCCCTATATATATAACATAATTGTGTTAGAAGTAATGGTAGTCGTCAAAAAAAAATCTTTTTGAAGGGACCCTCACTCCATTTCAATCCTCTTCCTAACAAAATTTTACGTGCCCCACACGCTATTTACATCATTTATAAAAACAAAAAAATTAATATTCTATTATATCTATAATCTACATGTATAAAAGTTAAATTTTTACATACGCAAAAAAGATATCATTTATATATAAAATACATATATATTATAAATAAAGTAAAATAATAATTTAAAATACAATAGTTAGCTTGTCCACCCTGTTGGGATCCGAGTGACGAAATTGTTATCACAATTTCAGTCCCATGAACAAGCGACTTCAGTCCAATAATAAAAGTAAGTTTTTTTTTTCAATGGTAAAAGAAAGGTTGAGATTTTCTTATTTAATTCATATTTGATCAAATCGAATCAATTATGTATAAGTACAATTATACTTGTTGCTTTAATTGTAGTTTTAATTATGTAATGATATACTTTTTTGATATTTTTATTCATGTAATTTGTTATAATTATAAACTAATCTTTCACCTTCTTAAATTTCGTAATTTTATGATAAATTTGATCAGAATTTTTAAAGTTGACTGAAAAGGGATTTCATAATCTAGACCAAAACTTCAAAAAATTTGGCCAAAATTTTATACTAAAATCACCGAATTAAAAAGGTAAAGGATCATTCACAACCCTAACAATTTAAGGAATTAAAGTATCAAATGACTACAGCTACATGACTATAAACTCCAAATTCTTTCACGAAACATTTCCTTATGCATCTCCATTTTTTTCTTATTTTTTAGATTTTATTTTACATCTAAACCAGACAAACTCTTAGATTATATTTGAATTGATGGAATTGGAATTATAGATTTCAAATTTCTAATAACAAATCATTTCGATTTATTTAAATAATTTTAAATTCATCCTCATTAAATTATACACTACACTTATTATATAATTAGTTGAAATTTGCTTGAATTAGGGATAGCAATTAGACCAGATTTTTTGGGACCCGGAGCTGGACCTGCCCCGAATGAGATGGGTTTGATACTCATATTATCGGGTCCGGACCATAAGATATTTGACCCGAAATGAAGGACTCACAGATTTAAGGACCGCAATTGATGACAATAGTTTAAGAGCCAAAACATTGACGAAAGATGCCCTGTAGTCAAGCTACTACTTGATTCCGCTGCATCCCATGTGTTTCATTCCAATCTCAAGTGTACTATGGTTTATACCAAAAAGGATTGTACTGTTATATTTAAAAGTCTACATATACTAAGCCTTCAACCCTTATTAGCCTAACCCACACCTCCCAATTTTTGCTTTTAGCATCCAACAGAAAATGCAAGTAAAGAAAGAGAGACGTTAACTGCGAGAAAGCCATTAAAGCGCTACGAGTCCACCTCTTCCATATTGCGAGATACAAAAATCTTTTCAAAAGTATAAACTAATAGAAAGTAGCAAAAAAACTACACTAAATGATAAAACTTTGTGCTCAGAAAATGCTTCAGAGAGTAAAAACTACTGGAGATTTTCATTCAGAATGCTGCCATAATCAATCCTCATTGATCCAATTGTGCTGCCACTTGTTGACCATATGATACAAACTTCCTCTTACGCAACATATTTCTGTAAACATCAATTGTACATCATTCAAGCACTGCTCTTTTAAACTAGAGAAGTAAGACTATATTAGGTTACAATAAGGAAATCTTTTCTCCACATGAAGGAAACATACCAGCCAAAGTTGGAGAAGAGTAATGATTCACTCGCACTTTATTGAGCGATATATGTGACGGACAAAGAACAGAGCAGCACGGAAGCCTACAGCTCCAAGCATTAGGAAGAATGCATAGCAAACACAAGCCATGTACCCAAAGAAAAATGAGGTCTGCATGAAGCCTGACATATCCGAGCGTGCATAGTAGTAGTACAGGCAGTAGCCATAAATAAACAAGCCAGTAGATCCACCACAAAGGAAAGACCTGATAAGATGAGAGAAAACCAAATGAGGACAAGTGAGGCACAGGTCAACAGTTGGACTGATGTGCAAATGGAAATAGAAGAAATGTATTTATATTAATCAAATAATTTCACAAATCCCAATTATAGAGAATGAAGCAGAGTTATTTGTGATGCAAAATCAAAACCCACTTGTTCCAATTAGTTCCTGACCAGGGGACCTCAGCATAAAGTTTACAACAGAGCCATTAGTGTTTGACAATCCAGGACTATATCTCCCAAAATAGTTTGTTTACATGACAGAAACTAACAGCTCCACAGCACTTTAAGGGAGGAGCAAATTGAAAGAACTGCAGTGGTCCGATATATTTCATTCAATTCTATGGCCACACAACTTGAGCAAACAAATAGCTAATGCATGACGTGATTACAGTTTTCTGGACATGCTTCTCAACACTTGTCCAAACTAATGCACGAGGAAGAATACTCAAACAGCAACCCAACAGAACTAAAAAAACTGAGAAGAAATCCACTTACCACCCCCTGATTGAGTTATTGGGTTAGCACACAGAGCAAGATTGTGTTAGCATTACTTGAAAAGGTCAATTGTTCAGTTTTTCTATTACAATGCACCACAGGATAAATTGACATGAAGTAGATAAGCAATCAGGTGTCCAACAAATTGGTCCACAACTCCAATTTAGCTCATGTTTTTAATTCATTTAATCCAAAACATGGTTAGCAGTTCTGTTCTGAAATCTACAAGAGCAAATTGAGACACCACTCCAGATGCACAAATTGAGGTTAAAGCCACCAGATGGCAACAGAAGATTCAGACCCAGGACAGACAAAGGGAAGAAATGAAAAGAACATAGCAAGAGAAGTTAACAGTCAAAAGACTCAAAACACGTAGCTCAGTTCTTTAGTAGAACTAACACGCAAGTGAAAATATGAAGAGAACTAAAACCAGTACCATAAACAAAATGGGTATAACACCACCACCACCACCGCCACCCCGAGGAAACAAAAACTCTCACTAAAAGGAAAAGGCAAGCAAATAAAATGCCAAACATTGAGATCGACACAAGCCTATGATAAATAAAGCATAAAGCATACATTTAGCATATCAATCTAGTAATGCAGCATTGTAACATACCTCCACCACCATTCATGATCTTCAGCAGCAAGTTGGAAATATGTCAACGCCACAGTAATAAATGCAGTGACAATCAGGAGGATAATGAAGACTATGAACAAAATACTGTAAATGGTGTATATCCTGTGCCCCCAGACACTAGCAAATATATAGTAAAGTTCAATATAGATGGCACTAAATGGCAAAAATCCAGCCATAGCCATCTGAGGCAGGGTTCCACGGTACCAAGGTAGAGGTGGAATCTCTCTAGGGTACTTTGTGGTACGACAAGGAGCTTGAAACTCTGCCTTGCTGTTCTTCCCTGCAATTCCGCCCAACACTAATAATGGTGATGTCACAAGAGCCCATATCAGAAATATCACCACAATTGTACCAAAAGGAAGAGCTGCAGTAGCATGGTAAGCAATGGCAACAGTGTTGAGGAAGCAAAAGGTGAGAAAAAGTGGCCCACAGAACAGACCACCAGTCAACAATAAATTCCGGACCTGTTAAAACAAGTAAATGTCAGAAACTATATTGCATACAAACAAGAATTTCTAACTAGCCCTTTAATTTATTCGCATCTAAAAAACTAAGAAAATCGGCATTTTGACCGCAGCTAAAACATTTTCAATCTTTTCAAGATCGAATAACATGGAAAAATTTTAAAAGAAGACTTCAATTAATTCTGACACTAAACACACTCAAATAAGTTGCAATCCTATATAACACTGGATCTTTCATTAGCAAACTGTAATCTGATTAAAGCAGCAGTTAGTTTATCAATCTAACATGCCAATTTTTCAAGCCAAAACAGCAGAAAATTTATCCCCTAAGCTTTATTGACCAGAGAATATCCACAAATCACCATCTAGGCAATGTATCAGGATAAAGACTAAAAAGAAACTTTAGTGTAGGGAAACAGCTAACTGAGAAAGCAACAAACAAATTAGTGACTTCTAAACTAAATAAGCTCCAGCATAATTGAAGTCTCTGCAACATATATGAATGCTCAGCTTCTTTGACCATAAAGCATCCACATAATCAAGTGTGATGAATTCTGTCAAAGAAGATTACATCGAGACAGAGAAAATTGAAAACAGAGACAAAGAAATATCTGGTTGTTTACTTAAATGTTAAACACGATTCACTGGGAGTAAAGCCACAAAAGGGATTTTCACAGGAAATTGATTGAAACTACTACAAAAGTCATGCACCTACAAATCAATTTCAGATGAAGCTACAGAAATCATGCCAAGTCAAAATTTATTACCCAATTTGTTCCCTCTAACTGGCAATAGAAAGAGGCTGCTGTATAGCCTGCGATGCCAGATGTAAGAGCATATATCACCACCAGTGCAGTAAAAAGAGCTCCTCGGTTGTATGGATAAAATACACCAACAAGAGCAAGTAGGAATATGAAAGTTGCGCTGGAAATTGAAAATTTCAATGCTGTTAAGTACTTTCCAGTACATAAAACAAATCTTTCATAATCCAACAACCAATGATAGGACTTGCTAAGAAAACATAAAAGAAGACAACCAAACCTCCAAGACCTACTTACAGGGTAAAGAGCTGTGTGCCGCTTCCAAGGGCAGCAGAAAACAAAGACTTGTGCTTCGGGAACCTAAAAACATCACCATGAATATATTTCCACCCAGTTTCTTCCTGGTCATCTGCTGCCTCCTCGTCATGGGCATATCTTTTGCAAAACAAAAACAATATTAGTGGAGATCTTAGCATATAATCACATTGTTGAATATTGATGAAAGGAGAGATCCTTACTTAACAAAATCATTTTTGAGCACTCTCATCAAAATTGTAGCAAGAAAACCAGTAAGAAGGAGAACAGTCACACATGAGTTGATAATTGAAAACCAATGGATCTCCAGGTGGCGGGGAAGTGAAGAAGAATGAGAGTACTTCTCCATCCTCTTCTCAAATGCTATGTTAGTCTCCTTCCATTTGGCAGAGTACATGAAGTCAACATCAACCTCCTTATCCTCAGTAAGATCCACCAGAGCATTGGGGTCAGTGCGTGCATTGATCTCAATCACACGGTCCTTGTTATAAAATATTTCAAAATGGAGATGCTTAAATAGGTAATATTTGTACTCGCTGGGATCAGTTTTGCCTTCCTTGTCAGCCTTTCCCAGGAAACCCCAGATGGGCAAGTCATCATAGTACATTTGAAAATAGTAGTCCTTTCCAACAGCACTTCTAAACTCGGCAACTTCTTTCACTGACAGTTTCTTTCTGCAGATGACTTCGGACTCTTATCAACTAAAAAGTCAAGCTTGTATGGTGCACTAACCAAACGATCTCCATTTAGCACTTCACCAAGAGCTTCACTTTTATCTTTCACATCACCTGTAAACAAGACATGTTAAAATGAGCAAAAGGATGGACTTGGCCAAAGAAGAAACAAAAGTGAGAAGATGGAATACCTGGGGAACAGAAGGGGAGATCAAAGTATCGATATGTTTCACTGGAATCAAGCACAAATAAGAGAGTGTAAGCTTTACAAAAAAATAATAGGTTCTAATCCTACAACTCTGGGAAAAAGGACAAAAAAACATGTCAGTAACCAGTCATCCAGTCCTACTAATGAGAGAATAGATTTGTATTGTTACTCAAAATATAAAGCAATTCATCACCTCCCATCAACCTCACTCAAAAATATGGCATTGTGACAAATTGGCAGTTACCACTTCTATGGTCCATCTATGCAAGAAGCCAAGAATATATGCATGCCCATTTAGAATACGCCTTGTATTGACATTCCCTACCATTCAATCTCACTCTTTCACCTATGATGATTTCTCAAGTCAAATATATATTTCTTAAGATCCAGGATTGCAAGACTTCTGCAAGAAGATTTTTCTCAATGTATTTGACTGAATGGATCCCTCCAAAAGATGAAAGAAGGGTAATTAATGAATGAAATAGATAACCATGGGTCTACAGAAAAATGCCTTGGCAAGAACAGAACCTTTAACACTGGAGTACAAATTAACTACTCTGCCGTAGTCATCGCATATTCTCTCTTTAATGAGAAAACCAACTTGGAACTATTAGAGCAGTGAAGCTAGACTAAATATGACAGCTCTAAGATATATCCTTTCTGCGCAGGAATAAGGACATATTGGGATGAGAAATGGTCAAATAAAAACGTTGCAAGTACCACGAAACAAGAATTAGATGCAACCACATCCATTAAAAATATCCATCGTGATGTCTTCTTCAGCCTTGCAGTGGCTACCAGTTTCCACCATGTATAATCAATTACAAAACCCCACCCTGCCCTTCCTCAATAATGCCCATCGCTAAGTAGTAACTGAGGATCTTCTCTCAATCCCAAGGCTCACAAAACCCAGTTGAATCAATAATCCTCAACAAGGCAACAATAGCAACCAAATCCATAACACACACACACACACACGCACACAAATTACATAAGCAAAACTTTTGATCAAAATTTAAAAATGTATAATCAGCACTTGGGAAGAATTAATCACCATTAACAAAAAGAAAAAAACATTTACCTAGGGTTGTGAAACGGCCCGACCTTATTTGCATACAGCGGCACCGCATCTCCGATCTTGTATTTGTGATCAGATGCATCCGATCTCACCCGAATTGCCGTGCACACCAGCAGCAAAACGACTACATGCCACCCTCCTCCTCCCCTCGCCATTTTTTCTTCACAAACAGCACACTTGCTGTGTAGATGGGCTTATAATTCAGTCGAACTGTATTACAGTGCTGAGAAGAGAGTGAGAGAGAGAGAGAATTAAGAAGCTCAGATCTGGATCTGATTTAGTAGAAACGAATTTCGAAGGAAGCCCGTCGCCCCGCCCCAACCATAATATACCGTTGAATACCAAATGCTTAATGTATCTTCTTGGTAGGGTTCTGGTGGGAGGTGTCGTTGCTTTACTTACGGTTGAGACGTGAGATCTGAGACAAGTAATGAACGTGTTAATGAACTAATTAGGAGGGCGAAAATAATAATAATAATAATAATAATAATAAAATTATTAAAATCGCTCTAATCAAATTGAATCGAATCATTTTTTATAATTTATCTTTTAAATTATAATTCTAAATTTAAAATAAAAATGCACCGTACTATTAATTTAATTTTAATTTAAAACTTAAGAGAATCATAAAAATCGAATCTCACCGTTAAAATATAATTATTTTTAAAATTATATATATAATAATTTAACAAAAGAATTTCATATTCAAATTATATCATTCCCAAATTCATATATTATCTAATATCCATATTATAAATCTATTTGAATAATTACACTTTGTTCTCCTACGGTTTGAAAAATTACATTTAGCACCCTTGAAATTGGACCATCTAACAAATAAGTCACTATGTTAGTCAAAATTTATCAAATTTGTTGATATTAATAAAAATACTAAATAAAAATTAATATTTACCCTCAATTGATTCATTACTGACTTATTGCAGGTCAATTTTTTTTCGTCTAAAATACCCTTATAATGGTGAAGATATACTCCCTACATGCATTAACGTGTGAAAACGTATGAGGGTAATTTAGTCATAAAAATATTTATTTGATCAGCAATAAATCAATAATAAGTCAATCAAAGATAAATGTAAATTATTTTCCAACTTTTTGTTAATATCAGCAAATTTGGTGAATTCTGATAAATGGTGGACTTATTTGTTAGATAGAAGCAATTTCAGGAGTGCTAAATGTAATTTCCCAAACTATAGGGTCTACATGTAATTACACCAAACCTCAGAGAAGGAGAGTGTAATTATCCCAACCTATTTTTGTAAAATGTATATTTGAACTTTATACAAATATACATATATATATTTAATTCTTTAAACCCATTCAAATTTTTAGCTCATTTGATGATTGCTTCGATTTTTCATTTATTTTTTTCCCTTATTTTTTTCTACCCCTTTTCCTCTTCTCTCTTTCTCTCTTATAGTCTTCTTTGTTCTGTCTTTCTGCCTTTTATTTATGTTATCCCTGAAATCGACCATTGACATTTGTTGGATTAAGTATTTTCTTGTTGGATTACTATATAGGTTCTTATATTTTAATCTACTTACAGTTGTAGAGTGTTGGTGGTTTATGGTGCATAATGTGGGTCTTTCTTGCTTGTTACATAAAAACACTTATTTTTTATTTTTTTATTTTTGTTCGTCTCAATGTCTTATTTTTGTTATAAGTACTAATACCGCCAAATCGCACATTTGATTTTGGTTTAAAAAGTTGCAATTTTAAAAAAATTATTTCATAAAACAACCAATGACAATTCAATTTGAAAATAAATTTAAAACACCAAAACCACACCATGAACACCCCCACTAATTAGTGATAACAAAAAACTAACAGACCGGGTCCGGGCGAGTATGGTATAAAACCCGAGAATCGCCCCAAATCCGATCGAATTTTAATTCATTGGATCTGGACCCGAACCCATTAAGAACTTCTCAAACGTTCAGATAATAATCTTATTTCTACAAAAGTTTGTCGTAGATGAAAAAATCATAAATTTAAGTTTTAAGTGAAAAAATTATAATTTTAATCCTATACGAATTTATTTTGATAATTTCATCCTATAATTTTAAAAATTTCACACATTAAGGACAAGAATGATAGGAGTTTTCTAAAATGGCCAATAAAATTGCATGTGACCAGTTTAATCGGTTAAACTTTTTTTTTTTTTGGCAAATTTTGACCATTTTTCTCCTTCAAGTGTGAATTTTTTAAAATTATAGAAAAAATGCCAAAAGGAATTCCTACAGAACTAAAATTGTTATCTACATACTAAAATTGAAATTTTCTGTTTTAAGTGTGATTCTTGGGCTTAAAAGGCTCTAAGCCATGATGTATGGGACACTGACAGGGGGACATGAAAAATGTAAAAAGATTAGGACAAGATACAACACTGACACGGCTATATATAACATATATTTTTATTATATATATTCTCAATATCTCATAAAATTAAAATATCCAATATGCAAAATATTAAGATAAAATATAAAATAAGCATGTCTTACATTTATATTTTTAATTAAATGTGGCTTAAAAAATATACATACTCAATTTATTTAAAAAGAAAATAATAAAAAAAATCTAATAATTTAAATTAGTTAAATAATCGTGAACATCTCTTGAACTTTTAGTAATTTCATCCTAATACTTTTAGACTTTTAGTTTAAGAGGAATGGATTAATTCTTTTTTTATTTTATTAAGCCTAAAATTCTTTTTTTTTTTAAAAAAGCCAAATTTTTTTAAAAATTATAAAAAATTTCGAAAAGTGTCCAAAACGCGACACTCCTCCAAAACGTGTCGAGCCTCATTACCAATTTTCGTTAAATGATTAACAAGAGGAGCACTATAACATAAATGGTTAATGGGACTTAAATTACAACATTGTTGGACTTTGCGGAACTAAATCTACTGAATCCTAAAATAATGAGTCCAAATTACAAATAGATTAAATTATGAGATGTAAGTTGCAATTTTCCCAACTTCTGACATACTCGTAACCATGACCAATAAACTTCTCCTAGGAACTCAACAGATTGTTATGTGTCCTTGTGTGTCACCTAGAAATGGTCCAGCGTATTAGAATTCAAAAGGTTACTTGTTTTTAAACTTCGAGCAAAAATCTTCTTGTTCCAAAAACTAGCCCTATGTTTGATTTCGTTTTTGGCCCATCTCCGATACACCCAATGTTTGCTTGTTTTATTTTACACTTTAACTGTATTTTTTTTTTTGTTTTTGAATTTTCTATATAACATATATATAAACACACATACATAAAAATAATATAAAAAGAACATAATTTGACAATGAACAATATATATAAACATGATTTGACAATACACAGTGACTTTTGTCTCCCAAAACACAATATCACAAACACATACTTATTTATCTTTATTTTTCTCTCTCTATCTCCACAAAACACAACAAAACACTCCAAAAACGAATACAAACATAATATAGAATTTTTACTATGATCTGTCTACTACAATTCTTTTACTCCAACTAGGGTCTAATGAACACTCTCAAGAAAATTCAAGATGCTGAAATGAAGGTCCTCATAGATTTAAGGATAGCAATTGATGACAATAGTTCAAGCTTAGCATTGAGACAAGTAACTGGAAAATCCGGCAAATCCTACTTTATATGCTACAAGGAAAAAAAATTCCCACCATACCAGGTGTGGACAGATATATTCTGGCCAAGATTGTAAAGCGCAAGGTGGTATCATGCGACTCTTGTCAGAAATTAATCTTGGAACAATGACCTAATGAAAATATCAAAGATCAGTTTGTTATTTGAATGAGTAAAACACTTTCACTGTGGCTTTGAGTAATGGACACCAAAATAGAGTAGGAGGAACAAAATTTTACACTGAACAATTAACATAACAACTTGACCCCACTCACTACCATGCAGGCTTTCTCACCCCATGTTTCTTTTACACCTCTTCCTAAACAATCAAGTTACCGATCCTAATAACTAGCCGAAACATTGACAAAAGATGTCCTGTAGCCAAGTTACTAATAGATTTTGATCTATCAAACCTACAAAAACAAAAAGCGACGGCAGAACTAATATAGTTGCAGAACATAAAGCAAGTACTGACATGTTAAACATTAGTTTTCAGAACATAACTGCTCACAAAATACATACAGCACAAGGAAAATTCAATCTAATTCATTTGCTTGATTCCGCTGCATCCCAATGTGTTATACCAAAAAAGTATTGTATCGTTAATTCAAAAAGTGTACATATATTAAGCCTTCAACCCTTATTAGCCTAATCCACACCTCTCAACTTTTTGTTTTTTAGCATCTAACAGAAAATGCAAGTAAAGAAAGAGAGATGTTAACTGAGAGATGCCATTAAAGTGCTAAGAATCCACCTCTTCCATATTGTGAGATACAAAAGATTTTCTAAAAATTTAAACTAATAGGAAATAGCAAAAACCTACACTAAACGATAAAACTTTGTGCTCAGAAAATGCTTCTGAGAGTAAACTACTGGAGATTTTCATTCAGAATGCTGCCATAATCAATCCTCATTGACCCAATTGTGCTGCCACTTGTCGACCATATGATACAAACTTCCACTTACGCAACATATTTCTGTAAACATCAATTGTACATCCTTCAAGCATTGTTCTTTTAGACTAGAAAAGTAAGACTATAATAGTTACAATAAGGAAATCTTTTCTCCACATGAAGAAAACATACCAGCCAAGGTTGGAGAAGAGTAATGATTTACTCGCACTTTATCGAGCGATATATGTGACGGACAAAGAACAGAGCAGCACGGAAGCCTACAGCTCCAAGCATTAGGAAGAAAGCATAGCATACACAAGCCATGTAACCAAAGAAAAAACGAGGTCTGCATGAAGCCCGACATATCTGACCGTGCATAGTAGTAATACAGGCAGTAGCCATAAATAAACAAGCCGGTAGATCCACCACAAAGGAAAGATCTGATAAGAGGAGAGATGTCCAAATAAGGACAAGTGAGGCACAGGTCAACAGTTGGACTGATACATTCGTCATGTGCAAATGGAAAAAGAAGAAATGTATTCATATTAATCAAATAATTCTACAAAACCCAATTATAGAGAATGATGCAGCAGATAACTATTTGTGATGTAAACTCAAAACCCACTTGTTCCAATTGGTTTCTGACCCAGGGGCCTCAGCAAAAGTTTACAAAAGAGCCATTAGTGTTTGACATTCCAGAAGGACTTTATATCTCCCAAAATAGTTTGTGTACATGACAGAAACTAACAGCTCCGCAGCACTTTAAGGCAGGAGCAAATTAAAGAACTGCAGTGGTCCTATATATTTCGTTCAATTTTATGGCCACACAACTTGAGCTAACAAATAGCTAATGCATGATGTGATTACAGTTTGCCTGACATGCTTCTCAACATGTCCAAACTAATGCACGAGGAAGAATACTCAAATAACAACCCTGACAGAACTAAATAAACTAAGTTGAAATCCACTTATCACCCCCTGATTGAGTCATGGGGATAGGACGGAGAGTAAGATTGTGTTAGCATTACTTCAAAAAGTCAATTATTCAGTTTTTATTACAATGCACCACAGGATAAATTGACGTAAAGCAGATAAGTGATCAGGTGTCAAACAAATTGGTCCACAATTCCCATTTAGCTCATATTTTTATTTCATTTCATCCGATAGCAGTTTTGTTCTGAAATCTACAAAAGCAAATTGAGCGTAACGCCATTCCAGATGGGCAAATTCAGCATAACGCCACCAGATGGCTACAGAAGATCAAGACCCAGGACAGACAAAGTGAAGAAATGACAAGAAACATAGCAAGAGAAGTTAACAGTCAAAAGACTCAAGACAAGTAGCTCAGTTCTTTAATAGAATGAACTTGCATATGAATAAGGAGAGAACTAAAACCACTTTCATAATCAAAACGGGTAATGACACAACACCACCACCCGAGGAAACAAAAACTCTCACTAAAAGGAAAAGGCAAGCAAATAAAATGTCAAACTTTGAGATCGATACAAGCCTATGATATATAAAGCATAAAGCATGCATTTAGCATATTAATCTAGCAATGCAGCATTGTAACATACCTCCACCACCATTCATGATCTTCAGCAGCAAGTTGGAAATATGTCAACGCCACAGTAATAAATGCAGTGACAATCAGGAGGATAATGAAGACTATGAACAAAATACTGTAAATGGTGTATATCCTGTGCCCCCAGACACTAGCAAATATATAGTAAAGTTCAATATAGATGGCACTAAATGGCAAAAAGCCAGCCATAGCCATCTGCGGCAGGGCCCCACGGTACCAAGGTAGAGGTGGAATCTCTCTAGGGTATTTTGTGGTACGACAAGGAGCTTGAAACTCTGCCTTGCTGTTCTTTCCTGCAATTCCTCCCAACACTAATAATGGTGATGTCACAAGCGCCCATATCAGAAATATTACCACAATGGTACCAAATGGAAGAGCTGCAGTAGCATGGTAGGCAATGGCAACAGTGTTAAGGAAGCAAAAGGTGAGGAAAAGTGGTCCACAGAACAGGCCACCAGTCAACAATAAATTCCGGACCTGTTAAAAACGAGTAAATGTCAGACACAAAGCAGGCAAAGATATATTGCACACAAACAAGAATTTTCTAACTATCCTTCTAATTTATTGCAATCTAAAAAACTAAGAAAGTCAGCAATTTAACCGATGCTAAAAACATTCTCAATCCTTTCAAGATAGAACAACATGGAGAAATGAAAAGAAGACTTCAATTAATTCTGACACTAAATGCACTCAAATAAGTTGCAGTTCTACATAACACTGGGTGTCTTTCATTAGCAAACTGTAATCTGATTTAAAGCAGCTGTTAGTTTAACAATCTAACCAAACTGTTGATACAACAAATGACATGCCAATTTTTCAAGCCAAAACAGCAGCAAATTAGTCCCCTAAGTTTCATTGACCAGAGAGTATCCACAAATCACCATCTAGGCATTGTATCAGGATAAAGACTAAAGAGAAAAGTTTAGTGTAGGGAAACAGCTAACTGAGAAAGCAACAAGCAAATTATGACTTCTTAAGACTAAATATGCTCCAGCATAAGTGAAGTCCCTGCAATATGAATCCTCAGCTTCTTTGACCAAATAGCATCCACATAACCAAGTGTGATGAATTCTGTCAAAGAAGATTACATTGAGAGGGAGAAGGTGGAAAACAGAGACAAAGAAATATCTGGTTATCTACTTAAATGTTAAACAAGATTCACTGAGAGTGAAGCCACAAAAGGGGTTTTCCCAGGAAATCGATTGAAACTACTACAAAGGCCATGCACCTACAAGTCAATTTCAGATGAAGCTACAGAAATGGTGCCAAGTTCAAATTTATTACCCAATTTGTTCCCTCTAACTGGCAATAGAAAGAGGCTGCTGTATAGCCTGCGATGCCAGATGTAAGAGCATATATCACCACCAGTGCTGTAAAAAGAGCTCCTCGGTTGTATGGATAAAATACACCAACAAGAGCAAGTAAGAATATGAAAGTCGCCCTGGAAATTAAAATTTTCAATGCTGTTAAGTACTTCACAATACAAAAACAAATATTCCATAATCCAACAACCAATGATAGGATGCTCACAAAAAACATAAAAGAAGACAACCAAACCTCCAAGACCTACTTACAGGGTAAAGAGCTGTGTGCCGCTTCCAAGGGCAGCAGAAAACAAAGACTTGTGCTTCGGGAACCTAAAAACATCACCATGAATATATTTCCACCCAGTTTCTTCCTGGTCATCTGCTGCCTCCTCATCATGGGCATATCTATTGCAAAACAAAAACGATATTAGATGAGATCTTAGCATATCATCACATTGTTGAAAATTGAAGAAAGGAGAGACCCTTACTTAACAAAATCATTTTTGAGCACTCTCATCAAAATTGTAGCAAGAAATCCAGTAAGAAGGAGAACAGTCACACATGAGTTGATAATTGAAAACCAATGGATCTCCAGGTGGCGAGGAAGTGAAGAAGAATGAGAATACTTCTCCATCCTCTTCTCAAACACTATGTTAGTCTCCTTCCATTTGGCAGAGTACATGAAGTCAACATCAACCTCCTTATCCTCAGTAAGATCCACCAGGGCATTGGGGTCAGTGCGTGCATTGATCTCAATCACACGGTCCTTGTTATAAAATATTTCAAAATGGAGATGCTTAAATAGGTAATATTTGTATTCACTGGGATCAGTTTTGCCTTCCTTGTCAACCTTTCCCAGGAAACCCCAGATGGGCAAGTCATCATAGTACATTTGGAAATAGTAGTCCTTTGCAACAGCACTTCTAAACTCAGCAACTTCTTTCACTGACAGTTTCTTTTTGCAGATGACTTCAGACTCTTTATCAACTAAAAAGTCAAGCTTGTATGGTGCACTGACCAAGCGATCTCCATTTAGCACTTCACCAAGAGCTTCACTTTTATCTTTCACATCACCTGTAAACAACAAATGTTAAAGGATGGACTTGGCCAAAGAAGAAACAAAAGTGAGAAGATGAAATACCTGGGGAACAGAAGGGAAGATCAAAGTATCGGTATGTTTCGCTGGAATCAAGCACAAATAAGAGTGTAAGCGTTAAAAAAGAATAAAAGGTTCTAATCCTACAACTCTTGGAAAAAGGAAAAAGAACATGTCACCAGCCAGTCCTAATAATGAGATAAATTAAATTTGTATTGTTACTCAAAACAAAGCAATTCACCACCTGCCATCAACCTCACCCAACAATATGGCATTGTGACAAATTGGCAGTTACCACTTTTCTGGTAAAATTTCAGGTATGCATCCATCTATGCAAGAATATATCCATGCCCATTTAGAATACGCCTTGTATTGACATTCCCTACCATGCAATGCCACTCTTTCACCTATGATGATTTCTCAAGTCAAATATGTGTATTTCTTTAGGTCCAGCATTGCAAGACTTCTGCAAGAAGATTTTGCCCAATGTATTTGGCTGAATGGATCCCTCATAACAAAGGGTAATTAATTAATTAAAGAGATAACCATGGCTCTCCAGAAATGTCTTGGCAAGAACAGAACTTTATCGCTGGAGTACATATTAACTACTCTGTCAGAAGTCCATGGCGTAATTCTCTTTAATGAGAAAACCAACTTGGAACTATTAGAGAAATGAAGCTAGACTATATATGACAGCTTTAAGATATGTCCTTTCTGTGCAGGAATAAGGACATATTGGGATGAAAAAAGGTCAAATTAAAACGTCACAAGTACCACGATACAAGAATTAGATGCAACCACATCCATTACACATATCCATCGCGATGTTTGTCTTCTTCAGCCAAAGACTCATTTTGCAGTAGCTACCAGTTTCCACCATGTTAAGATCAAGCACAAAAAAAACCCACCGTGCCCAATCTTGAATTCTTCCTCAATAATGCCCATCGCAAAAGTAGTAAATGAGGATGATCTTCTCTCATTCTCAATACTCACAAAACCCAGTTGAATCATAAATCCTCAACAAGACAACAATAGCAACCAAATCGATAACACACAAAAGCAATAACCAATTTATATAAGCAAAACTCTCGATCAAAATTCAAACATGTATAATCAGCACTTCGGAAGAATCAATCACCATTAACCAAAAAAAAAACACTTACCTAGGGTTGTGAAACGGCCCGACCTTATTTGCATACAGCGGCACCGCATCTCCGATCTTGTATTTGTGATCAGATGCATCCGATCTCACCCCAATTGCGGTACACACCAGCAGAAAAACTACTACATGCCACCCTCCTCCTCCCCTCGCCATTTCTTCTTCACAAACCGCACACTTACCGTGTAGATGGTCTTATAATTCAGTAGAACAGTATTACAGTGCTGAGAAGAGAGAGATTTCAGAGTGTAAGGGAAGAGATATCAGGCAGAGAGAGAGAGAGAGAATGAAGAAGCTCAGATCTGGATCTGATTTAGTAGAAATGAATTTCGAAGGGAAGATTTTAACTGTGGGCACGCGCGGTTAGGAGAGAGTGGGGTACGAACAGTTGACATACAATGGGGACTTGATAACGGATTTAGGCCGGTCCGCACAAGATTAAGACTACACACCTGCAGTCCTACAAAGGGATTGTTTACAAAAATTTCTATTTTTTAAAAAATAATTTTTGTAGGAAAATTTGAAAGTTGTAATAAAATTATAAGTGAGTAGTATTTGTAAAAAAAGTAAAAAGCAGATAAAAACTAAATTGAATAGTGTTTGAAGAAAAATCACTTTCAAAATAAATTTAATTGATAAAAGATTGTTCTGTCCCTATATGTCAAAAATATACTATCTTTTTGCATATTATTTCTCTTGTTGTTTTGTCATTAATATTTATTTTTCAAAAAAATATAAATTTTATTTTGATTAGTACTTTATATTTTATTTTTTAAAATATTAAAAAATATATTTAATTTAATAATGATCACATTAAGTAATATAATTATTAATTCATACACAATAATTAAACTTGTATGATTGCAAAAAATAATTATTTATTAATTAATTAAATAATAATATATGAAAGAAATAATATAATTAGATCATATAGCACATAAAATATAAAAACTTAAAATATTAAATATGTGAAAGTGTAAATTTAATTATTATTAAAATTTAAATTATTTAAAAACTTCGATATCAACTTTAAATCTATAATTTTAAAAATAAATTAAAAAGGTAAAGTTGAATTAATGTTATTATAATAAGGATAAAGTAGTAAAAAATATAGTTGGATTTATTTACAAAAAAGTCAAAGCAGCTAAAAGCATCCCCTAAGGTGCTTCTAGCTTTTGGCCTAAAAGCGTTTTTTTTTTTAGCCGTTTCAGAAGTAGAAGATGGTATCGCAAACACTTTAAAAGTGCTTTTTTGAAGCCAAAAGTTGAAAAGCATTTTTTAGAAGCGCGCACAAACACTCTCTAAATGTTACCACTTTAACTAAAAACAAAACAGAATCTATGTTATAGAAAATAAACAAATAATTTCTTATAAAAATTATTTTTTATATTTTTAAAATATTATTCTATATTTTTAAAATTGAAGTAATTTATATCCTTAAACAAGGAGGTAAATTACTTTATTTTTTAAAATATAAGAAAATAAATTGTTATTTATTTTTATAAGGAGATAATTTGTCAATTTCTACTATCACAGGGATAAATTGCTAATCACCCCCAAAACAAAACTTAACAAACAAATCTTCTAGTTTCTATTTCATTATTGTGTGTGTATATCTTAATAAGAAAAAATATGTTGTATTAGAAACTATTGTCTCACTCTCAATTTTATTTTCATAATATATTTAATATATCATCTATACTAATATAAAAAAAAAAGTTTATTCACACTCACAAATGACGGTAATGACATTGCTGCACTAATTTTTTGTGAGGTAAAAAAATGCCCCTAATAATAAATAGCTAACTTATTCAACTTTTCAAAATTTACATTAAGTGGTTAATTATTATTATTTTATTTCTTTCTTTTATTATTATAATGTATTGGTTTATATATTACACTCTTATTTATAACATATTTTAAAGTGTGAAATATTATTTATTATATGCGCGTTGGAATGATGTGCTACAACGACTAGTGTAAAAAGAAAAATGGGCTCAATATTCACAAACGGGGAAATAATGACACCACCGCACCAATTTTTAAAGTAAGATAATTAACTTATTCCACTTTCCAAATTATACATTAACTAATAAATTAATTTTCTTTTTTTAAATGTAATGTATTAATTTGTATATTTTCGTATTATTTATAATATATTTTATAAAATGAAATTATTTATTATATGCACACAGGAACGACGTGCTACAACGGTTAGTATAAAACACAATACTTTAAGTTGATTTTCTTTTATTCCTTTATTTCTTTCTTTTTTTTAAATGTATTTTATTTTTATATATTTTATTCTTATTTTATGATGCTATACTAATATAAAAACAAAGGCCCTCCACAATGACAAACAACGGGTGATAACACCGACACACTTTTAAATATGAAAATTATACCTCTAATTAAAAAATTAAAATTTAATTGTAATTTCTGTTTCTCTTTTTTTTTTTTTAAAAAAAAAAGTGACTCTACATTATTTTTAGCACTACTACACAAATTCTTTGGAAAAAATTCAAGGACCCCTATGATATTGGGAATATTAAAAAAATCCCTGAGAAAAATAAAGTATCAATTACATCCCCTATGACTCAGGAGGTTGTGTGAGTCATTGTTCATAACATAAGGGTGATTTTTTATATTTAAATTTTTATAGGGTTTTTTTGCTATTTTTTCATATTATAAGGGGTCAAAATGAATTTAACTCCAAATTCTTTTATTGTGTCGATAATACCTCGAGTTGGGTTTTCTTTATTTCTTTGTTTCTTTTTTTTTTAAATGCCATTTTTTTTATCTATATATTTTATTTTTATTTATAATATATTTTAAAACGTAGAAATTATTTATTTTATATATACAAGAACTATGTGACATGATAGCTAAATTTTTTTAAAAAAACTATTATCTAATAGTGATGGGGATAAAATGAGTATTAAGCACAAATAAAAGATTATGCCTAAAGGTAATCAGGGGAGAACCACATAAAGGAGAGCAGAAATGAAATTACATAATTAATACACAGTGCTCCATCATCACACTATGTCTATAGGAATTGAGCCTTTACATCACCTAGTTGGCTTGCCTGACATTTACTTAGTTAAAAGAGGTGTCCTCCTTAACATGTTCTGCTTGGAGAACTGATTTGGCAATCACCTGCTGGTGACTGTTGGCCAGTGTATTATGTGATTTGGCATAAATTTTGTGACATGTTGGATCATCGTTCTAAACTCCTTTGTCCTTCTTTTAACTTTAGGTTTAGATATTTCTTTTTATAAGGGAACAATACTCTTTATTTATGATTTTTTTGGATTAAAACTGTAAGGAAATAGTACTCCCTATTTATACTTTTTTTATCTATTATAAGAGAGTAGTACTCCTTATTTATACTTTTCTTATCTATTGTAAAAGAGCAGTACTTCTTATTTATCTTTCTTAGGTGATATTAGGGAATTAATGCTCCCTATTGTACAGTTATTTTGATTTGTGATTAATGAGAGATGGGAAGGGAATCCCAAAAAGCTCCCCACCCTCGGGTGTTTTTTTTTTATTTTAAAGTTTGGTTGGGACTTGGGAGTAAGTCTAAATACTCCGTATTTTTGTAATTTTTTTTATAATTTTTAATATATGTTTCCCATAATAGAGCACACGTATAGATATGCACTTGTATACACACATTTCTATACAAATGTATTTATATAATTTAGTATAAATATATAAGTAGTGGTGGTGGCAATGCCGATGCAGTGGTGATGGTTTGGTGAAACACCCAAGAATGAGGGTTGATGCTGGCGGCAGCGTCGGCATCGTGATGGTGAAACACCCAATATGTGAAGGGGTAGTTTGGGGTTATGAAATTCTTCTGAAGGACAAAAATGGTTCTGTTTCACAATCATAATTTCAAAGCACTCACAAAACTAACAATTTGAAAAAGTTGGATCTGAGTTAAAGAATAAATTGTAAATATACATGCTCTCTCTAGTTAAGCCATAATAATCACTTTATTTTATGGATAAATACATCAGCATTCCCTAAATTAGATTTAAGGGATAATTATATTTCTTTAATCAGAAGTTTAGTATAATTACATATATTTTTTTGTAATTTAAAAAAATTATATCTAATATTTCTGAGATTTGCTTTTGTCTAATAAATAAATCCATTCGTTAGTCAAAATTCACAAATTTTGCTGATATTAACAAAAAAAAAAAATTGTATAGAAATTGAATTTACCACCGATTGACATTTTACTGATTTTGCTACCGGTCAAATAAATTTGATTTCATTATTTCTGGGATATTCCTTGTTGGATATAAACAAGTACCTGCAATGTAGTATATTGTGATAGTCAGTCGATTGAGGAAGGGCCCAAGGCAATAGTACAGTGGTAAATCTAGACGTATATGTCGAAGATATAATGCTATAAGACAATAGATCTCTAATAGAATCATATTCATTGACTATATCAAGTTAAAGAATCGGGTTCATTCATTAATGGAAGGCCTTTATAGAGATCAAGTATACTGTTCATCGAGGAGATGAGATTAAAACCCGACAATTATATCTTTATGGTGGTAACTCAACCTTGTTGACTGGAGATTCCAAGATCTTGGTTCAATGGGACAACTAAGTTATAAAAATTGTGAAAAACACTTGGAGTTTACTCTTTCACGTTCCTTCGACGTTTAGCGCTATTAACTAAAGGGTACAGGCTAAGCTATAAACTTCTATAATTCTTGTACTGAATGAAGTAAAGTATAGGAGATTACATATTAGTGTGAAGACAGGTCGCTTCAAAATGGAAAACACTTATGAATCCAAGATTATGTCCAGGGCTAAAATGGACTCCATTGTGAGAATAAAAAATATTAAAGAAGGTATTGTAGGGTTACTATTGTCTTGGTTTACACCAACGGAAACAATTCAAGACATCGTGTTCACTGATTAGCCAAGTAAATCCGATGGTATTCCTTTAAGGAAGGTTTAAGCCACAAGCTACATTTCCTGACAATAACTTCTTGTTTGAAACTCTCTTAAGTATCTGCATTTCATATACATTAATTTCCATTCAAATGGGGGATTGTTGGGAAATGGTGAATGGCAAATTAAATAATAAATTTATTTTGATCAAATTAAGTCAAAGTGATTGTTACGATGTACGACGGCTAACAAGCTCATGATACATGGATGATGATTGATGGCGTCAACCATCATCCAACCATATTTAATCAATCGAATAGTTGTGTCATTTGGTTGAAATGATATGTCCATTGAGTGAAACCCTTTGAATGAAAGATACATCCATTTGAGTGAAATGATATGTCTGTTGGATTAAATAATGCGTCCATTCGGATGAAAGGTTATAACCTTTCAAATGCATATTTTTTTATTGGATGTGTCTATTGGATGATACATTTCCAACTTCTATAAATAGGTCCTCCCATTTCATTTCATTAATTCAATTCATTTTCATTGCATTCTTAAGTATTCAAGCATTTTGCAAGTATAGTTTCAGTTTAGAGTTTCAAAATATTTTGGTAAAATTACACTTTTGGTCCTATAACTTTAGGTCATTAGCACTGTTCTTGTAATTTACTTCATTTACACATTTGGTTCTTTTTTGATAAATTTAGTACTGAGCATCTCACATTTGATCATTTTTGGCAAATTTAGTCATGCATTAACAATTTTGGTCCTACCGACTCATAGTTACAAGACCAAAAATAAGATTTATTATAGTGTGAATGGGATCAAAATTGTCAACACATGACTAAATTTGTCGAAAAAGGACAAATGTGAGATGTTCAGGACTAAATTCATCAAAAAAAATGACCAAATGTGTAAATGAAGTAAGTTACAGGACTAAAAGTGCTAACGACCTAAAGTTACAGGACCAAAAATGTAATTTTGCCAATATTTTTTTGGTTCATTGTTCTCAAAGTTTGTAGTACTGCTACTTTGAGATTGTGAGTCGTTGTATCTTGAAAGACAAATTGTTGTTTTTCGTAAGCACCAGAGTTGGGCAATAATTGTCTTAAAGATAAACATAGTGTTTGGATTTGTGTTTTGGGTGTTTTGGAGATAAAGAAGAAAATAAAGATAAATAAGTGTGTGTTTGAGATAGATTGTATGTTTGGATTTGTATTTTGAGATAATAAATAGTTTAAACATAGTGGTGTATGTTTGACATTGGAATTTGGGGAACAAAAATCACTGTTGATTGATTGTGTCTTGTTATATATGTTATACATATAAATATATATATATATATATATATATATATAAATGTTGTATGTTTAATGTTGTATTTTTTGTTGATAAAAAACACGGTTCATTGTTAAATCATGCTTTTTTGTAATTATATTATATATAAGTGTGTTGTATATATTATATATAAAGATTCTGATGTGTGTATAATATTAAAATATTTATTTATAAGGACGTAAGAGTAATTTTTATGTATAAGTCACACAATAAGCATATATACCCTACCACACCATATAATTTTTAAACCACTATAAATACTAAAAATATTATTATGTCATAGAGGTGACTATTCATTGACAAGACCTTTGATAGAAAATCCCTCATCCAAAATTCTCTCTCTACAATTAATATTCACACTGGTGTGCGCAGTTGTGCCGAGGGTAAAATTTCCATCTCATCCAAAAATCAAACCTACATCCACATCATTGGCGCCGTTTGTGGGAAACTCTTACCCCGGCATTGAGAATGCAAACTAGGTCTCGAGCTCGCGAAGTTCATGGGGTGGGCGACGCCCCCGGAACCACAACTGAACGGAGCAGATCAAGCGCCACCCCACGAACTGCCACTACCCCGTGAACAATCCCCCCTCAATGGACAAACCGTGCAGCCTCGTGAGCAAGTCCCATCCCCCTGTACCGAGTCACGCCCTCACGGAGTTCCGCCCAATGAAACAATGATACAATTGACACAAGAGGCCTTATTGGCCCTGATTCACGATGCATCTACTCAAGCGGCTGCACAAGCTATGGCTCAATTTACGGCGCAACACCCCATCAATCGCGCCCCTCCTTCACCTCGCTGAAGTCGAGAATTGTCCTCGGCTCCCGAGGAGGAGGAACAGAGGCAGGAGGAGGTAAATAACCGAGTTTTTCGACCTGAAGTCGCTCAGACACAATAACAGTATCTCCCCCAATCGCGGCCACCCACGGTTCCCCTCCCATCAAGGGGAGTGGAGGACCCCTATTTGGCATTTGCCGTCGTTCCCCACGGCGCAGCCCCTTCTCTGCTGCAATTTTAGCGAAGCACTTCCAGCGGCGTTAAATTATCCAACCTCTCAAAATACGACGGAACAAGTGACCCGCAGAATACTTGGATAAATTCTAACGCCAAAATTGATTGTATGACCTGAGTGATGCACGTATTGCAAGGTCTTCCGCACCACCCTCTCCAAACGCGCCTTGGCGTGGTTCAACCAACTGCCCGCTGGAACTATTTCCAGCCTCGAGCAGTTGACTCAACGTTTCTTGCACCATTTTCCATGAACAAGAGGGTTCCAAAAACTGCCGCTTTCTTGTTTACCATACGTCAAAGGAGAACGAACTGCTGAGAGACTACATGCAAAGATTCGTTGAGGCGGTACATGAGGTCCCCCATGTCAACCATGAATTGTTGGCAAGCATTATTCAACAAAATTTGTTACCCGGAAGATTCAAGGAGTCAATAGCCGGCAAACCCCGAGTACCATGGAAAAATCATGCCTCACAGAAGTACATTCAGATTGAGGAGTCCAATGCTTCCGACCCTTCCCTTGGCGTTAATAGGAAAGACCGAGAGGAAGAGAAAGAACCAAAAAAGAAAGAAGAACGTAAGCATGTGCCTCCGATAGGGTTCACACATTACACCACGTTGAATACATCCAGGGGGAGATTCTAGTCGTGGCGGAGCAACAAGGGCTAATCCGTCAATGGCCGAGAAAGATGAAAGATAACCCCAAAAGAGTCAAATCTGAAAAGTATTATCGTTTCCACCGAGATAGGGGGCACACGACGGAAGAATGCCATCACCTGATGAATGAGATAGAGAAGTTGATTCAACGTGGATACTTGAAAGAATATATTAACCAAGGCCCGAGTCGCCAACCCCAAGACTCAATC
Organism: Sesamum angolense; assembly: GCA_034509725.1. Classification (NCBI taxonomy): domain Eukaryota; kingdom Viridiplantae; phylum Streptophyta; class Magnoliopsida; order Lamiales; family Pedaliaceae; genus Sesamum; species Sesamum angolense. The sequence goes on from JACGWL010000010.1 coordinate 8,396,376, forward strand.
TCCGCTCAAACTTGAAACACTGACAATCTCCCCACAGCAGGTGTTATCGCTGTGATTTCAGGAGGCCCGACGGGAGGAGACTCTGCCAATGCGAGGAAGCGTAGCTCGAGCTACCAGGGGAAACCATTGGCAAGCTCCTATTCAAGTCTATAACGTTAACTCGAAAATCAAGAGGAAATTTCATTCAATTCACAAGACATGGACCCGATGAGAAACCAAAACAACGATGCCTTGGTCATTTCGGCCACGCTTGCCAATTTTTTAGTTAGAAAAGTTCCAGTAGATAGTGGGAGTTCAGCGGACATTATGTTCTATGATGCATATGTCCAACTAGGGATTGGCAATGCTCAACTTCGGAAGGTGAACACCCCACTCACAGGTTTTAGTGGTGAGATGATGAACCATTGGGGGAAGTGTGTTGCCGTTGTCCTTTTCTCTCCGAAGAGGTCTACAAAAATGGTTAAGTTTCTCGTGGTTAAGGCTCCATCTGCTTACAACATCATCTTGGGGAGACCGAGTTTAAACCTTTTTCAAGTATAGCCTCCACCTTCCACATGAAACTAAAGTTCCCCACTTCTGTTGGCGTGGGAGAGGCCGTGGGAGACGAACTAATGGCGAGAGTTTGCTATGTAAACACCCTAAAGAGATCAAGAAGGATGTGAAAGCACCCAATACGAAGGGAAAGAGAGTGATGATCGGCATTGAGCACGAGGCAAGGGATACCCCATAGGATCCCTTGGGAAAGAAGTTTGTCCGGTAGGAGAAGTTCTCTCTCTTTTGACTTCACACTTGTAATAGGAGGATAGATTAGGAGTTTAATGTTTCATCCCCTCCCTTTTGAATAGTTTGAAGGAACTTGTAATCCGAACTTAAGCAATGAAGTTAACTTTTTTCCGTCGTAGTTTAAAACCTTTAGGATGTGAGAATCCCTGGAGTTTCGAGAGGCCCCTTGAGGCAATAAAGAATTGTCCCGGGACCCCATGATCGAAATTTCACCGAGATCCTCCCCAATAATGTTGGCCCCGAAAACTTTGCCCCCCTTATGAAGTTGGTGAAAAACCAACTCCAGGTATGAGCAAAAACATCCATTGAGGCAACATCTGACGAAAATAAGTCGTAAGAGAATAAAACTACAATTGAATAAGTGTAGTGACTATATTAATAAAAATGGAATATTGCCGATCTAGCATACCAAAATCTGACTGTGTAAGTCAAGAAAAATTCATCCCAAGTGACAAATGTCCAAATTACATACCAAATTTTCGACTAAATGAGTCGGAAAAAAATCACCCCGTAAAGGTAACGTCAATATAATTCACAAAAAAGGGGGGGGGCGCCTCCCAACCTCCCTCAAGGTCTTGGGGGCTTCGTCACCATAAGTAAGAGTTGTCTATTCTTCGTCACCCACCTCGAAATAGAAAAGAGGCAGACCCGTAAAAAAAAAAATAATAAATAAATAAAAATAATTATTTATACCCCAAGTAGGGATAAAAATAAAAATAACTTCCATCATTGATAGATAAAGGCAATTTGGCGGTCGATCGCGCACCCCACAAGGCACGAAAATCTCTAGTGTAATGAAAAATCTCATCTCTTGAAGATGATGCCGAAATTTCTCAAGATTACATGAAAGAATTCCATAAAAAGAATGACTAAAACAAACGTCATAAATCTAAGCCACTTCTAATAATAGAGAATGAGAGTAAAAATTGTCGTAAAATACTTGGTGGTGGACTGGTTGAGGTCTCATCTTTCCACTTTTTTATCCGGGTTCAAATTTCATGGGATGCGAAATTGCACGTTTCCTCCCAGAGCACATGAGGACTCGAGCAACACCGCTCTCCGCACCGCACCGCACACACCATGGACTCTAGGCAATGGACCTCCGAGCTCGAGGGAGGCCCCCCCACCACATCCCGAGCTCGAGGCGACGCCTCGAGCCCAGCTCCACCTTGAGGCAGGCACTGCCTTGAGCTGGAGGGGGGGCCACGCCCCCCGGCTCGAGGCACTGCCTCGGGTGGCCTCCTCGTGCCCCACCTGAGCTGAGGTAGTGCCTCGAGCCCAGCTCCACCTCGAGGCACCGCTTCGAGCTAGAGGGAGGGGAAGCGGCCCAGCGCCTGCCTCGAGCTCGAGGCATGGCATCAAAGTCGTCATTCCATGCGGACTCGAGTCCCGCCCTCGAGCTGGATGAAACACCATTCATATTCCCCCACCGACTCCGTGTTAAACTCAACTTTGTTACTCTCGGACAAAACACTACGGTGCCAAATATTTCATCTGAGAGTGGGGGGCTATATGATGTGTGTATAATATTAAAATACTTATTTATATGGATGTAAGAGTAATTTTTATGTATAAGTCACACAATAAGCATATATACCCTATCACACCACATAATTTCCAATACCACTATAAATATAAAAATATTATTATTTTATAGAGGTGACTATTCATTGACAAGACCTTTGATAGAAAATCCCTCATCCAAAAATTCTCTCTCTGCAATTAAATATTCACCTGGTGCGCAGTTGTGCCGAGAGTAAAATTTCCATCTCATCCACAAATAAAACCTACATCCACATCAGATTCAAAAACAAAAAAACACATAGACAAGGTGTGAAAATAGAAAAACAAACATTGAGTTTTTTTTTTTTGTCTTGGAAATGCCAAAGACAAGACAAGACAGACAGAAACCAAACAAGGAAAAGAGTCAAACTCCTGCATAAACTTCATAATACAGAAATCCCACATATCCCTCATTTTTCGACAACAATAAGGATAAGGAAACATCCTAGACAATGGAGATTTCAATTTATGAATAAATGAGTAGGATGCTTGGAGAAACTAATTCCTGTGATAGCTATTGATGCTAAAAGAGATTAGCATGGCAGGATTCTTGCCTTTAAACCCTTATGAATTTCTCTTTTGAAAGTCCATATCTCCAAGAAGTTCAAGAACAGGAGAAACTAGGTTCCCACGTTCAAGTCATCTATGGAAGCAATGAGTTTTTGCTATGTATCTTGCCAACAAAAGAGCATGAGATACTTGACAAGTACTGTACGACGTGTTTGTTTTTGGAGATTAAGAGTCAAGAATATTTGGTTCCAGATCTAAATGTTATGGCCATGTAACACTACTAAGATTGAGCAGATGTAGTATATGATACTGCAATTGAGGTTGTTTAGACATGGAATTGTATCCAACGAGTTGGATGGAATTACTATTGTTTAAATTAGTATTGAGAATTCTATGATACGACGACAGTGGCAATGCACAAGCAATAAGCTAAGGCTCATCGATTTTCAAACGCTTGAAATACCATTTGATTAGAGAATCATTTGGTACACTAGAAAAAAAAAACGACTATTGGTTATAATTTTAATAACTATGGACTAAAAACAGTGGTTATAATTTTTTAATGACGATTAAATAAAATCGTTGCAAGAAAGATAGATTTTTCATCAAGAAAAAGTTATTTGCTATGTTTTTTAGTTATGGAAAATGCCTTTAGCTACTCTTGCAGATACCGCAGCATGTCCAAGTTAATGACTATTTGTCATAACTATTTTATTTTTAATCAAGACAATTAGATATGATTAAAATTGCGTTTTTGTAGTGGTAGAAACAACACTTTAGTGGAAAGTTTGGCCTCAATAGAAAAATATTGGCAAACTCTCTAAATTGAAACTCTTGAGTAAAAAAGTATATGAAATGACATTTTAAAAAGATAAGCATAGATACATGGGTAGTTGGCTCTAAAGAAAGTGAGAGATCGTGCCGACTAGGCTTGTAAGATGTTGGCTAGGTTGCACGTCGTGACACCCTGCTACAAACTATCTTATTTATTGCATCAATATTATATGATATTTTTCATTCATGTATGTGCTTATAAAATATATTTGTATGATAAAATGAGATTCCTAAGCTATACATAACTTGACACATGATCACGCATATGATGGGGATCATGAAATATTCACTGAAGGTCTTGCCTTAAACGTTTCAGCCAAAAATCATATTGAGATGGAGATGTCATTAATCGCTCACATGGAACACGCTTTTTAAAGAGAATGTCTCATTCATCGATATAGATAAACTCTGTTAATTTTAGATTATAACGACCCGATAATTATTTTTACAAACATTTAGTGGATTGAGTTGATTTTAATTAGATATATTTTGAATTCAGCTACATATATCTATATTTATTTTTATGAAAATTACGTACCCTTTTGGTATATCACGTTTTAATCATTTTTAAAAAAAAATTATTTTAACATTATTGGATCATTTTTTTTTTAATTTATTTCCTCTCTCTTTTCATAACCATTAATTTGCCCACTTGTCTCAACTTTCACTAATTTTAACTTCTTATAACTTTCTTTTTTTTTCCTTCTTATTTTAGCATTTTAGTTTCTTTAATTAAAATAAAATATTAAATTTCTATTTAATTACCACACTCATCTGACACACATTATAATATAAATGAACCTGTAAAATGTTTTTGAAGTGTGAACGGATTCCTGTACCTCATTAGGGATAATTGCATTTTTTGATTCCATATCATAGGCTGAATTTCAATTAGTCCCATTTGTTAGGCTTTCTCACATTTAGCCCATACGTTTTAAAAATTCTCAATGTTAGTCCCAAGTCACTTTCCATCTAATTTTTAATGAAAAAATTACTTTTTCATCCGATTCACGTCATTTTTCCGTTAAAAAATTGAACGGAAAAATGACTTGGGATTAATATTGAGAATTTTCTTAAAATAAATGAGATTAAATGAGAGAAAAGTCTAACAAATAAACTAAATATAAAAAAAATCTAACAAATGAGACTAAATTAAAAATAAATTTAATATAAGATGAAAAATGCGATTTTCCCACCTTATTATAATGTGAACCGTCACCCAACCTCCTTGATCCAAAGTATCTTCAGACCCCAATCAGTACGTAAAGTCCTCATATATAACAGAGACACTCCTCCTCATAATGCTGACTAAGAATAACTATTGTCTTAGGAAAAATCAAGTGTAGTCTGCATTTCAAGAACATGCTACATATAGGCTTTGTTTGGTTTTATGTCTTATTTTGTTTTGAGCATTTCTTGAGATAAAACAAAATACATCCAATATTTGTTTTTTTTATTTTTACACCTTATCTAGGTGTTTTTTTGTTTTTGAATTTTTTATATATAATATATATACACACACACTTATATAATGCATGATTTGATAATGAACAGTGTTTTTTGTCAACAAGGAGGAGATAACTAGTTAAAACTCCAATAACAACCCTCTAGAATCCCTACATTGATTTATAATCCCATTCACTACAAAATCCGAGTGCATAAACAAGAAAATTTGCCTGTAACTCAGGGATCGCATTTTGGTCCTGCGCGAATTAATTTTTGCATGTAACTTATTTTTGTAACTTTAAAATTTTGACAGTTACAGACCTTTTAAACAATTTGGCAGAAATATTGCATGTCCTAACCTATACAGAACCCAATTAAATTACAATTTTAACCCTGTAAATCAATTTGTGTAGAACAAAAATGCCAACCCCTTAAGTTACAGAACTAATTTACATTTTTCTCACCATGAACACCTACCACCCTGTCTAGCTCCCCCTGTATTGCAAATGAATAGATTTCTCCCATATGAAAAAAAAAAACAGCAATTTAGCGCCCTGTGTTAATTAAACTGACCAGGGAGGGGGGATAAATTGCTTAGTTTTAAAAAACACAGGAGGGTAATTGTTGTATTTTAAAAAATATAGAAGAATAAATTACTATTTTTTTTCATAAAAATATAATTTGCTCATTCGCAATATCACAAGGGTTGGCATTTTTCTCAAAAAACGAAAAAAAAAATACATTTATGAATGTTATCAACCTAAGTGAGGAAAAAAGGATGGATATGAAATGATATATATATAATGTAAAAGAAGACCAAAATAGAGCAAAACACATATAGGCTGAGAGATATGAGCTAATAAAGCTAGTTCTGCTCTTTTTCACCCCACTCGGCCTGTCTGCTCAATCCCAGTGTGAACTCCAAGCTCGGGATTTTGTAATTTTCAGAATCGGACATTGTGCAGCTCTTTGAATGTGAAATTTCACTCTCCTGCATTTTGTCACAAGGTATGAGCCACTTACTGGGAAGTTTAGGCACCCAAAGGTGCATTTAAGTGTATATCTGGAAAAATTGTATTTTTCGTCTCATAAATATAAATTGAAGTTTGTACATTTTAGTCTTATTATTTAGGAGAATTTTGAAACTAGTTCCTTTTTTATAAAAGTACTCAATTTATGCCCTCCTTACAACTTTCTTTGAAAATTTGAACGTAAAATACGAATGCAAAGTCGCAAGGCCGTTAATTTTTTCAGTTTCGATGGAAAATTGATACATGACATGCATATGCATGCTTTTGCAGTCAAATTTCTAATAAAAGTTGAAGTGAGGATTGAAAACGAAAATTTTTTAAAAAAGGATTGTTTTGAATTTTTAATAAACAATGGGATTAAAAATATACGTACGGACCCTAACTTATGAGACGATAAAATGAATATGAAGATCAAAACAAACAAAAATTAATTTATGGTGGACAACACTCCCTTATTATTAAGGACACTATATCATCTAAATATATATAATAGAAGATTTAATACAATTTATCCCCTGTGATATTACAAATGAACAAATTATCTTCCTATAAAAAAAAAAAACTAATTTACCTGACCCTTTATATTTTTTAAAAAGAAGCAATTCATCTCCCTGTCTAGGTAAATTGCTCTATTTTAAAAAATAGAGAGGTAAATTGCTCTTTTGTAATAGCACAGGAAGTTACTTGCATCTTTGATATATACATAATATATATATATACACACACATACTATATCATTAAGGTTGAGGGGTATAGAGTAATCACACTGGTACACAGTATTATTGTTCAAAAATCAATTATATAGCTATACTATATAAACCAACATATTAAATTTAAAAAAAAAAAGAAAAAAAATTAATTTATTAGTTAAAATAAATTTAAAAACTTGAATAAGTTAGTTATATTATTAGTTCAAGGGCATTTTTGATTTTATAAAAAATCGGTGCGACGGTGTAAGTAACCGCCGTTTGTGAGTAAAATTGTCTTTCCTTTTTTATATAGTATAGATAAACCAATATATTAAATTTAAAAAAAAAAGAAAGGAAAGAAAAAAAAAATATTAATTTATCAGTTAAAATAAAATTTTAAAACTTGAATAAGTTAGTTATCTATACTAATATAAAAATGAAAGGGGTTCCATATTCACAAACAACGGTTAGTGACACCGCCACACCAATTTTTTATAAAGTTAAAAATGCCCTTAAACTAATAAGATAACTAACTCATTCCACTTTTTAAATTATATATTAACTAATAAATTCATTTAATTTTATTTTCTTTTCTATGTCATGTATTGATTTGTATTTTTGCTCTTATTTATAATATTTTAAATATAAAAAATTATTTATTATGTTCACGCAGGAACGACGTGCCACAACAACTAGTATTATTAGTTCAAGGTTATTTTGTAAGAAATTGGTGAGTAAAAATGATATTTTTTTTTTTATATAATATAGATATAGATTATATCTCAGAATGTTGTGTTTCCAAAACTAATGAAGTTGACTGATCAACTACAGAAACTAATTAAAAAGAGATGGATCGATCTTTACCTCTGTGATGAGGCGACCAGAATTGGAGGGTGATGGAGAGGACGATGATCTTATGAGCCCATGCGATTCACCAGCACCAGCACCAGCACCACTTGTTTGCAACCAACCTTCTCGGCTACTGAAAACAAAACATAATTACACAGAATTTTTGTTATTGCAACCAACAAATCTGCACTCATCAGGACAACACAACAATTGTAAGTATTCGGGGAAATTCTACGTCAAATGGGGTCTCGTTATACCTGAATTAGTTCCACTCCAAGTAATATACTTTTCATGTAATTGGTGTATATTTTATATGCACACACATAATATATTAAATATGACACTGATTGCAATATTATTTTGTAATAAAGCATCTATAACTCTTACAACCCTCGTATAATTAACCAAACAATGCATGAATGAACTCCCTTGCACAAAAAATGTTGTCCAAACAGTGCCCTATATCAGAATAACTAAATAAAATATCAAGAACAGACAATACTTACAGCACTTTAAGAAAACAAGAGCACTTAAGTCAAGATACTGATCATGATTACTACATTTATACATTTAGGAATAAATGCAATTTAGTCCCTGTTATATGTGAAATGAGCAAAACACTCCCTGTGAAAAAAATAAATTAGCAAATTACCCCTCTATATTTTATGAAATAGAAGTAAATTTGATAAGGGGTAATTTGCTGCTTCTTTTTTAGAGGGAGTTTTTAGTTTATTTCTCGTATCACGGAGGGTTAAATTTTATTTTTCGTATATTATATTTGGGTGTGAAGAGAATAAGAACAAAAGTTAAAAGAATGAAATACTTTATGAACAGTGTTGAAGAAATAATTTCCGATTAGGACAAAAGAAAAAGCGCAGCAGTACTGCTTTCTCTTATCTTAATTCAGCCTCTGACTGTGTTTTTTCTGACCATTTTTTAAGGATACAAATACCATCAAACATCAAAAGCTATGTACCAACCTCATCAGCTGAAAATCTTCCAAAAATTTAAATATTATTTTTAAAAGAAAAAGGACAATTAGAAAGGAAGAAACGTAACAGAGCAAAAGCAAAAGCTGCCCTTTCAATTATTCTTCACACATCGTGGATGTGAGCTAATTGCTATGGTAATAAAAAATTCAAAACGAATAATTATTAATAATGGCCATACAACGGTTATAACCATGGTATTTGCGATGGTTGTTAAAAGTATTTGAAAGGGCTAAAAGCCATGACAAATATTTCTACCATGGGTCTTAGCCATGACAAATAATTTTTTCGTAATGAAAAACCTATGTTTTTGCATCGATTTTATTCAACCGTGATTAATAAAAATTATTTACTATGATTTTTAATCTATAACTATTAAAATTGTAGCCAATAGTAATTTTTTTTCTAGGGATTTCAGTTACCATGCTAAAGGGAAAAGGAATGCAAAATTCATTATTAATTTATTCCATGATATATATAATATATATATATATATATATATATATATATGTATATTGTAATTTATCTATTCAAATGTATATACACGCATGTGTACACACATATATACATTTTTGTTTTAGCTATACTCGTAAATGACTGTCTAATCTAAAAGTTGAAACTATTAGAGAGGAGAATTATTTAATATTTTAATATCTTAATTGACGTGCGTCTTAACATCAAGTCGTGTATTCAAATTCCATTTCCACCCATTTAGGAAAAAAAAATGCCTTCGGTTCCATTGATCTAATACTGTATTAAGTGACCACCTTATTAATTGAAAGACTTAAATTATTAGATTGGAGAATATTTTAATACATGCATATTTATATAGAAAAAAATGCATGATGTCCCATATGATATGGAATATGTGCAAAATACCATACTATGGAAAAAAAATAATACAAAATTATTTCGTATTTTTTAAAATGAAGCAGTTTATCCATTTGAAAAAAATGTTATTGCACGCGCCATGTATGCTATTTTTATTGACTTTTATTAATAAAATATATTTTATACTTAAATATATAATATATTATATGCAATAGTATATATTTTATTGAAAAAAATAAAAACAACCATCCCAGCCACTCCCCCTTCCCCATCGCCGCCGCCATTGGCCACTTCACCCCACTCCCGCCCCACCTTTCCCTATCCCCATCGCCGTCCACCATTTTCCCATCGGTGCCCCCGCCTCCTTCCGCTTTCCCTCTTCATGACGCCTCCCCTCCTCCTCCAGCCCCCATTGTCGACGTCCTCCCTCACCCTCCCCATCGCCGTCATCAATGCCGTCGCATCTTCCCCCCCCCCCCCCCCCCCCCCCCCCCTCTTTCCCCTCTCTATATATAATTGTATATAATAATTATAATTATATTTAAATATATTATTCTACACGCTGATGTGAATTAAGTAAAATTTAGACTATTGATCTAGTAGTTAAACCTGAACCATAAATCCAAGTCAGATTCAACGTTCGTTGACTAAAGTTATAAATGTAATTTTATAAAATAAATAATATAAAAAAGAGCATGTGCATTACACGAAAATCACATGAGGAGGTAAATTGTTTATTTTAAAACACATCGAGAGGTAATTTATTAATTTTTTTTTGATAGAGGATAATTTGCATATTTCTAATATCACATTAGATAATTTGTCTTAAAGTAAACCCTATCTATATACATACCTGGAAGAGTTGCTCCACAACGTGCTCGCGGTGGAAGGGTAATCGGCATCCTGTGGCGAAGATCCATCCGGCGGTCCTCTGTGGTCTGTGAATAGCTGCAGCCTGGCTCCATCACCACCACTGCCTATTGTGGAGAGATCATCCTCACCAGATCCATCTGAATGCCCTTTGAGAATCAATGAAAATAAATAAATAAAATGTGCAAGCATTGATCTATGCCATTGACCTATTTAGAAGCATGTGCAGATGATTCAATTAATTAATGAAATGGGTTTGTTAAGATAATTTCTTCTGCAGTTTAAAGGATAAAATGCTGGCAATTGGATTATATATATATATATATATATATATGTATACCTGAGGAAGCTGCAGGCTTGTCAGTGGTTTTAACAGTTCGATACATCTGCATTGGCAAGGATATATACAGACAATTATGAGAATTAAAGTTCAGTAATGATAAAGGTAGAGTAAAAAAACTACTAGCTAGCAACCATTAATTAAAATTACAGTCTTCCTTCTCTCTATCCCTATGTGTGTGTTGTGCATATATGTGATGAACTGGGGATATGTTTCTCTCTCTTCCTCTCTCTCTCTCTCTATATATATATATATTGTATGTATGTATGTGTAGGATGAGTGTGGCGCTCTTACTGAAAGTACAGTAAGACTTTGTTCTGGGCTTCTGAGTCGTGTCTTGGTTTCATTATTAATCAGGAGGTTGATGTTTGATAAGGTAGTAATGAGCTGTATTATTGGGATATCATGACTTCGCCTTTGTCTCTTTTCTCTCTCTCTCTCTCATCAGACTGTCAGCCCAAGACTTCTCCCCCATTCTTTAATCCATCATTCATTCACTCTGCATTCATCGGCTACTGTGCCGGAGGAATAGACGGAGAGGCCCCCCCCCCCCCCCCCCCCCCCCCCCCCCCCAACACACACAAAACAACCAGACGTCATAAATCCAGATCTCTCTTTCTTGTTTGAGAGTAAATACTTAAGTGTGTTCAATTTGCTGTACCTGTAAATGGCTCTTGACATGTGCAAGAGTGAGATCTTTGACATCCATGAGTTCCAGTACTGACTTTGGAGTAGCCCCTGAAATTGGAGAGCAGACACAAGTGAAACAACTGAGTGTACTAATCAGACCATAAAGAAAGAATTATACATGAAAGGGGAAAAACCTAGTTAAGAACAATGGGGGCTAAACACAGATTTTAATTAAGCCAGAAGAGAATGAAGAGAGATCGTATTTTAATTACTTTCATGCCCACCAAGAAGCTCAACTGCATGAACAAACCGGGCGTGAAGGGTGCTTGTCCATCTCATTCTGGGCGCCCTCATGCTGCGCTTCGCCGGCAGCTTCGGAAGAAATCTTGATCTCATAATCCCATGATGAGACGCCTCAAGAGAATGCCCCATACCATACTGATGATGAGTGTGATGATGCTGCTGCAGCTGATACGAGGAGAGCCCATTAAACCTGCCACCACTACCGCCACTCGGTATCCGGTAAGCTGCTGTCGGGGACGAGGCATTAGGCCCCGGGTTAAAAAATGGCATATGATGATCCAAACTACCGGAATAATACTGATGAGAAGGAGAGGAAAGCGAGGAACATGAAGAAGAAGGAGAAGATAGAGTGGATGACCAAGAGGGGTAGGGCGTTTGGTAGAAGCACATCTTTGGATCCTTGGCATGGTCCACGGGCAGGAAGGGGAACGGCCGGTTCGGATAAACTGGAATACCCTTTATAGGACTCAAGCCATCGGACATATCTAGCAGCGAAACCCCACGATTTATCTGATTCAGTTGGCTGTTGGACTGGCAGATATGATGATAATAGCTATGTGGCTGCTCTTCTTGATGAGCTCTTCCTCCTCCGAAGCTCTGTTGGAGCCGGATTTCGTCGTTCGCTGGATTAGCCAAGGAGAGCTCAATCAAGGGGTTGCAGCTCCTGGGCTTGGCCGAATTCGTAGAACGATGGAGGCCCGACGCCACTTCACTTGCCGTGTTGCTGATTGGTGAGGAGGAATTACAGTTGGGTGGACTAATGTGGAGAGAAAGATCAGGTACTGGCTTTGAGGAGGGCTCTATGAAAATCCCATCTAAGGGCATTTTTCTTTACTAGCTCCTGATTTTCTTGATGACTTTTCTGTTTTAATTTTTGTACTCTTTGCAACCAAAGTCAAATGTTCAAAAACACACGGACTGGAAAAGGAACAGAGATTGAAATCTTCGAAACAAAGAAGATTTTTGTAGTAAGAGCTTAAATTCCTATGAAGAGTCAGTACAGTAAAATCTTGAAAGAGAGTCCTAGGTATTCTGTAAAGGCTAAAGATGGATGAACAATAGTGTCTGAGAGAGAATTGAAGCAAAGCAAAAAGAGTGCAAGAACTCTCTTTCTCTCTCTTCTTTATCTTTTCACCACCAAATCCAAATTGATGTCAGACAACAGGTACTTGGAGAGAACCCACACACAAAACCCCAGTTTTCTTTGTTGTTCTTTGAGATTTATGTGGAAGGGATTACATTCTCTAACAGAGATTGTGGTGTAAAAGTTGTGAAAAGACAATGGTGTTGTATGCTTCAAAAGCTAAAAGGATAGAACCCCAGAAAGAAAGAGCGTTGAAACCCTTCTACGCCCTCTTGAAATTGAGAAAGAAGTGAGCAGAAATTCAGAGGAAAAGATGAGGAATTCCAGGAAAGAGAAGAGGGAGGAGGATGAGTGTGGGGTTGAGGGATTTGGTGTCTGGTGTAATTCCTCGAGAGTATATCTCCGAAAATGACACTAGAACCAGGCCTCTCCTTCACTAGTCAAACACAACCTAATAAATTATTAATAAAATATTGCAATTTTTCATCCAACAAGCTTCTCGAAAAAATTACTATTCATTAACAATATTAACTGACGTAGTTGAAAGTTATGGTAAAAATATTATTCATCACGATCAAATAAAATTGATATAAAAACTAGTTTTTTCATTATCAAAGGAGTATTTATTACAGCTAATAGCCATGGTAAAAAATTTAGCCATCTTGTAAAAATTATGGCTAACAATTGTTGATGACATGTGATGAATATAAAATGTTATGATGACTATTACTATATAAATTTGATAATTAGTAATTCCGACGATGAATGTATTTTTAATGTGCTAATATTTTAAATTATTATCTTCCATTATAAAAATAAATTATAAAAGGGATAATTACATTTACACCTCTTGATATATGGCCTATTACATAAACCATCCCTATCTTTTAGATAATTCAACATACACCACAATATATCATTATCACTTACACAAACCACCCCTTATTTTTCTGAAAAGTTACATACACCTCCTAAAATGTTAGCATCATTACACAAATTACCCATATTTTTTTACTGTAAGATATTTTTTTCTATAATTGTGCAAAAAATAGGGGTAATTTGTATAAATAGAACATAAGTCAATGGGTGTAAATATAATTATCTCATTATAAAATGAACAAAAAAAATTGCACTTTTCCCGGTAAATAGAACACAGAGAAAAGGGGTTAATAAAACAAGAAAGAAATTATTAAAGCATAAAAAGATAGATTGTCACTTTTGCATTATTTGCTTCTTTCCCCGTAGACGACGGGATCTAAAATCTTGAAACGCAAAGTAAGTAACCCTACACTTCTATGTGATTCCTTTTCCTCCCGCCCGCTTCGCTTCTCTCTCTCTCTTCTTTCTCTCTCCTGCCCGTACAGTGATAGACATACAGACAGAAAAATATAAACTCACACGAACACACATCCATTTCTTTTTTTCTTCTCTTTATGTTTCTTAAATTGAGTTTGGAAGGACATTAAACAAATCCCAGATTCATTTTAAGAATGGGCAGACCACTGCTGCATTTTGTTGCAAAATCACGTGCTTTTCACTCCCACGAATATCTTATTTTTAGTCTTAATATCAGATAACTATATGGAATAATTACACTCTTCTTTCTTGAGTTTGGTGTAATTACACATAAACCCCTTGTGGTTTGAGAAATTACACCTAGCACTCCTGAGGTTTGCCTACATCTAACAAATAAGTCCCCTCAAATTCACCGAATTGATTGATATTAACAAAAAAAAAATAGAAATAAATCTATATTAATCATTGATTGACTTATTACTGACTTATTGCATGATAAATAATTTTTTTCGGACTAAATTACCCTTATAACAATGAAGATATACCTCCTCAGATACATTAACGCGTGCAGACGTATGATGGTAATTTGATCGTAACAAGATTTATTTGACTTGCAATAAATCAATAATAAGTCAATCAAGGATTAATATAAATTTATTTCTAATTTTTTTTGTTAATATCAGTCAATTCGACAAATTTTGACTAACGGGGGACTTATTTGTTAGATATAGGCAAACCTCAAGAGTAATAGATGTAATTTCTCAAACCACAGAGGGTCTATATGTAGTTACACCAAATCTCACAGGAGGGGAGTGTAATTATCCCTAACTATATTTGATCAACACTTAATATTAAAGTAGAACAATCATCTACTTTTGAAGTAGAACAACATCCCCACATGTTTGGTGGGTTCGAACTCACAGTCTTATATAAAGTCATGTAGTCTCAACTTCGTTAATTGAACTAGGTTTCATTGGTGATATAATTTAAATTACTTTAGGAAATGTGTTGTTTTTTTTTTTTTTATTTCGTAACAATCTAGATATGTGGTATTTTTTCGATTTAACATTTATAATTGAGGATTATAAGAGAAAAAATATCATATTTGGTCCATATATCGATCGCTGAAAATTATGAAATTCACACAGTTTTCCCATGTATGTTATGTGAAAGGATAAAATTTAGAGTTTTGCAAATTTTGACGAAAAAGGTTCTCAATCTGCGAAAATAAACTAAATTGCCGATTCATTTTTTCACAAAATCAGAATTGTCAAGACAAAATTATATTTAAGCAACCATGATACAAGCGCACATATTATAATATATTTTTTCAATCAATAAACTCACGTTATAATTAAATTGATATTTCGATAAACTCAAATTAAGTGAGATGAGAATACTCACTATAATAAACATACATTAAGTGAGGCAAATATTACACGTTTGGTGAAACTCGAACCTTTGAGCTCAAATTTAATATGAGATATTTTTTTTATTAAACTAAAATATCATTGGTGTCCACATATTAAAGGTCATAATTGGGTATACGTATTACCTGAGGACAGTAATGTAAGAAGATAGGGTACAAAGTAGACCCATTGACTTGGGTGAGAGACCTAGACCTAGGGTGTGTTTGTTTGCCAGTACTGCACATGTAATAGATTTAGCATGTGCCTATAACCACATTATCTTCTAAATTCCCCTTTCATACTCCAAAATATTCCCTTCCAATCTTTCAACAACTTTGTCTGGCATCTTAGGTTTTATTATGTCTTCCTCCACATGAAACCCTCATTCAAGTTCATGTTTCGGGCCTTCGTTTTTCAAAACCCTAGGCTGAATCAAAGGGTATAATTATATTATTTTAGTCATGGGGATCCTTAACTCTCTTCATATTTACAACACTACCATACATATACATAAATATAATAATTCTTCTCTTATATTTTAAATGACCAGAATTTAAAAATTATATTAAATCGTTTCTATCTATCACGATCAAGAAATCAACTTACAAATTTAAAAGCACGTAATTATGAGTTTTGGGACTAAAAGTACGTAATTATGAGGTTTATTGGGACTCAAAGCGACAACTAGCTCCCATAGTTTGGTACCAAAATAAATTTTGTCCTTATTATGGACAAAAAAGTATTTTGCCCAATTAATTGTGTTGATCTGATTCATTCTTCCCGGATTTTGTTCTTTTTAGCAAAGAGGACATAATTTTCATTCTCGATATCACTTGAAAAAAAATAACTATTGACTACAATTTTAATAGCTTATGAGTTCAAAAAACGCATGAGTCCAATAGATTTGAACTGTCGTTCGAGACTTGGGCCGAAGTGAATGCAAATCCTAAAGGGGAAACTGCAAAAAAGGGGTTAGTACTCCGACGTCCAAGTTAGTATTGAATCTTCAAAAATATGAAGATAAAAAAATAGATAAAGGCGATATAAATCGAGATATGGTGAATAATATATGTGTAGAAGTGTATGGACACGTGATAACGTGCTTATGGAGTACTTAGAGAGTGTTTAGAGAGTGCAAGAAATGTGAAGGACGAGTGAAAAAGTGTCACAGGAGTGTTTTGGAGGTATGTGAGGAGATGGCTTGAAGGTGTGTTGAAGGTGTCCTCGTAGGGAGGAATGGACATGTATTTATAGGGGGATGCTCCCATCTTATGGAGTTCTGCACGTTGAAGACTCCAAGCCAACAAGGAGTCATTCTGCCTTAGGAGTCCTGGATTTTGAGGGGAGGCTGTTAGAGTTTATTAGGGTTTGAAATCCTTCTTCAGTCTTGGGGGACTCCTCGTCTGTAATGAGTCCTATCAGGGGAGTCCTTTAGGGTTGATGTGATCCAATGTGGTTGCTGACCTCAAGGTTGATGAGATGTCACGTGGGAGAGTGGTTGCCCCGTGTGTGGGCCTTTCGGATTGAATATTTTGTTGGTCTTAGATCATAGTCTAAGTAGGGGATGTCCTGTACCTTTTGCATTTTGCAAATTTGTTTTTAGGGGGACGGCTTCTGGGTTCGCTTACCCTTGGGTTTTCTAAGGTGGTCCGGGCCTTTCGTTTCTTTCTTCTTTTCGGATCGCTTGGACCTCTTTGGGCTAGCCTATTTTCTAAGGGGGATGCCCTCCTAATTTTTCAAAGGGACGTCCTGCACATAAAAAAATTGAATTAGAAAGAACATTAGAATTAAGAAATGATAATGATGGGGCCGCTGAAATTGGTCCTTGAACAAAGATAGTAATTATTTGGGGGAGGTCCTCTAGCATAAGTGGGACCATCCTTCTGCGGGAGTCCTCCTAGGAGGTGTGGACTCCTTTCATGGATCTCATGTCTTAGATCAATGTTCCCACAGGCGGCGCCAATGATGCGTTAAAAAATGCATGGGTCCAATAGATTTGGACTGTCATTTGAAGCTTGTATCGAAATGAATGCAAATCTTAAAGGGGGACCTGCGAAAAAGGGATTAGCAATTCGACGCCCAAGTTAGTATTGGATCTTCAAAAATATGAAGATAAAAAAGTTGATAAAGACGATATAAATTGAGATATGGTGAATAATATAAGTGTAGAAGTGTATGAACACGTGATAACGTACTTATAGAGTGCTTAGAGAGTGAGAGAAATGTGAAGGACGTGAGGGGGATGCCCTGAGAGTTAGAAAGTGTTAGAGGAGTGTTTTGGAGGTGTGTGAGGGGATCGCTTGAAGGTGTGATGAAGGTGTCCCCGTAGGGAGTTAGGGATGCCCCTATTTGATGGAGTTCTGCATGTTGAGAACTCCTAGTCAACAAGGAGTCCTTCTACTTTCGGAGTCTAGGATTTCGAGGGGAGGCTGTTAGAGTCTGTTAGGGTTTGGAGTCCTTTTTCAGTCTTGAGGGACTCCTTGTCTACAATGAGTCCCAGCCATTCCTCCCAAGGCTGATGTGGTCCAATGTAGTTGTTGACCTCGGGTTGATGAGATGCCATGTGGAGAGTGGCTGCCATGTGTGCGGGTCTTTTGGGATTGAATATTTTGTTGGGCTTTAATCATGGTCCGAGTAGAGGGTTGTCTTGTACCTTTTGCCTTTGCCAATGTTTTTTTAGGGACGTCTCCTAGGTCAGCTTACATTGGGTCTTCTAGGGTAGTACGGGCCTCTCATTTCTTTCCTCTTTTTGGATCGTTTGGGCCTTTTTGGGCCAGCCTATTTTTATGTATATCAATAACCATGGACTAAAAATTATGATAAATAAATTTTATTGACCACGATTAAATTAAATCGATACAAAAATATAGATTTTCCATTAAGAAAAAGTTATTTGCCATGGCTACCACGACCAACAACCGTTATATAACCATGGTCAATGACTATTTGCTACAACTATTTTGTTTTTAACCATGACAATTAGCCATGGTAATATTGCATTTTTTTGTGTATGGTGTGTTCCGCTTTAGAGAGATTCTACACTTGTTTCCTCTGTGAACGGAATTGGAGAACAGAGCGGTGCTAGAAACAAGTTGAAGAAAAACAATAAAAGTAATCTTTGTTTAAATTATGGACCTACTTTCTTTTTAATCCATAGCCTTGCGCATGATTTTATCATATGTTATCTCCGTGTTTTTTATACCACGAACGCTCGAAAATCTAAAGGGAACACCCCTTGATACAAATGAATTGGTTTTTTATTTTTGTACTTTTGCTCACTTCCATCACGTTCTCGAGCCGATACCAATCTTTTCAGTAGTATCATAGCCTGGTTCTATTATATATGTACTGCATGTGATGTTTTTTTAATAAAAAAATTAATAAAAAAAGATCATATATGATAATATGTAAAATTCACAAAAATTAAAATGATAAATTGAGACAAAAATAATTTAGATAACATAATGTAAAATCAATATAATTCGAATCGTAAAATATAATTTATCCAAATATTAAAGAGGGTAGACATGTAAGGTGCACTCATGGAAACTCAACCAAACGAGATTATTCAAAACATGAAGGTTATGTTTGGATTAGGTTTTGGCCCATCTCCGAGATGGACCAAAACCAGTCCAATGTTTGTTTTATATTTTTTACACCTTCACTAGGTGTTTTGGATAGTTTTAGCTGATTTTACTTTTGCAATTTTTAGCCCATTATTTGTCTCCCTAGCACAAAACCCTACCTCACATTTCTCTCATTTTCTCTCCCTTCAGGCTGGGCTCGCGCACGAGACCAGCGCCGGCCGCGCCGCCCCGCCAAACCAGCGCCGCCCGCTGCACGAGACCAGCGCCGCCCCGCACACGACCAGCGCCGCCCGCGCACGAGCAGCGCGCCCGCCGCACGAGAGCAGCGCCTTCCGGCCGCACGGCGCCTCCGCCACCAGCGCCTTCTGCCAGCACGGAGCCGTCCCCTCAGCGCCGCTCGTCGCACACACCGCGCCTAAAAGCCGCACGACACCAGCGCCGTCCGGCGGCACGGCGCCTCCGCCACCTGCGCCGTCCGCCGTTCGTCCGTCCACCTCCGTCCGCCGTTCGTCCAGCACCGCCAGCTCCGCTGGCCGTTCATTCGCCGGTATTTCGTCGACTACAAATCAAATTCGAGTTTGAACAAAATTATACAATATGATCTAGTTTTACATTGTGTTAATTTAATTTCACATCTACTGTTGGTATTCCGTCGACTACAAATCAAATTCGGGTTTGAACAAAATTATACAATATGATCTAGTTTTACATTGTGTTAATTTAATTTCACATCTACTGTTGGTATTCCGTCGACTACAACTCAAATTCGGGTTTGAACAAAATTATACAATATGATCTAGTTTTACATTGTGTTAATTTAATTTCACATCTACTGTTGGTATTTCGTCGACTACAAATCAAATTCGAGTTTGAACAAAATTATACAATATGATCTACTTTTACATTGTGTTAATTTAATTTCACATCTACTGTTGGTATTTTATTGTTAAGTTAATTCATGTGGAATAGTGTTCATTATTGCTGAACACTGTTTGTATCCAACTTTTCAAATTAGTGTTCATTATTGCTGAACACGGTTTGTATCCAACTTTATGTGAATTATTTATTATTAATCATAGTTAAAGTGTTGTTTTAATCCGTACAAAGCATATATCTAATGCTGACTTTTGTGCGAGTCTAATCCATTTGTATCTTATATGTCGTGCAGATATGTATTGGCATAATTGGACAATTTTGTAGAAACTGAGTGCCTCATATGGCACGGGTAAAAATATTTTCATAATTT
This sequence comes from Sesamum angolense, assembly GCA_034509725.1. Taxonomy (NCBI): domain Eukaryota; kingdom Viridiplantae; phylum Streptophyta; class Magnoliopsida; order Lamiales; family Pedaliaceae; genus Sesamum; species Sesamum angolense. Next base: position 8,416,666 of record JACGWL010000010.1, read on the forward strand.
TAGGTAATTAACTGTTCACCTGGTATTTCATTCAACTATAAGTTGAACGTAATATTTGAGAAAATTTTAAAATATTTGAACATTACACCACTACTGCGGGTGTATTGGCAAAATGTTAATTATTCGATTTATCAATTAAATCTTTTCACGATGAATATAATGGCCAACGAAATTATTTTCAATAAAATAATGTATTGCATGAATTTTTTTTATAAATATATATTATTATTTCATATAATCACATAAACTCCACACCAAAGCAAATGGGTTTACTTATTTTTTTTAATATTATTTGTATTATATATATTATAATAATCTTAAATCTAATTAAAAAATTATTTAACAAAAATACGAACTTATGAAACCATTGGCATATAAAAAGATTTAATGTCAATGCTATTGAGTAATAATATTTGAATCTCTACCTCAATGAAATACTTTACCAGTTTTGTATACTGAGGACAATGTACTAGTAATTTATACATCATAAATTTAAAATACTTTAATTATCTATTTCAATTTATCACTCAAAATTTAACATCTAACGAATGTATAGAGATATCGTCGTAATGTTGATTACTTTAATTATCTATTTAAATTTATCACTCTAAATTTAACGTCTAACGAATGTATTTCAACCCATTTACTATAGTGCACTTAACTATTAATTATAATTTTTTTTAAATTGTACTATTTAAATATTTTGTAAATAGTATACTATTATATATTATTACATTATTATAATATATATTAGTATTTTATTATGTATATAATAATATATATATCTAAATATATATTATTAATTTGTATATTATTATTATTTAATATATAATGTATATAATATATATTAGTATATTGTTATGTATATATAATATATTAACTAAAATAATATATTAATATATATAATATGTATTATAACATATATAATTATATATATATATAAACATGATTTGACAATGAACAGTCACATTTGTCTCCCAAATTCCAACATCAAACATACACCACTTATTTTAAACTATTTTATATTATCTCAAAACACAAATCCAAACATATAATCTATTTCAAACACACACTTATTTTTCTCAATTTTTCTCTCTATATCTCAAAAACACAAAAACAAAACAATCCAAAACCTAATCCAAACATAACTGAACAATTTCAAAGATTTTCCTTGATTTCTGGTTAAAGTAATTTAATCAAATTCTTTTTTCAAATGCACAATTTGGGAAGTAAACGTCAAGAATTGGAATAGAGCTAGCCAATAGAAGATGACATGAGAGATCGGTGAAGGGGTGTCTAACCCTAGATGGCCCATTCCTCGAAAAGTTAGTAATAAATGCTGAGGGGGCAGAAGCGCACAGAGACTTTTTTGGCTGAACAGAATAGATCGATGTGTTTGAGGGAAGTGTAAAATCATTTGTAATCGATTGCGTTATGATTGAATACATTTTCTATTCTTATATATATATTATATATATATATATATATAATATATAATATATATAAAATATTTAGGATTAATTATATTTTATCATTCAAATTATAACCGTTTTTATATTTTTAGTATTTAAACTTTTTTTATATCAACTTAACATCTTAACTTTACGAAATTTTGCACTTTAACATTTATAACTATTTTTCCTAGCAATTTTTATTAATAAGCATCATATGTAGTGCATATGTGATATTTAAAGATTATATGATCGATGTTGTACTTTTTTTTTAAATATGCATAGGTGATGTTTTTTCGACAAACAAGTCATAAAAAAATGGCCATATATGGTAAACTACAAAATTTGTAAAGTTGAGATGGTAAATTTACACAAAAAGTTTAGATGCTAAAATATAAAAACGGCCATAATTCGAATGACAAATTGTAACTTATCCTAATATTTATAATTAAGAGAATTATTTTAAGAGAATTATTGACAATCATGAGCACGGGTTTAAGTACAAGAGCTTTTTTTTTTTTAACAAAACTATAATTATATATTTTGAGATGTAATTGTAATTATAAATACACTTTTTATATTCTATGACAAAAATTTATACAAACATCTTCTAGTGTACCTTTAATCTTGCAAAAAGTAAGAAGTACATTTGTGTATTTGAACCTTAATGTAATTTACCCTTAAAATAACTATTGACAAAATATAAATTTGTATATATAAAATGCTCCTAATTGTATTTATTTCTTGTACAAAACAAATTTTCAGTAATTAATTTTATTGATAATTTCTTATTTATATATTTATAAAATAATTTATTCTATCATTTTTAACCAATTCATCTTATGATTTTTTTTGAACAAGTCTTATCTTTTCTTTTTTTCATTTACATGAACAAGTATATATAATAAAAAATATTTTACATGTGTGTCGAGTGTGATTAGGTTAGCACATGTCTTTGTTGTTTCTTTCACAATAATTAAACATAATATTGGTAATAATTTTAAAATTATTCTCAAATTATATATTATGAGCAATAATATATATGTTTGTTAGTTTTATTGTATCTCAATATATATTATCAATTAAAAAAATAGAGTATAAACTCGTCATATAAGTAATTGTTACAACTTAGTTGATGACAATACAATAATGACAATTATTTTTATTATTATTATATTGTGATTATAAATTTGTCATCAATTATTTATATCGACAAATATAAGCATAATTTTTTTCACTTATAATATATAATTGATGATAATATTAATTTAAGTTTCAATTATTAATAATTCTTCTTATTGTCTCACTAATATATATATATATATAAAGTTTTCAGCTACGGTTAATTACCGTAGCCAAAAGAAAAAAAATTATAGTAAATACAAATCAACCACGGCTTCGCAATGACTATTGTCCGTTGTTTTTGTAAGTGTGATCAAAATATTCGAATAGCCAAAATCATAGTAAAACAAAACTATGGCTCATAATGATTAATCGTGATAAAAATTTAAGTTATTGTTTTGATTTTATTTAACTATTGTTAATAATATTGATTTACTATAGTTTTTAAGTAATGATAATTTATTATGTAACGAAAACTCTTTTTTTTTTTTTGTGTCTATACAAGAGAAAGATGACTATTTACTCTAAAAAAAGAGAGATAGATAGATATAGTCATTTTTTTCACCTCTTCTGAAGTTAGGTGTAATTACAAGTAGATAACAACAAATTCGATAAATTTTAATTAATGGAAGAACTTACTTATTAGATAATAATAAATTTTAAAAGAGATGTAATTTTTTAAATTACTAAAAATTTACGTATAATTATATCAAATTTCAAACAACAGGAGTGTAACGATCCTTTTCTAAAGCAAAGGGAGATACTTGCTCCTTTTAAAGGGGTTAGAGAGAGAAAATGCATTGCTAAAGCTGTTCTTGCTTTCCTTTTTGTAAGACAAAATTTAAGAGGGGGGTTGTGGGGGGTGATGATGAGAGTATGATTATGAGGGGGAATAGAATTGTGGTTTCTTGGCAGTTGTATTTATTGGAAGTCGCAGTGCCCTAGGTGAAGATGATGGGTACACCGACAGACCACCATACATACATATATATATGTATATTTCACATCTTAGCTTGGTTCGGGGACCTGTTGAGTAGAGACTGACACTGTCCTTCGTGAAAGTCGCTGACCGTATTGTCTACCCCGCATTTAAAGCGCGCCATGGGGTACTGCTGTACTAATGCCATTGCCATTCATTCTCACCCTTCCCACGTACGTATATGTATATACTCTCACTCTGTATGACAAAAAGTAGTTCAAAGTAATTCTACCTATAATAACCTAGCTATCTGCATGCCTAGTTAATTTCAGACGATTTTTTTTTTTTTTTTACAATTTGATGAATCACTCGGTAGCTTAATATTATCTACAATGGACATACAAATTAATAGGAAAATTTAAATTTTGACTATAATTAATTAATATTTACTATAATTTTATGATTTAAGTATATGAAATGATTTTAGCAATTAATAAATATTTTAATCTCACATGCAGAAACTGTTAGAATAAATAATCGACAAGTCAATGAGTTGGCCCAGTCATTTATGGTAGAAGACAATCTTATTCAATAATGAATAAAGTAAAATTCATTTGGTTTTCTTTGTTGTGTTTACTTATACTACATTATATGTATGGCAAAGACAAAGCCCATAGACGGTTGATAATCAATTAAGTTGGACCATAGATATGATGGTAAGAACTGACTTTCAAGGGTTTGTGAAATGTTCTAAGTTGAAAATCTTAAGATTAAGCATTGGGAGTTCTAAAGAGACTACACTAAGTAATGTATCCATATGTTGAGTATTGAATTTTATTGACGAGACACGAGTGATATTTATTTATTAGTGGGTGGCTGACAAAGAGTTGTCAAGCCGACTGAAATGACTTGCGTAAGTTTTCATAAGAAAATCCATAAGAGATGATCAGTATGACTTGAACTTCTTGACTTTAATAGTATAGGATTTTAGTTCTTAGATTTGAGGATCCATAGCAGCTCTATGTCTGGGGCGATTGTATCTAGGTCTTGCAATATGACTGTGCTCTTAACGTGGTATTCATTTGGCAATGTGTTAGTTGTGCTTGTTATTAATGTTCTGCTTATTGCTTTAATATCACAACAAATCCTACAGACCAATTGAAGAACCACTGTAGTTGGGCTACACATTGGACGACAACTATGGAACCAACTTTTAAGAGTTGGGTCTGAAGTGTTTTAAGTTGAGGAGCTTGATACTGGGCATCGAGTATTGGAATAGTTAACTAGAAAGCCAATTGGATTGACCTCTATTTGTCATTCTTTTATAAAATAATAATAGTGTCCTAATGAATAGAGTAAGTATTTATCTAGGGCATATGTGTTTGTTGTGTTTATTGCTTATGTTAAATGGCATTTTAACAACATAATAAATGCCCACAGATCTAATGGTTAAACTCTATGGAGTTGGACTACGTATAAGTTGATAGTTATGCAACCAACTTCTGAGTGTCGGTTTGAAACGTTCCAAGTCGAGAACTTCACATAGGGCATTGAAAGTTCTATAGAGACTTGCTCTAAGTATTGCAATACCGTATTTTATCTGCAGGAGATGCAGGTCATCTATGCACCTGTGAGCGCTAATTTTATTTTGTCTGAAAAATCAAAATACAAATTAATTATCACAAATAAAAATATTTGGATTAAAATATCAATGTGAGTACAATCTCTATTCTATCCCTTAATTATTCCCTCCAAAATATATCTTTGACAAATTTGACTAATTCAAAGGGTAATATCTACGTAGATCTCCTTTGGACTTGAATTTGAATTTCTATAACGTTAATTCGATGGCTTTCGCCTATAATCCCGAATTAAACACTATAGTCTTGACTGGAATTTGATGATTTGAAAGTGGATTTGCCACTTGGATATTCTTGGGATGATATTTGAATATTTATAATGTTAATTCGAGGATTTTGTGCATATAATCCTGAATTAAATGCTATAATTTGTGGCTCACTTTTGACGAAAGACTCGATCTTTGCCTTGAACGCCTTTGAATATTCTTGAGCTTTGAAGAACAGCGTAGAGAGAATTATTTATAATTTTCCTTTGCTTTGCTCTTCGTCTCAAGCTTTGTGTGTCTGAGGAATTGCGTAGAGGGAATTTTGCAATCTTCCTTGCTTGTCTCTTCCTTCTTGAGCTCTGTCACTTGAGGAATTGCGTAGAGGGAATTTTGCAATATTCCCTTACTTGGCTCTTCCTTCTTGAGTTCTGTCACTTGAGGAATTGTGTAGAGGGAATTTTGCAATTCTTTCCTTGCTTGGCTCTTCCTTCTCGAGCTCTGTGTGTTTTGAATGAGGTCTGAGGACCCTTTATATAGGTGTCAAAAAGGTAGAGTTGTGATACAATTGAACACCTTTTGTATTATCTCTTTATAATTTAATTAAAAGAGATAAATATATCATATATTTGGAATGATATGCTTGGTCAATTTGATATTATCTCTTTAATATTTGCATTTTTTAAAGAGATAAATATAAAAAATATTTGTCTTGATTTAATTGGAGCATACATGCAATTGCTCCACGTGGCACGGTTTGATTGGCTGGAATCTTTGACTGCGAAGCAAGATTTGATTGGCCAGGACACTTCATCTTGTCACTTGTCGGCCATTAATTTTGGTGACAAAATATATATCAAAATATCAATTACATTGACTATTTATACTTGGAATTAATTTAGTAAATTCCAAAATATAAATAAAAATTGATAAATAATATATTATTTTACATTTGTCATCATTCAATTGAACATGACATTTTATATGTTTACAAATGCCCCTCGAGACTTGTTCACGAACGTCTAGTACAGCGAAGTGAAGGAATGAACATGTCTCGAAATTGATTCATGACATGTGATTTTTTTTTAACATGTGACTGAACTTGAAAATATATCTCAAGCTGCCTATGTACCTCGTTGGAGGATCAAGTCAAAACGTAGTTCACTTGGATTTTTATTGATAGTTTATTCTCATATCAAAGAGTTTTTTCAATTTGAATTTGTAGATAGTTTTATACTCGTATCAAGGAGTTCTTCAAGCAATTTTGTAAATAGTTTATACTCGTATCAATGAGTTCTTCAATTTAGATTTGTAGATAGTTTATACTCATATCAAGGAGTATTGAGATTTATTTGTCAAGAACATTAGACAGTTTATGCTCATATCTATGAGCATTGAGAATTTTTTTTGTGGAGACATTAGATAGTTTATGAGCATATTTAGGAGTATTGAATTATTTTTTTCTGGAGACATTAGATTGTTTATGCTCATATCTAGGAGCACTGAAAATTATTTTTCAAAAAACATTTAGATAGTTTATACTCGTATCTAGGAGCATTGAGATTTTTTTTTTTGAGATATTAGATAGTTTATACTCGTATCCAAGAGCATTGAGATTTTTATTCTCTGGCATTAGATAATTTATGCTCATTTCTAGGAGCATTGGGATTTTTTTTTTGAGATATTAGATAGTTTATGCTCATATTCAGGAGCACTGAAAATTATATTTTCAAAGATATTAGATAGTTTATGCTCGTATCCAGGAGCATTGAGATTTTTTTCTTTTTTAAGACATTAGATAGTTTATGTTCGTATCTAGGAGCATTAAAAATTATTTTCAAATTTTATGGTGTTGCATCACCATCATCACCATCATCATAATTGGAATCAACTGAATATTCATCTTCTTTGCAATTGAAGCTCATTTCAATTTCATGTGCTCGAGTGGCTAGCTCTTCAAAAGTCTTTGGTTTTATTGCTTGAAGAATGTAGCATAGTTATCAATGCATGCCTTGAATACACATCTCAATAATAGAAGCTTCAGATAATCTATCTTTGCAATTAAGGCTCAAATCCCTCCACCTATTGATGTAGTCGACGACTGGTTCTTCTTTCCATTGACGAGAATTTGTAAGCTCGACCATGCTGACAGTCCGTCGTGTGTTATAGAAGCGATTGAGAAACCGTTGCTCTAGTTGTTTCCATCCATCAATCGAGTCAGCCTCCAAGTTAGTGTACTAGTCAAATGCATTGCTTTCAATGATCGAACAAACTACTTGACTAGATGATCGCCGTATGTCCCTGCATTGTTGCATGTATCAACGAAGTGAGCCACGTGCTTCTTAGGATTACCTTGCCATCAAATTGCTGGAACGTTGGTGGTTGATAACCCATTGGCATTTTCAAGCTGTCAATCCTTGGAGTGTAAGGATTGGAGTAAGTAAAGGATGACCTTGAGCTCCCCTTTCTTCTGATGGTTCCTTCTATGAATTCTTTCAATTGGTTCACAGGAATCAATCCATCAGAAGAAATTTGAATCTCTTTTGTAGACTTATCATTTTCAGTATAATGTTGCTTTATGGGCACTTCTACTTCATCATGAGCCTCAACTTGTTTCCCTATGACATGACTTGCATCAATATTATCTGCCTTGTTGATCAATCTAGCAATTTGTGTATCTTGCTCTTGGACGTGTTTTGTAAGTCCCTCAATGGCTCTCGTCAGACTTGCAAGTTGTTCCTCTATAGTTGTAGCATTTGTCACCATAATCGGAGCCACATTTGTTGTGAAGGAGTAGCTAGACACGAAATGAGGAGAGGTCGGAGGAGATTTATTTGCATCACTTTCGCTTGCATAGCTAGATGAGTGCAAGTTCTTCTCGACGTACTCAGTCAGATGAGACATTTGAGAAGATTCTTTGAGCTTCTTCGACATGTTCCTTGTAGTAACACCAACACTCTGGTACTTGAGCTTGAAGACTTTGATATGACGAGTTTGGAATTCACCGGCTTCACAGCTTTTTCTTGAGTATCCATGTAATGCCTTTCTTCTGATGAAGGGTAGAGCTGTCCCACTGGGAGTGCCAAAATTTGTGACCGCTAATTTTATCGTGTTTGAAAAATCAAAACACAAATAAATTATCACAAATAAAAATACTTGGATTAAAATATCAATGTGAGTATAATCTCTATTCTATCCCTTGATTATTCCCTCCAAAATATATCTTTGACAAATTTGACTAATTCAAAGGGTAATCTCCACGTAGATCCTCTTTGGACTTAAATTTGAATTTCTATAATGTTAATTCGAGGGCTTTCGCCTATAATCCCGAATTAAACGCTATAGTCTTGACTGGAATTTGATGATTTAAAAGTGAATTTGCTACTTGGATTTTCTTGAGATGATATTTGAATATTTATAATGTTAATTTGAGGATTTTGTGCATATAATCCTGAATTAAACCCTATAATTTGTGGTGCACTTTTGACGAAGACTCGATCTCTGTCTTGAACGCCTTTGAATATTCTTGACCTTTGAAGAATCGCGTAGAGAGAATTATTTGTAATTTTTCTCTGCTTTGCTCTTCGTTCTCAACCTCTGTGTGTATGAAGAATTGCGTAAAGGGAATTTTGCAATATTCCCTTACTTGGCTCTTCCTTCTTGAGCTCTGTCACTTGAGGAATTGCGTAAAGGGAATTTTGCAATCTTCCCTTGCTTGGCTCTTCCTTCTCGAGCTCTGTGTGTTTTAAATAAGGCCTGGGGACGCCTTTATATAGGTGTCAAAGAGGTAGAGTTGTGATACAATTGAACACGTTTTGTATTATCTCTTTATAATTTAATTAAAAGAGATAAATATATCATATATTTTGAATGATATGATTGGTCAATTCGACATTATCTCTTTAATATTTGCATTTTTTAAAGAGATACATATCAGAAATATTTGTCTTGATTTGATTGAAGCATACATGCAATTGCTCCACGTGGCACGGTCTGATTGGTTGGGATCTTTGACTGCGATGCATGATTTGATTGGCAGGGACACTTCATTTTGCCACTTGTCAGCCATTAATTTTGATGACAAAATATATATCACAATATCAATTACGTTGATTATATATACTTGAAATTAATTTAGTAAATTCCAAAATATAAATAAAAATTGATAAATAATATATTATTTTACACTTGTCATCATTCAATTGGACATGAAATTTTACATGTTTACAACAACTCTAGAGAGTTAGTTGACAAGTTAGTTGATGGACTAAATTGACTCATGGGAATTGTCAGGCTTTGGAGGCTTGGTCAGTATGACTGAAGTTTCCATTTCTCACAGTCGCTTGGATTTTATGAAATCATGACAGTCGCTTGCATACGAAGACTGTATCTGGATCTAGCGAGAGACGAACATGTCTCTTGATATGGTTATTATAAACCTTGTCCAGAGCAGTTGGAATATGTAATGAGGACAGTGGATTCCAATAGAGATTATGTCCCATGTTAGTATTTGATAGAATATCTCTTATGTGATATGAGATGGTTTAGACTCTTTAAATAATTGGCCAAAGTGATTGATCGAGTAGTGAATGTTCTCTAGGCCGGATCAAATAGAGTAAACACTTCTCGAGTATGAAGAAAACTGCTTAGTTTAGGATGCGAACCGACACCTAATTCTATACCTAAACTAAGATTGGGAGACAGTTAACGGAAGGATCATAACTGTATGGAACTTAGAGCTTAAATATTCATGCAATATTCATCTAGCCTTTAGTGCTATAGACTGTTGCTAGACGGCCACCCATGGTAATCGATATTTCTAGTTATGAGATAATAAAAAAATAATTAATTAAATTAAATTTTGAGTATGAAGCAAAGACGCCTAGTTAATGATGGGAACTGATGCCCAATTCCATGTCCTAGACTATGGCTGGAAAATGATGGATAGTAGGACCATACCCTTATGGAACTCGAAACCTAAATATTGATGCCACTAGATTTGGGCTAGAAATAATTGGTTAGACTAATTATGTTTGCTTTATGCTTAATTAATTAAGTGATTGAATTTATTTAATTAATTAAGTATATTTTGGGCCTATGAATATTTGATTGACTTAAATATTCACTTGGGGTTTTATGTTGGGTCTTTTGTTTAATTAGATTAAATATTAAGTCCACTAAAACTAGTAATTATGGTTGATTTAATTTATTGGACAAATTAGTCGAGGATTGACCAAATGCACAAGCCCTAACCCATGTTTACCTTGTTTAGGTCATTTACCTTGTTAGGAAGTAAGAAAAAACGTACCAAGGCTGGAAAATTGAGTAGTGGAGAGTTTATAAAAATTGATTAGCGGAAAGGTTATAGAACTAGATTTATTTGCTTTTATCGTTTTTTAATTCAATTTATTTGGTAGCTTTATAAAAATTGTTAGTAGTAGTGCACATTTGAGTAGTGCAACCGCCGTCGTTGTCCCTGGGCATTCACGGGTCAACTGGCGTGAGTTCTAGGGTGTAAGAATTGTTGAGCAGCCCAGTTGGCGTGTGCCCTCGCTAGGGCGTGCACACTATTGAAATGGGTACGAGTGCGCGTGGTGCTCAAGCAGTGAAGCCTGCTTTTGCACGCGCTTAAGTTATAGCACGATCGACCGGCTGTACGTATGCGAATGGTTGGACTTTTTGTTTCGGTTTTTTAAAAAAAATTAATTTTCAGTTTCTTTATTTTTTTTCTGAACTTATTAATTATGGATAAATTTTATTTTTTGTTAAATTGGGTTTTTTCAAAGTTAAATTGCCATGAATTAATTTTGAAAATAGTTTTTTTTTTAACAAAAGTATATAATACATTGTATGTATTTCGATATACATTTGATATTATTTGGGGGGAAAATGCATGCCCCTGTGATAGAGTATATGTGCAAGTTGTCCCCTATGATAAATAAAAGACCAAATTACCTCACTGTGTTATATAAAGTATAGCAATTAAACCTCTGAGCCCCAAAAATGTGCCACACGCGCTCTTAATGCGGCTGGAACAACAATTTTACCCTATTATGGACTGTTTTGCCCCTCCTTACTTAAATAAAATACTGAACATTTCACACTTTAAACTTACCCCTTTTAACACTCAATTTGATTCTTTTTTATGAAGCTTGCTGAAATATTGAAAAAATATCAAATCCATATTTTCAACTAAATGAATTTAGTATTTTTTATTTAATTGTAATATAATTGTTATGTAAATATTTCAATTGTTTGTCATTTATGTTTGAAATATGCAATTGGCAGAAATTTGGAATGGCCTAAAACACAAAAAAAACTGGAAATAGATAAAAAAGCAATTGCAGAAAACATAAAATTCATTTCAATTGCCAAAAGATCGCAACCCTGTGTTCAATTTTATAATTGGCCCCAAATTTACATATTTTCATTGTGTAGCTAATGTACAAAAAACAATCAAATTCTGAAATTTAGAACAAGTCATGATCCACAAAAAATAATAATCCAAAAGTCATACTTTAAATTTCAACATGATTTACAAAAGTTCACATTCCAAAAATTCTTCGTGCAATTCTTCAATCATTCTCTTATAATCTCTTCTTTGATCTTCCTTTCATTCGTTTCAATATTTCTGAAATTGTTGGCATTTTGGTATACGTTTTGTTTGGTGAAATTGAAAAAGTTGCACCTCCAACTCAATAATCCTTCATTTCTGGGGCCATAATATCCAATTTGTTCCTACAAAAAAAAAAAAAAAAAATTGCACCAGTTTAATTTTGTTTTTAAATAGTTTAAGAAAATATGTTTCATAAGATTCTTAGGAAATTCAAACCTGAGTCGCAGATCTTGGTGTAGAGTGTTAGGATGTGCTTCTTCCAAGTTGAAAATTATACTAGAAGAGACTTTTAGAAACCTTAATAGCACTTGCATATACTCTTAGAGTAGGTTGGACCAAAATTAGCCACGAATAGTGTGTGGCATGGAGTATGGCTTTGCATATATTGTGAAAAAGACACACAACTCAACCTTGAATTAAACCAGATATGCAAATCCTCATGAAATACCAATACAACAACATTAATAAGCAAAATAAAGCAAAATTTTTACATAGAAACAATCACCTTTTGTGCTAAAACAAGAAAAAAACCAAAAAAATCAACTTTGCCTTATACATTCACTATATGAGCTATTGAGGGCCCAATTAAATTAAGTTAGTGAACAACTTGAATATTTCAGATTCTTTATTGAAAAATTAATAGTTACTCTAACAGCTTTGGATGAAATAATAATTTTGTAGTAATGCCTTCAATTTTAACAGTGTTTCAACTGATACAATCAGTGACTTTTAGCCAAGTATAAACAACATAAGGGCATCAATTACCAGGATCATGGCTCCTCTAGAAAGCAGTAGATCCTTTCAATCTTTTTTCGAACCTTGTCTCTCATCATCTGATTGTAAAAAATTAGAATTCACAAAATTAGCAACTAGTCAAACACAATAGGGGACACAAGCATATTAATATATTAAAATTTAAAAACCTAATCTCAACCAAAGGAAAAAAAAACCCAATGAACCCATACAAACGAAAACACATTTATTCAGTATAAAATATGAGGAGACAGAAGACTTAGCTTCATTGCTTCCAAATCTGAAGCTTCACATGCTTTCACTCTAAAAAAAACTTCCATAAAACCAAAAGCCAAAAAAAAAAACTCAAAATTAGTAAAAAATCGAATCTCAAAGAATAAATTGCGAAATCTACTTATAAGTACTAGTTTTTCCTCTGGATTTGGACAAGTATTTTAGGTAAACGTCTACAGATTTCCTACAATATATATATATATATATATATATATATATATAAAATAACCAGTAAACTAAAACACAAAAAAAAAAAAAAAAAAGTTATTAAATACTTTATAAGTATCTTCAGGACAAGATTCAATCATTTTCACTAAGTTTGAACGGTGAATTTAATTGAATTTTGCAGCTGATTTTTTTCCTAGGTTCCTCGCCTCTCTCTTTATCACCAGACACAAGTTTGCAAAAATAGGAACCCTAATCTTGGTTAAGAATCAACCTTTCATATATAAAGAGGGGTATTTTTGTCATTACCCCTCACACTGATGCTTAATTTTCGCAGGGGCAGTGTGCTATATTTTAAAAATCAAATGGGGGTAATTTGCTGTTATATTTATCACAAGGGGCTAATTTGCTCTTTTCAACTATCACAAGGGGGGTCATTTGCTTTAAACCCTTATATTTGGATGTGGTCATTACATACGTTATGTTAGCATACGAATATTTTATATATATTATATGTGCTTTTATTTTATAGACAATTAACCATGATTACAAAGCTAGCTCTTAGAACTTGTATTGTTGGTTTTGATTTCTATTGGGTGATTCCAGCGTGTTGCTTTGTTTTAACTCTCTTTTCATTTTATGCATTTGAATAAAAAAATTATTTTCTCCCTCCATTTCTACTCCCCGGACATCTGATTAGGGTTTTGATAGGATGCATTTTATCAATTAATTACATGTTTAATTCAAGTACTTTAGAATTAGTTATAGCATTGATAATTGAATTATGCATCTTTTGAGTGAATGATTATTATTAACCCCTTTTGAAGAAAAGAAAGCAAAAAGGCCTAAATTAAGCTGAAAATCAATCAAGGGAAGTAGGGACAGAAACAAACTTCAACATTCGTTAGGGCGTGATCACGCCCTATTCTAACTTCAAAGCTGTCTGATGGGAGAAACCATTTTGGAAAGTTTCTAGAGGAGATTTCTTTCTTTATTGTTGGAAAAAACGTGTAGGAAAAGAAAAGACCCCCAAAATTGATGCAAATAAAGGAGGAAAAAGAAGGGACAAAGACGCATACATAGTTTTGGAGCTTGGGAGAAAGGAATCAAAGGACGCCGGCCTCGTCATTCTATTTTTCTATCTCTAGCTTATGTTCTTTTAAAATTTTTGATTTTGCTACGAACATGTTGTGTAGCGTAATCCCTTTTTTGATTCAAGAAAAACGTTAAACTCAATTGTTATGTTTTTAGATCTTAATTTTATCGTATTTCTTGTCTGGATTTTCCTCTTATGGAATAGATCGTTATTGACAGATCTGACAATTCAATTCAATACTAATTATTCTACTGCTATCTAAAGTTTTTTCGGTGATCCATAATAGCATGAATAAGTGGTACAAGTAGCAAGGAAATTAATTATGTGCTTCGCATAATTTATTTATAGGGACAAGAAACTAGGTTAGATGATTGCAACTATCTCAATTGTTTAATCTAGGTTCAATTATTTTTATTTATGCAAATGCTATTGTTGAATTGATATGTAACGCTATCGTATCCAGTCATAAGATAATAAGTTTTGATTAAAATGCTTAAGTCAAGTCAATTACAATAGAAAAATAGAAATTTATTATGGTTATCCTAATAAATTTCAAGGTTGAATGCTTGATTGTGAAATTAATTTTATGCGATCAATGATTAACATAACGATTGGGTAATACATTAATTCCGATGGGTCGGAATTCTTACCTATTGATTTCTTCCAATAATTTATCTTTTCTTTCTGTTGGTTTTTATTAATTTGTAGTTAAATCTTAATTCAGAACCACCCACCATTTAGTACTATAACTTGACCGAGAAATTAACTCGTAGTTCTCTCGGAATTCGACCTGGTTCCACTACTGCTACAATTGTCGAATTAGCAATTAATTTTGACAGTCTGGACAATCAGTCAGGTTTCTTTTTCAGTTAAAATGAGGTTATATTAGATGTGAGTATTTATTTTGAATAAATATAGATGGAACACTGGCCATCGCGATTGAGGTCCAAGGAGACCCATTAGATAGAGCTCATGATGGAGAGTCCGAAGAACAAAGAGAGGATTATGAAATTCCATTAGTATGATGATGGGTTTAAGTATTTTGTAATAGCGTTGTGCCTACTATAGAAGGATCACTGATTCACTGGGAGTCGTATAGGACTTGAGCTTGCAATCATCCAACATGGGTGCGCTAGGCTTTTGTTGCATGTTGATGTGTTTTGAATGCATGTTTAGTGCATGCAAAATACTAATAATTGATGAAGTCTCGATCTTTAATTAAATCAACTTTCACTTGAATGGTCCAAGTTAAATATTAGGCTTATTACCATGAGCATAGTTCCACTTGTATATGCTGAAATCCCCATCGAGTAGCTCGGAGGGGTAATGATCACTTGGTCACAAAATATCCCGGATGATCTAGGTGGGTTGTTAGACCTCTCTAACTACCCCCTAGGATTCTGGGGAGCTTATCTTGGGAGTAAGCTTATCACCGTAGGTGATTAGTCTCTAATAGTGATGACTCCACTAAAACGATCCCTTTACAACTAGATTCTATCTTACGATGACTGCTTCCCTGAGTACTTGGGGGATTGAGCTCCTCCGGCCGGTCATATGTTAAAAATTCAAGAGATTGTATTGACTTTTGTACTATTATTATTCTTTTTAGTTCATGAAGTCGTGGACTCTCCTCCATTCTTGTATTTAACTTAGAGGACTGACACCCCTAATTAAATAAAATCATTATGTTTCATATTAAAAAAAAAAAAAAAAAAAGAAACTAAAGAGTGGAACCACTATCTTCAATGTCGTTTATTTAAATGATTTTCAATGATTGTATTATCTTTCCATTTCGAAATTTCTGGTCGACTCATCTTAATTCCTATTCAATTTTGGATAAGAAGACGTGGACTGTGTAAGAATCACGTAAATTTATCATTCTTCACATATCATTGATTTTATGGTCATTTATGCCCTTATCATCCGACCACTACATACGCATGCCTATAGTCGGGGTGCTCCATCTTCTCATTTTCATCGCCCCACTGCTACAAACAAGAAAAAAACAGACGGAAAATGACCGAAAACGAAAACCCAATTGGCTTCGGGATCATGGGTTGCGCTGAGATCGCCCGAAAGGTGTCTCGGGCCATTAACTTAGCCCCAAACGCCACCCTCGTTGCTGTCGCCAGCCGTTCCATACACAAGGCGAAACAATTCGCAGTTAAAAACAAATTATCAGATAATGTGAAGCTTTATGGAAGTTATGATGAATTGTTGGATGACCCTTTGGTGGATGCAGTGTATATGCCACTGCCGACCAGCCTGCATGTGAAGTGGGCTGTAATTGCAGCTCGGAAGGGCAAGCATTTGCTGCTGGAGAAACCCACTGCTCTCGAGGTTAAGATGCTCGATGAAATGCTTGAGGCTTGTGAGTCTAATCAGTTGCAGTTTATGGACGCCAGCATGTGGTATCATCACCCCAGGACTGCGAAAATGAAGGAATTACTCTTGAATTTGGAGCTCTTTGGACATGTTAAAGCTGTGAGTTTACTTCTGCATTGTGTTCTTTGGTTGTCAATTGTAATTATGTTTCTAGTGATGTTTAAGTGAGTGGCATAATTCTGAAGTATTTCTTTCCTAGACGTATGATGATGGTGCAGCCACGGAGGTTGAATTGAGAACAGGGCTGTGAATCATCTAAACTAGCTTCTCATTGTAGTTTGTTGTCTTAGTTTTATCCTCACGTAACAGATATGTTGGGGGTTTTATAAAATTTGCAGCAGTTGTTGATTACTGGAGAGTACATCCATACAGGCATTGGTTTAATGGTATGAGATTTAAATGATTATTGGAAAGCAGAAAAGTTGGATCGATCAGTTAGTCATTTATGTGTTATATGATGGTTTCAAATATATGAATATTAGGATATGTTCATGTTATGGTTAGTGTACTTGACTGCTTAAAAGATTGTATGTGTTTTGTGTGATGATCTTACTCAGAATTCTACAAGTTTCTCAATCATACTTTCATAGCAACTTAGTGATTGATGAACGAAATGAGCTTCTGAACAAAATGTATAAGAAGTCTATCAGTCTTGATTATTATATCACAACTCTTAGGTTGGATTCATTATTCGCTATTCTTACAGTTTAGTATTATCGATCCCTTTAGTATCATGGGCCTTCATCAATGCAAAATATAATCTGGCCTAAGTATAATATTATGTCCGACTGTTCTATACAAAATCAACATGGTCATGGTGAATGAGTTGCTAAATTTCTATTTAATTTTGAGAAAACTGATATCCTATTTTGTTCATACCATTATTTTCAGAACTCAGGACAGGGTCCATCGACTCTGCTATATGCCATATGGAATCTATGAATACTTTGGTGAAAGATATGAACTGAAATTGAATCTATTCATCATGATATCATCTCTAATATATGGTATGCGCACATGACCTGAGAAAAGAGAGGAAAAGCATCATGGGTTTGAACTGAATCATCTCCTTTTCTAGCATGACATTCTTTTAATTATCTCTGGGAAACTATTAGCGACTGTGCTTGTGGCTTTTCACTAACTGGTTTAGACCTTTCTAAGGTCAGCCTCTGGAGCAAATTTGATCAACCTTTGTTTAAGGTCAATCTTTGACTATACTAGTAATGGTATTACTTTGAGAGGTTTATCATGATTCTAATGATGATGTATGGGACTTAGGTGCAGAGGTGGAATTTATATGGCCTTGAGCTCTCCTATTTCAATAGCTAGCTGTTGAGGTAGGCTCTTTCTAAAGTTATATCAACTCATATCAGAGCCAACCACTGCTTCGCCCAGTATGATTCATTCTACATTGCGACGTTTACTAAGGCTAGGTTAAGTTAGAGCAAAGCTAGTCCAAGAGGATAGTGACGATACAACAGTTTTTGTCTAAGGCTAGGGCCTAGCGCAAAGCTGCGAGGTATGTTTGGTTATACTGATCCTAGTTGCTACTTATGGAATTCAAACTCAATACAGGTGTCATAGGTTATTCCTGTGGGGTTTATGGTATTGGGTTCTCCACTTTAACGACGAACTTTGACGTTAGGACCTCAAAAGTTGTATCAAGTTCACTGGAACATTCACTATTCTGCATTTCTATACTACACATTAAGTTTTCATACATACTGGGAAGAAGATTAACATCAAGTTACAGATGTAATATCATATGTTAGTCTAGGTGACATATTGTTCCACAACAATTACTGATCACTTATGTATTATAACGTTGTACCAATTCTCTCCTAACTGGCTAGCTTTTTTCAGATCCACAGTTCTTCATCATATCATGGAACAGCACAGTTTCTTCAGAATGATATTAGAGTAAAACCAGACCTGGACGCCCTAGGTGCACTAGGAGATGCAGGATGGTACTGCATTGGTGCCATATTGTGGACTATGAACCAAAAACTACCAACAACTGTGGCTGCTCTGCCTACGACCATAAGAAACTCAGCTGGAGTCATCTTATCATGCAATGCTGCTTTATACTGGGATGAAGAGCAAACTGTTGCTACATTTTACTGCTCCTTCGTCTCGCATGAAACCATGGACTTGGCGGTGTGTGGTTCCAATGGTACGCTTCATGTAGAAGACTTCATAATCCCTTATGAAGAGAATTGCGCAACATTCAGCTTCACGTCCGGTGCTAAGTTTGTGGATATGCATATCGGTTGGAATGCAAAACCTCACGAAGTTCAAGTGGCTACGCAGCTACCACAGGAGGGTATGATGATCCAGGAGTTCTCCAGGCTTGTAAAGGGCATTAAAGATCTAGGACTTCAACCAGATACTAAGTGGGCTCAAACCAGCAGAGTCACGCAGCTGGTGCTGGATGCCGTGAAGAACTCCATAGATAATGGTTACAAGCTATCCAGATGTATAGGCCTAATCTGGATCAATAACAAAGTGATTAGTTTATTTCTACAAGCTTTGTATAGACCCTGTAATCGTTTACATATGATCTTAACTTTCTGAAACTCAATCAAGTCCGGACCATTACCACTTCTTATCCATATTATTCGGGATAATTACATTTATACCCCGATTTATGATTTGTTTAACAATGTTAGAATATGTGATAGAAAGCCAAATTAGATTGGAGTTTTTTGTAATATATATAGTAATTTCGTTGTAATGTAATATTGAACATATGAATAAATTGAGTATTCATTTTGACCTTATGTGTTTGTTGTATTTGCGGTTAATCGTTACATTACTTTAATATCACAATAAAGCCTACAGACCAAACGAACAACTCATGTAGTTGGGTTGCACATTGGATGACAATTTTGAAACCAACTTTTGTAAAAAATAAATTAATGGTTAAATTTCATTAAATTTGAATCAAAGGTCTAGATTTAATACACAATTCAATGGTCTAGATTTCACCTAATTTAAATTAACAGTCCGAATTTAATATATAAATATTTATCATATTTTATTTATTAAATATGATTAAAAAAATTAAAATTTTGTCTCCTTCCCCACCCCCACCCCACCCCCACCACCACACCAGCACCTCTTCACCACTGGCCTCATCCGCGCCGCCTCCTCCTTTGCGTGCTCGCCTTTGCCTCCCCATCTGCCTTGCCGCCTCCCCTCCTCCTTCCTCTCCCCTTCCTCGTCCCTGTCCGCGAGCGCTATCCCTCCTCCCCTCCTGTCCCGCTCTGGCGCCGACATTGCAACGATCGACGCGGATCTACTGTTTTGATATGTATATATATATATATATACACATTAAATATAATATATATATATACAATTACTTAAGTATTTTATATTTAAATATATATTAAATAATTTTTAAAATATATTTTATATATTTAAATAATATTGGCAAGATCTGAACTATTAATTTATATAAGATAAAATCTAACAGTATTAAAATAAGGATAAAAATAATATTTTATAATTATAAAAATTAAAAATAAATAGAATTGGAGCGTGTAATACACTTGTGATATAGAGGGTGTTTTGCTTCATTTTTAAAATCATAGGGAGATTTTTTGCTGTTTTATTTTATGCATTTTTAAAAATACATAGGGCTAATTACATTTTACCAGAAATTCTACATTTACATAGATTACATTGAACCCATACCAATTCAATATAGAACCCACTTAATTATTAGTTAAAATTTGATACACACCCAAATTTCTTAACCAATTTTCCAACAAGAACTGCATATCAAATGAAAAATGAGTTGCAATGCAAACATGGGACCGGGATTTTCCCTTTCCTCCTCAACAGAGCCAGAGAGTCAAAGTGAAAAATCATAGTGAAAAGTTCTTCAATTGAATTTTCTCCAGTTATTTGCATGTAAACTATTCAATATTCATCAACTCATTTGCTGCATGCACGAAGTGATCATACAACAGAGATCAGCAGAAAAAAGCTGCAAATATATAAGCTCCAATCAACACAACAAAGTCAATTCTATCTTGCCAAATTACATCTACCTGATCAGTCGGGAACAGATCAGTAGTTACAAGCATTCATAAGGATCAGCTCATGATCAGGAGACGAACATATTGCAAAGTTCATATATGGAAAGTCACACGCATCCAAGCATTATATCTGGACTGAAAGATGCATTTTCAGGCTTCATCTATTCTTTTCTGGCAGTAGTATAGAAATTAACTACCCTAACGAACACGTCTGCATGATACTAATTAAGTTCTCAGAGTCTGAGGGTGAGATCAGGCGTTGAATCTCTGTCGAACGTGGTGTTTCCTCGACAATGTTAGCTGTAGCAGCCTGATGAAAGCTACCTGGCCATAACAGCTCAGTATCTTCATCCTCCACATATAAGGGCTGAAACAGGTATCCGTTTTCAAATCTTGTGCTGGTTTTTGTTTCTGTTGGCCTTAACTGAGGCACAAACCCATGGTGCACTGAAGAGTGAGCTTTAATTCCTAGGCACTTGAACGCTGATCCATGCAAAGGGAGGGAAGCCACACTAGCATATCTCTCAGCAATTACACCCATTCTTACGGCCCGTTTTGCCAGCGTTCTTTCACGTTTATGTGCATTTTGGTGGCCGCCAAGAGCCTGTGAGCTGAAGAATTTTCGTTGACAGAAATTGCAAGAAAACGATCTTGGCGTAACCGTTGCCATGCTTTGGGCTAAGGGTTCGTTGGTGCTTTCACTTGTGCTGGATAACGAAAACCCTGCAGGTTCCCTGCCTGCTAATTCGTCGTGCCTGAATTTGAAGCTTAGAGACAAGTTAAGGGAGATGGACTCTGAGCTCAACTGATCAAAGCTCGCAGGATCCGAGCTGTGATTATAATTAGGATCAGCGACATGTCCCTTGGATGAATCGACTATGGCTTCTTGGATCGAGATGTTAGAAGCAACTTGGCTGTTAACATCGTCGGATTCATTTCCAGAGATGGCCTCCACTTCAAGATCAAGCTTCGACAACTTCATTGCTGTATGAACTTCGTGATTGGTTCTATGATCGATACTGGAAATAGCAGAGACCGTCCCCGGTGCCACCTTACTGCCAGAAGCTGATACGTCTATCCTGCAGCGATAACTTCATATTCAAAATCGCACAGAAGCAAAAGAAGAGAAATAACTACTAGAAATAGTTTATTTTATAAGAGCGATGAATTTTTTTTTTTAAAATAAATTGATTATATGTATAATTATTTATATTTATATTAATATTTATAAAAATTATTAAAATAATAATAATTTATCAAATAACACCTATTAATACAGTAATAATTGGTGAGCAGTTTGAAGCCAACTGGATGAGATTGGTAATCACTTGAAGCCAGTTACAAGAAACAAGTTAAAAGAAATCTTAAAAGAAATAGGATAAATTTCATCCACACCAAATGAGGTGTATAATTACACAAATACCCGGGGAAAAATGCAAATTGTAAAATATAAATTGAAAACACCGATAAATTATAATTTTAGTCATGTAATTTAGGAGATGGTATTATTTATTTTGCATGAAAGGGTTTTCGTCATTTAGTACTGTAACTTTAAATTTTGACAATTTTAGTTATTATCCAGTTAATTTGATTGAAAAATTACATGTGACTTGCACATGATTCAATTAAATTACAATTTCTGTAAATCAATTCATGCAGGATCTAAAATGTCAATTCTCCTAAGTTACACTAAGAGATAATTAATTAGGTCATGTAAAAATCACATGCGCAATTTTCTAACCAGAATGGTGGGAAGATGCATAATTAAAAATTTGCCAAAAATTTTAAAGTCTTGAAAAATCAATTCATGCAAAACTAAAAATTCCACTCCCACGTTAGAAGACTAAAATTAAAAAAGAAATTCCCCTGAAACAGTGCTTGCTTAAGAAATAAATTTCTTATTTTCTTGAAGAGTTTCTGTTTATTGAAACTTTTGAATCAACATAAAAAAAAAAAAAAGAAAATAATAATATAATAAGAAATAACTCCCAAGAAACAATGAAAACACCTTAAAAATGAAAATCTCATCCACACCAGGATCTGAAGTATTCAGTTAATCAAAAACAGCACCAGTATTTTTCTCAAGAGAAAAGAACTGTGGGTTTTTATGTTGGCCAAGTAAGCAGCAGCAGGTGAGGACAACATAAGTTTAAATGCAGAGAATCGAAGTTTATGCAAGGAAAATGGTTGCAAGAAAAAGAAAACAGCAGAGAACATGATCATCGTAATTCAGGTCGCAACAGAATGAATCTCAAGGAAATCAGTTGCAAGCCAAGAACAAAGGGAGAAGCAGAAGCTCAACTGCGTAGTGCTAGCTGATCAATCCAATCACAAGGAGGCCCAAAACTCAAAAGTAGAATATTAATGAAGTATGGCGCTGAGAATCATGCAAGATGTGAACAAAACTCACCACCACCACTAATTTGCAGAGTCCACTACTTTAATGCTTCTTTATATGAAACAAGATCAACATTCGGGTCTTCTTGTGTGTGAAACATAGTTAACAACCCAGTTCAGAATTCAAGGCAGAGGAGGAGGAGAAAATGTAGAGAGAGAGAGAGAGAGAGAGAGAGAGAGAGAGAGAGAGAGAGAGAGAGATGGGGTTGATTGTTATTAATAATAATGGCAAAGCAAAGGTAAGAAGAGAGTGGAGGGAGCAGTGGTGGGGCGCCAGACAAGTCAGGAAAAGAAAAGGAAAAGGTGGTGGTGTTGGCTTTCTGTTTGTATATAGTTTTAAGATATTGAAAAATGAGATGAAGTGATCTCAGTGTCAGCAGCCACCCACCCGCCCATCTTTGTTAATGTTCGGCTTGTTTTCCCTCCAAATAATGCTACTTAATTCAGATACAAACATGCATCCATCTGTCTGTCAGTTTTAACTATATGATTGTTTCATTGCAATGCTACATTTATATTCTCCATGCAACCACGCCAGTTTCCCAAGAAACTCTGCCGATATTTCCAAGTTATTGCACTGAAAAGAAAAAAAAACGCGTTCCAGCTACAGAGTTTTCCGTCAGCACAAAGCCGTCGGAATTTCTGACAGCTATTCCAACAGATATAAATTGTTAAATATAATTTGATATTTCTAATAAGTTTGGTAAATTTCATAGTTAATATGTTTTGGTATTTGTATTAGACCAAACTTAATATTGGTACAAACTTATGAGATAATTATTTATTAGGCTAGTTTGAAAGTCTAAGTTTGTGCATCTATAACTACCTATTTGTAGTTGGCAGTTTGTAAGACAAGAATTTCATAGAAATTTATGTTAAGTTTGTCTTCTACTACTCCTCGTCTCTCTTCCTTTACTAACAAAGTGGTACCAGAGCCATTTAAAAGAATGACGAATAATGGAGTAGGTTCTTTTCAATTTTCTCTGTCTCATGAAAAAAATTATGAAACGTGGTGTCTACAAGCATCCAGCATCAAATAACTCAGCCTAATACTGTCCCGCCCCCTACTCTCGCACCTTCGTCCTCCCTCACTCCTCCTCACCCAAATCCTACTGTTAGCTCTAAAACACAAAATGAGTTGGGGTCAGTTCCTCTTCTATTGGATAAAGGCCTCTCAACACCACACCTAAACCGCAAGTCACCATGGAAATTTTGCTCAATGAAATATAAACCAACCCAAACCAAAAGAAAATTGCCGGCATCTCTGAGCTCCCCTCATCCCAAAAAGATTCACTTTATTGACCCAACGGTGGAGGCTGCACAGCAGCCCCGCCGCTCGCCGTGAATGCCCTAGCCTAGAACTGCCAAGGGTTGGGGGGCCCTTGGACAGTCCGAAAACTTTGGGAGTATCTCTGACAGTTCAAACCCTGATTGAGACCAAATGTAACAAGAAGCGATTTCAGTTTATTCGAGAGAAATTCAACATGTTCGTATAGATGTGGAGTCAAAAGGTAAGTCTGGTGGGTTAATGTTGTTATGGAATAAATCCGTGGTAGTACAGATTAGATCTTATTCAATTGATTACATTGATGCAGAAGTTCACAGAAAAGGTGAAGCTGATATGTGGAGGTTTACGGGTTTCTACGGCAATCCAGATGTCTCAAAACGAAAAAAGTCATGGACGTGACTGGTTCATTTAAGCCAAGATAGGAATTTACCGTGGTTGTGCGTCGGTGACTTTAACGAAGTGTTGGCTCGAACTGAAAAATCAGGAACACCAAGATCGAATTGGCAAATCCAAAACTTCCGGGACGCATTACAACAAAGCAATCTCACAGACTTGGGATATACAGGATATAAGTATACATGGTGGAATCGACGAGACTCGCCATACATAGTTCGGGCACAGTTGGATAGAGCATGTAGCAATAATAAATGGCACTCCATGTTTCCGGGGGCTAAAGTTCTTCACTTGCTGCTAGTCCATTCGGATCACTATCCGATCCTTGTGGACATGCAACCAAGAACACGGGCACAAGCAGAAGGGGGAAAGAAACATACACATTTCCAGTTTGAGGCAATGTGGCTCCAATCACCTCAATGTGAGGCAGTGATCCGGGAATCTCGGTCAGCAGCGAATTATGCAAACTCGCATGTTTCTGTATGGAAAAGGTAAAGAATTGTCGAATGGGACTGCTTCAATGGGATATAGTTGAATTTGGTCACGTTGGCAGGGAAATTAAGGAAATAGAAGAGAGAATTGCACGTTGTCAGCAAGGCATTGTTGATGTACCAACATCTACAGAATTACAGGGACTTTGGCGAAAATTGGAAGAGTATCAATCGAAGGAGGAATTAATGTGGCAACAGCGTAGCAAAGTACACTGGTTAGGGGATCGAGATCGAAATACCAAATTCCATCATGCCATTGCCACAACAAGGAAGACCCATAATGCAATTCGACGTATTAAAGACGCGGGGGGTGGTATGGAGGGAAGATATTGCTGGAATTCAAGAGGTTCTACTTGATTACTTTCGCAATATTTTTGCGAGTAGCCATCCATCTGATTCGATGCTCGAGGAGACCTTGAACACTGTGTTACCCAAAGTCACAGCAGAGATGAATGAGCATCTAGTCCAGCCGTTCACTGAATAGGAGGTTCGTAACGCTACTTTTAGTATGGGTCCTTTGGAATCCTTCGGTCCCGATGGTATGCTCCCTTTGGAAACCCACTGTCCCTTAATCTTTTTTTGTTTGTTGCAGAGGTGTTCAGTTCCATGTTGCAGGAGCCAGAATGAAGAGGGGATATTAAAGGTATTAGCGTTACTCGACATTCCCCCCGTATATCTCACTTGTTGTTTGCTGATGGTACTCTAGTTTTCGGCCAAGCACGGGTGGAAGCAATGGAAGCAATCCAACGAATCTTGACAGTGTATGGATAGGCTTCGGGGTAAGAAATTAATTTTGAGAAGTCCAGCATGGTGGTGAGCCGTAATATCAGTGAACATGAGAGTCTAGGGCTGGCAAGTATTTTTGGTTTGCAACTGGTGCCAAAACATGACAAATATCTAGGACTACTGACCATTATAGGAAAGTCACGTGCTGAGCTATTCCAATCGATAAAAGACGGTGTATGGAATCGGATTCACGGCTGGAATGCTAAGTTACTGTCCCAAGCAGAACGAGAAGTGCTGATCAAGGCTGTACTACAAGCAATACCTATGTACATCATGTCATGCTTTCAATTACCTGATTACTTTCTTCGTGATATTGAGAGGATGATATCGGACTTTTGGTGGCACAACAAAAGAGAACGACATACTCATTGGGTGGGGGGGAAACGTCTTTGTTTGTCGAAGGATGAAGGAGGTATGGGGTTCAGGGAAATGATAGCTTTCAATCGTGCGATGCTAACGAAGCAAGGATGGCGGTTACTTACGCGACCAGATAGTCTATTTACTCAAGTACTAAAAGCAAAATATTTCCCTCGTAAGTCTTTCTTTCGAGCGGAGGTGGGACCTCGCCCATCTCTAACATGGCGTAGTATTGTAAGCGCGAAGGAGCTGTTGAAGATTGGATGCCGTTGGCGGATTGGTTCGGGACAATCAGTTCGTATCTGGGGAAACAATTGGCTCCCAAAGCAAAAGGGATTTAAAGTAACTTCAGCCCCCCGAGTACTTGGCCCAAATCCAACAGTTTCAGCGTGTTAAATTCACATATGAACGCCGTGAAAGTAAGAAATGCAGCAAAAATAGTTTGAGGTGCAGTAAAATTTCTCTTGTGTTATTGTGAGCTTGAGAGCTCCATTAAATAGCCTACTGTACAGGCGGGAAGAAACAAGAAAGAAACTAATTGATTCCCTTTAACTACCTAACAACAACTCAACAGAAAAGACGTAAAACTACTAATAGAATCGTGAATGCGATTTGTACAAGACTGCGATATATACAAAGAGTGATATTAAGGGAGCGAAGGTTCGAGTACTGTTGACGACACTTTGATGACTGAAGTGTTTGAACTTGAACTGGGTTTGTTTATTCTCAACAGCCCCCCCTAAAGCTGGACTTGGGAAGGGGAAACCAAGCCCAGCTTGGAGATGAAAGAACTGAACAACGGTGCAGACAATGACTTAGTAAAGACATCAGCGAGTTGTGATTTGCTGGGAATATATGATGGAAGGACAGAACCAGATTTAAAGTGGTCACGGATCAGATGGCAATCCATTTCAATATGTTTAGTACGCTCGTGAAACACTGGATTGGCCACAATGTGAATTTCAACTTGGTTGTCGCAATACAGAGGAATGGGAGTAGGAGATGTTAAATGCAGATCTTGTAAGAGGTAGGGAATCCATTTTAGTTCATACACCATTGTGCTCAAGCTCCGATATTCTGCTTCAGTTGTTGAACGAGCTATTGTTGGTTGTTTCTTATACTTCCAAGAGATTAAGGCATTGTCTAAAAAGATGCAATAACCGGTCAGAGAACGTCTGGAGTCAATACACCCACCCCAGTCTGCATCGCAGAATGCCGTGAGGTTGAGAGAGTTAGAAACAGGGAAGAATAACCCCTGATCCGGAATGCCTTTGAGGTATCAAACTAAATGAAGTGCTGCATCCATGTGGGCCTGAGCTGGTTGGTGGACAAACTGGCTAAGTTGCTGGGCAGCAAAGGATATGTCCGGCATAGTAAAACTGAGGTAGAGTAATCTACCTACCAGGCGTCTGTAAGGGCTAGGATCAGGTAAAGGATCAGTGTGATGAGCAGATAATTTGACACCCATTGGTAGAGGTGTATGGGCTGGTTTGCAACTGGTCAGCCCAGAATTTTGTATAATATCACGCACATACTGATGTTGGGTAATAGATGTTCCTGCAACACAACGAATAATTTCCAAACCCAAAAAATAATGTGCAGGGCCAAGATCTTTGATTGTGAATGTAGAATCCAGAAAATGCTTAACCTCAGCAATTTCAACTTCAGAAGGACCTGTGAGTAGTACATCATCAACATAAACCAACAAGAGAAGAATACCTACTGCAGACTATTTAATGAATAGACATGTTCATGTTGTGATGAGAAAAACCATATGCAAGGAGCTTGGAAGTGAGCTCCTGATTTCACTGGCGAGAATCTTGCTTCAGGCCATACAAAGATCTTTTTCAACTTACATACCTTTCCTGACTGAATAGGAGCACCATCCGGAGGCAACATATATATATCCTCTTCCAAATAACCATGAAGAAACGCGTTATTTATATCTACTTGATAAATAGGCCATGCATAACTGGAAGCAACAGCCAAAAGTGTTCGAACGGTGACTGCTTTAGCAACAGGAGAAAAACGCTCTATATAATCCTCTCCCTCCACTTGGTTGTAGCCTTTCGCAACTAAGCGAGCCTTATACCTATCCATTGTACCATCTGGTTTCAACTTGAGTTTGAATACCCATTTGCAGCCAATGACTCGTTTCCCTTTAGGAAGATTCCC
The DNA here is from genome assembly GCA_034509725.1 of Sesamum angolense. Taxonomy (NCBI): domain Eukaryota; kingdom Viridiplantae; phylum Streptophyta; class Magnoliopsida; order Lamiales; family Pedaliaceae; genus Sesamum; species Sesamum angolense. Next base: position 8,445,222 of record JACGWL010000010.1, read on the forward strand.
ACGTATTATTCTATAGCAGCAAGCTCTTCTTTCATGGCATTTTCCCATTCCATTATTCCTTTAGCCTGCAAGTAATGATTAGGTTCTCGAATAGTAGATAAAGCAGCCATAAATGCATTATGTGATGATGCAAAATTACAAGAGTGATCAAAAGAGGAATGACAATGAAAGTCTCTGAGCCAAGTAGGAGGTTTGATCGTTCTGTGAGGTCTTGATGAAGGTGGGATAGGAGGAACAAGGGCAGGAACAGAAGGAGACGAATCTGGAACTGGGAGAGTAGATGTAATGGAATCAGTATCTGGAAGTATAGTATGTGTGATAGGAGTCAGAATAACGGCAGAGTAAGAAACAGAATCAGAATGAGGTGCCAGATAAGGGAAAATATGCTCATGGAACACTACATCCCTTGAAACAAATGTTACTTTGTTTTCATTATCAAATACCTTGTAACCTTTTTGTCCTTGGACATACCCCAAAAATATGCATTTAACAGCTCGCGGATCAAATTTTGACTTATGTGGGTTAACATTAGAGGCAAAGCAAAGACAACCACATGTTCGTAAGTTATCATAGGGGTGTGTGATTTGTGGAGTAGTTCAAAGGGTGATTTCCAGTCTAATTTCAAAGAAAGAAGTTTGTTAATGATGTGGGTTGCAACAAGTATAGAATTAGCCCAAAAATGTCTAGGTAAGCCAGATTCAAACATAAGGGCTCGAGCAATTTGTAAAAGATGACGATGTTTTCTTTCTACAACACCATTTTGTTGTGGTGTGTAGGTGCAGGTTCTTTGGTGAATAATACCATGTTTTTGTTGGAGGTCCTACCATTGTCAGTACGCATTGTTCTAACTTTGGCATCAAACTGAGTGGCAATTTTTAGTGAGAAAAGATGATAGAATAGAGACTATTTGTGACTTGTGATGCATGAGGTATGTCCAAGTTACTCTTGTATGATCATCCACTATGGTAAGAACATAATGACATCCTGATATGGATTGTGTTTATATGGTCCCCAAATGTCAACATGAATCAAAGCAAAAGGATTACAAGCATGGTATTCACTGGAAGAAAAAGGTTCTCTTGTTTGTTTGGCTAGAGGACATATAGTGCAAACATGATCATCATTATTAGTGACATAATTTACTATTGGAATATGGTGAAGAACTGAAGGATTAGTATGTCCTAGACGTTTGTGCCAAAGAGTATACAAATAATCAGAAGCAGAAACAGAAGCTACAGAGATGATATTACATTTAGCAGGAGAAACAGAAACAAATGAACTCTTATCCAAGTAGTAAAGCTTCCATACTTGTCTTCCTAGTTCCAGAATGTGTTTAGTCGTCTGGTCCTGTAACAGACACAAGGAGTTAAGGAAGAGAAAGCATACAAACTGAGATTTGCATAGTTGTGACACGGAGAGAAGATTGTGTTTAAAAGTAGGAACTAGAAGAACATTAGTAAGTGTCAGTGTGGATGAAAGTTTGATGTCTCCACACTGTCGAGCTTGTGTTGTGCTACGATCAAGTAAGCTAATGCGAATAGGGTGTTTCAGAACAGATAAAGAATGGAATAACTTTGCATCCCCGCACATATGATTCGTGGCTCCAGTATCTACTATCCATGAACTAAATAAATCATCATTTCTCACCATTTTATTCAGTGACATACCTGCCATTTCATCTCCTTGCGCAAAGTGAACTCTTACTGGATCTTGAGGCATTTTATTAGTTTGAATAATTCGGAGAGCCTCCATTATGTCAGCTACTAAATCACTCCCTGCATTAGTAGAAGCATTAACTAGTATATCCACAGAGTTGTTGTCATTCACTGCATAAGCACGAGTACCATTCCCATTTTTCTTTCTCTGATCAGAGAGTTCCTTATACCACTCAGGAACTCCATGAAGTTTAAAACATGTCTCCTTATTGTGTCCTGCTTTATGGCAAATTTCGCATGTCAAATGGCGCTTGTCCACTGGACCTTTTCTCCTTACATTGTTCCTAGGTCCAAAATTACCTCTGATTTCATATCCTTTTCCCATCAGGGCTGAATTATCTCCAGAATCAACGAACTCCTAATTCACTTGCCTTTGTCTTTCAACTCGCAATACCATTGATAGGCCTTGTTGACGTGAGGAAGTGGATCTAGTACAAGAATTTGGTTCCTGATGTTATCATAAGACTCGTTCAGTCCTGTGAGAAATTGGATCAACTGGCTTGCTTCAATCTGATCTGTCTTAGCCTTGTTGGATCCACACGTACATTTCCCACAACTACACAAAACTGGTGGCATTAAACATGCCAATTCATCCCACAATTGTTTCATGCTTGTATAATAAGCTGTAACATCCGATTCCCCTGTGTCATAGACCCAATCTCCCTTAAATTTTGTAAAGAAGAGATCATCGCACTCACCGTAACGCGCCTCCAAATCCAACCACAGAGATCTTGCCGAAGCTGCATATAAATATGCGTTAACAATGTCCTTCGATAGTGTGTTTAATATCCAGGTCCTGACCATAGAGTCTGTGATTCTCCATTGCCTCAAGTTTGCAGAGCCATCGGCGAGCCTCGCGCATGTTCCGTCAATGTACCTAAGCTTGTCACGTCCTTCCAAGGTGATCCGCATGGATCTGCTCCAAGATAACCAGTTATTCCCATTCAGTGGTGCTGAAATCATCACCATTCCGTGATGATCTGATAGTTGAATTCTCGAGTTTCCTGATTCATTCTCAGAACCAGTAACTAAAGCTTCTGGAATGTCTGTAGATGAACTTGCCATCGCATATCGATTTTTCACAATCTATAATACCGGTTATCCAGAGACCATCACAAGGATGGCTCTGATACCATGTTAAATTCACATATAAACGCCCTGAAAGCAAGAAATGCAACAAAAAGAGTTTGAGGTGCATTAAAATTTCTCTTGTGTTATTGTGAGCTTGAGAGCTCCATTAAATAGCCTACTGTACAGGCGGGAAGAAACAAGAAAGAAACTAATTGATTCCCTTTAACTACCATAACAACAACTCAACAGAAAAGACGTAAAACTACTAATAGAATCGTGAATGCGATTTGTACAAGACTGCAATATATACAAAGAGTGATATTAAGGGAGCGAAGGTTCGAGTGCTGTTGACGACGCTTTGATGACTGAAGTGTTTGAACTTGAACTGGGTTTGTTTATTCTCAACACAGCGCTTATCGATGCTGCAAATCAGAAGTGGAGGGAGGTATTCGTACATCAAGTTTTTGACATAGATGAAGCTACACTGATTCTCCATATGCCCCTACAACAGCTGAATGAGCCGGACACAATTACTTAGCCTTACAACAACAAAGGAATGTTCTCAGTCAGCAGTGCATATAAGCTGTCATTGCAATGTGCGAAGGCACAACTCCCGTCCACGTCGGCTACAACTCACGGTGTTAATGGGGATGCGGTGCCTCGCATTAGAGGTTCATCTGGAAGAGTTGTATCTCACCTAAAATACGAACATTCATCTGGAGGGCGTGTCACGAAGCGATACCCACGAAGTTAAATTTCGCGAAGAGGATCCATCCTAGAGACTTACTATCTGCTGTGTCAAGCTATAGAGGAATCGCTGCAAAATGTCCTACTTCATTGTTCGTTTGCAAGACAGGTTTGGGCTTTGACAAATTTGCCTTGGTAAGTGGTAAGTGGTAAGTGGTAAGTAGGACGACTTCTCTGTGTATCAATGGATAAAGCATATTTACGGATCCTTAGGTAGAGAATTGGGGGATCGTTTCCTAGTAGTGTGTTGGAGTCTTTGGAGGAATAGATGTTAGAAGGTCATGGAAGGAGTGGGTAGAGTCCCATGGGTGTAGCCATTCAAGCTAAGAGAACACATACAGAGTTTGTTCTGGCATGACAACAATTAAGGAGGGCTGCTTGCTTCCAGAGTGATTGAGCAGGAATAGAGTCAAGATGATATTTAGCATTCCTCTCTTGAATTCTTCAGAATGGCATTTTATTTTATTCTGAGGTGTGATGTATTTTGGGTACTGATTTAATTTCAATAAATCTCATCGCTTTTACTAAAAAAAAAATAAAAAATGAGAGTGGTACTTGACTCCTCAAGATGTGTGGGAGATTGTAGATGATGGTAACAGGCAATTTCGGTTATGGGATAATAAAAAGTAATTAATTTAATTTAATTAATTATATTGGTCACTCACACCCAAATCTAGCTAAAGGTGAACCTAAAGAGTCACATCCTACCACTATAGTGGGGTAGAATTAATTCCAAAGAGTCAAATTAATTTAATTGGATTAAATTAATTATTAACAGAATAAATGATTGGATCATTTATTTAAACAATACATTGGATGAATGATATTTTGAAGCCTAACTAGGTTGTGACTCCTTGTATATATATGACTAGATCATATATATACTTACATCTAACATTAGCCACACATACAACACACACAAGTCTCTCCAAACTCTCTAAATTTCTTCTCTCTCTCTCTCTCTCTCTCTCTCTCTCATATGATCTCCATCTCCTAGTTTCTCTTTTGGTCTTAGAGATAAAAGAAAAAAAAAAAAAAAAGAGATCAAAACATGTTAATCAATAGCGGTTGTTTTTTTTTTTTTTATCTCCACTCTTCTGTGGTCGTTCTTTCTAGCATGAGAAGACCACGTCCTTTTAGTGGGAGGATGGAATATTTTAGAGGGTCTCAAGATCAAGATCTCGTTGTGGGTGGATCTGAAAACAAAAACAGGAAAGAGATAACGCTTGTCGTCGCACAAGAAAAATGACGAGGGTAATTTTTATGTTTATGCTTCTTGTGCTTTATTCTGTGATTCTATGGCTTGTGTTTACTTTTGTACGCTGAACGCCCGAAAAAAGATCAAGGATACATCCTTGATTGGGATTTATTTGCATGATTTATCATTTTTTTTTCGAGCTTCCGCGACAATTTCTGGGTCGATCCACTCCTTTCACTTTGGGCTTCCACTTATGTGGACTAGGCTTGATTAATTCACTTATTGAATTAATCCATGTCCAATAATGTCCATTAATCCAATTAATTAAAAGTCTATCAAGTGACCAAAGCCTTTATTTAATCTAATATCCTATTTTAAATAATTAATTAATCTAATTAATTAATGGAACTAAACCCAAATAAATTAATTAAAGTTTTATATGGTACAAAGTCCAAATTTAATTAAGCCAATTAAGTAAACTTTAGGGTATCTATTAAACGATCCAATAATTTATTCTTGTTTCTTTTGGAATTAATTTTAAATTAATTCTACCACCTTCGAAGTGATCTGTGTGTGACTATTTAGGTTTATCTTCAGCTATACATGGGTTTGTGTCTAATACAAATAATTAATTAAATCTAATTATATTAATTTCTTTTAATTACCCAATAATCTAGAATCACCCATCATCACGGGTTGGCGTCTAACAACAATCTAGGGGACTAGGGGTTAGGTGAATATTGGCGTGAATATTAAGGTTCCCGAGTACCATACAGGTATGATGCTTCTATCTACTTTCTCCTAATCTAAGTTTAGGGCATGAAATTTGGCATCAGTTTTCATCCTTGAATAGACAATGCTCACAACTCATAACACGTTTACTCCATCGATCGATATAGAATACCATCTCCTATTTAAATCACTTATTGCGGCCACAAACTTTGGGAGCTTAAATGCCTTCCAAAGCGCATGGGATATCTAACTTTCAAATACTAACAGACAATGAATCCTCTCTTCACTAGAAAAAAAAAATGAATATTGGATACAACTTTAGTAGTTGTGGATTAAAAATCATAATAAATAATTTCTATTAACCACAGTTAAATAAAATCGATACAAAAATATAGATCTTCCACTACGAAAAAGTTATTTGCCATGGCTAATACTTTTAGCCACCCTCACAGATACCATGGCCACAATCGTTGTATGGCCGTTATTAATGACTATTTACTATGACTTTTTATTTTTAACCATGACAATTAGCTATGGTTAAATATTTTTATTTTTATTTTTTGTAGTGCTTGGAATCCACTGTCCTCATTATGTGCTCTCACTGCACTGGACAAGCTTATAATGACCACAACATATATACGGTCATCTCTCGCCATATCCAAGATACAATCATCACACATGTGACTGCAGTGATTCCTCAAGTTTGGAACTAAATTCCATACTATTGGAGCATAGAAATCTCAGTCATACCTACCAAGCCTACAAAGGCTTCCATACGACAATTCTTTGTGAGTTAATTCAGTTGGTTTGACATCCCATACAATCACCCACTGAAGTTGCATAGAGGTCCCATGTTTGTCGTCGATGAAACACGACATTCATGCAATGAATACAACACTTGGTGCAAGTTTTAATAGAATACTCGATGCCAATCTCAAGATTCTTGACTTGAAACATTTCAAATCAACTCCATTAGTTGGTTTTATAGCTGTCATCCAATGCGCAAGTGTACTACCTTAATTAATTGCTCATTCGACCTATGGGCTTTGTTTGCCATGTAAAGCAACAAAGCAATTTACATAAGAAGTTAACACAACAAAACACTGCCACATAGAATATAACTTTTATTCACAATTCAATATTACATCAAAAAAGTAATTGCTTAAGTAGATTACAAAAATGCCAATTTAGCTAATTGACTTTTTGGTCAGATATTCTAACTGTATTTGTTGAGTTCTTCTTGGGTTGACTTGACCACCATGAGTGCAGTCTTTCTAGTCCTGAATGGACGACCTCTCCTTATGGTCCCTTTCCAGAGGGTTGGGGCCAGAAGTCTAAGTCCCTTGGGTCTCCTGCAGCCTTAGGTGTTTCTTGAGGTGCTTTGCTCGTTGGGCTTCTTCTTGGAACTCGTATTTCTTTAAAATATTACACATGTTATATAATTAATGTATAATTTCAAAATTACATTCAATTATATCATTGTTGTGATTGCTTCGATTGAATTAGATTAAACTTCATTTGAAAAAAAAAGAAAAAATTGCCCCAAATGATTACTACAAATGTTCAAGAACAGTGCTCGAGGCGCCGCTTTGCGCTTCATGACTCTTGGGTTGAGGACTAGGCCCTTGATTTGCAGCACTGCATGCATTGGTCCCCCATCATCAAGCACCAAAACTCCCACTCAATTACCCATATCTCTCCATCATCACATGTTTTAGTATAATTTCTTGCTGTTACGAAGATAATTTAGTTAAATGAGTGGCTCTAATAAACTATTTTAGTATAACTTTTCCACCATCTTAGTGCTGTGGCTTTACTTGTTCACATGCTTACTACCTTTAACTTTAACTTAACAATAATTAAGAAATTTGAGCAAACATCATGGACTTATCTGCAGATGAGTTGATCCTACTTTAGAGTGGCATATGCTTTGATTAGGTCTACCTCTCCTTGGTATTAGATTCTCCAACTTGTGGGGATATAATACTAGGTTTATTTCTTCTTTGCAAGTCCATCAATACTACTCTATATTATACCTCTCCTTTTTGTTTTTATTTAGAGTGTGTTTGATTAGGGTGAAAAATAGAGGAACGAGAGAAGTGGAAGTAAAAATAGATTTATAAAAGATAATCTTGTGTTTGTTTAGGAAGGAAAGATGAATGTGAAGTAAAATTCGATGTTTATGAAACTCCTCTGGAGTTCATTTTTGTTTTCGTCCAAAATTGGGCGGAAAAGTGGAAGTATAAGGTCAAAAAGACAAAAAAAAAAAAAATTTATTTTTTATTTTTATTTACTTTATTACCGATGTGTATTATATATATATAATTCCTCTCCAATTCTTTTTTCTTTCTCGCTGATAATACCGTACATAATTGACAAAGAAAAAATAACAAAATCACTGAAAAACTACTGCATAAAATCAACAATCAGGTAAACAATCTTGTAATTTTTATTTATTTAAATTAAATAATTTAGAATAAATGAATAATGCTAATTTTGATAAATCTTTTTAAGGGTAAAATGCAAACACATACCCCCCCCCCCCCCCCATCAACGTATGAGGTCATTTGCACTTTGCCCCCAATTGTTTTTTTTTTTTTACACTTCCTCATCCAATCTTTGAATTGTATTGGAACTTTACACTTTTCGGGAAATAATAATGGAATATTCCGTCCGCGTGTGACATGCGCCTAAGATTAAATGCAGATAGCCCCCCAATGTATGCGATCATTTGCACTTTGCCCCAACCTTTTTACAACAAAAAAAAAAAAAAATTAGAAAAAAATATGGAGAAAAGTTTCAAAAAATGGAAAAAACAAGGAAAAATATTTCAGAAAATTTAATATTTAATTTTCAGATAAACCACTTCACGTTACAAGCCAAATCTAATGTTGACATGGATTAAAATATACATATATGCTTGATGGTAGCGCTGATAGAAATACACGATTTTTTTTCTTTATTTTTCTAGTTTGATTTTTCCTCTTTTATAAAATAGTAGTGTATTTGATTTTGTTATAAAGTTACACTCTTTCGTAATTTTTTCGTTTGAGTTGTTGAAGTTCAATCTCTTCATTTGAGTCGTTGAGTTTTTCTTATTTTCTCATTTGGGTTTTTTTCTCTCTATGTAAAATGAACAGAACATTAAAAAGATTGAAAAGAACCCCGATGAGAAAATAAAAAAAATTCAACGACCCAAACGGGAATATTGTATAAATTAATAGAAGGGCCGGCTTCAGTTTACGAATGTAATAAATGAAAGCGTTGACAATGAATTCACTTGTACCTCTTCTTTTTTGTTCTTCTTACAACAATTCACTTGTACAATCCGAGGTCCATGTCAACACAGTTGCGGTCATTTCTGTTCACAAGTTTCGTTTCCCTGCGAACCAATATATTTAAATCCAGTCAAAATCACGTTTGTTTGTACATTTCTTTCCTGCAAACTCAACAAATGAACTAATGGCTACTCTACCACATTGATTCTCGGGTTAAATTCTCAAGCCTGCTTTTGTAAGTTTGAGTTAATGTGTCATTACACTGCAACATTTTCAACCTCTGTCTTTTCAGAATGATATAAATTGGTTTATAATGAGACAATATACGAATTGAAGCAACGACTTAATTTTGGAAGCTGATTAGGTCATTCGCTGTCTAAGTAAACAAAATATTTCCTTCATTGAATTTGTGGGTAACCCAAGTGGACGTTGAGCTCCTTGACAGTGTGATTGGAAAGTAATATTCGTCCGGAATTTGAAGACGAAGGGTAGTTACTAGAATAGAAGAGCAGGAAACCGAGTGTTCCGCATGAGTAAATAGCATTGTATTAGAATAGATGATCATAAAGCCAATTAGATAGGTTGTTTTATATTCGTCAATTTTTATAAAAAATAATATTGTCCTCGTGAATACAACTAGTGTTCATCAAAGGCATTAGTATTTTGTTGATTGCAATCGGAGTATGTAGCGAGGATATTGTTGGATTCCAAGAAAGAACATGTCCCTGTCAGTATTGTCATAACAGTATCTCCTATACACTCTCAAATCCATTTAGGGCCTTAGAACATGTGGTCGCAGTGACTGAATGAATAGGATTGGTTGCTCGGTACAATAAGTAGGGTAAACGAAGGTTTCGAGTAATAAGTATAAATGTCTAGTCCAAATTAGGAATCGGCGTCCAATTCCATAGCCTAAAGACCAGGAGACGGTTGATGGATAGACCATACTCATATGAAACTCAGAGTTTAAATATTCATGTCACTATTCACCTACTTTCTAGTGCCATAAACTGCTGCTAGACGACCACCTATGGTAACGGCTCATTTTTTGTTATTGGTTAATTAAAAATAATTAATTAAATTATATTTAATTAACTGTGTTGGTCACACACGCCCAAATCTAGTTGAGGATGAACCTAAAGAGTCTCACACTTGAAAAAATTACTTTTTTGGTCATATATAATAGGTTCATATTCAAATTAGTCCCATTTATTAGCCTTTTCTCACATTTAGTCCCATATGTTTTAAAAAAAATTCTTAATATTAGTCCCAAATTACTTTTTCATCCAATTTTTAACGAAAAAATCACTTTTCCATCCAATTCACGTAACTTTTCCGTTAAAAATTGGACGAAAAAGTGACTTGGGACTAACATTGAGAATTTTTAAAATAAATGGGATTAAATGTGATAAAAGTCTAACAAATAAGATAAATGTGATAAAAGTCTAACAAATGAGACTAAATTAAAAATGAGCTTAATATATGGGCCAAAAAATGCGATTTTCCCTCACACTTGTCACTGGAATATGATGCATTTAATTTAGAATTAATTTCGAAAGAAATGGATTAGTTTAATTAGATTAAATTAATTTCTTGGAAAGCATAGATGACTCGATGATTTATGTAAAAACTCATTGGTTGATTTTTCTAAAAATTAATTAATTTGCTTAATTAAATTTTGGATTTGGCTTTTAAAATTAATTTAATTAATTTAATTGGGCTCGAATTGAGTTATAAATTAAGAAAGAGAGTGTTAAAAGACCTCTTTTGATTAGATTAAAAGACATGATATTAATTAATGGGCTTATAATTAAATTTAATTTATTTTAAGCCCATTGGATAAAGACTTAAGTTATTTTAAGGCCTAGTCCCTTTAAAGTCAAGCCCATGGCCAATTTAACCTCATAGAGAGTCTAAGAATTTGGCCATGATGTAGTGTTGGTGGGGAGGTGGTTTCGGATTGATGAAGTGCATGAAAGAGTAGGTCTTCAGATATACTTCTACCCCTATCCCTTACCTAAAATACAACACGTTTTTTGGTTACGTACATTGAACTCTAGGGTTAAATCAAGGGTATATACCTTTTAATCAGAATGTTTAATGCTTTTATCATTATGAATTTTTTATCTTGTATATTTTTGTTGCGTTTCTTGTGTCGATCCACCGCCTCCACGCAGTGTTGACTTTATTGATGTTTTTTTAGATTAATTGGTCGAAGAGACATACTTACACTTCTGTAGTCGTAGCTTCACTGCACCAAAGGCGAACAGAAAAAGGACACGTAAGCGACAGGGTGATAAATTATTATAGATAACAATAAGAACAATACTTCTGAAAAAACTGAACACCAAAAATGATGCGTTCATTTTTGTGGCAATAAAATGAGTTTTATGTTTTATATTTTAAATATATTATATAAAAGAAAGATATATAAACTAATATATTAAATTTTTAAAGTAAAAAGAAGAAAAGAAGAATAGAGTGAACAAGCGCTAAAAAGTAGAAATATTTTCTATATATATATAGAGATAAGTTAGTTTCATTCTATTTCCTATTATATATATATAGAAATAATAAGTTAGATATAAAGCGCATGTGACGAGTTTACATTGAGAATTCTTATACAATCTTTACACGGAAGTATATAGTGTCACACTCTTGTCTCTGACATATATTCGCATCTACAGTAATTACAATATAACAGACACTTAGGTTTTGCGACAAAATAAACATTTTAAAAGTCACAATAATGCCCTCCAAGCATCCCCAACCCATGATTAAAGGCTACAAACCACTGCCAAGCTTAAGTTTCATTAGAAAATTAATTTTTGCAATTATAAACACAGCTAAGGTCTATATACACATTTATATATATATAAACTTATGTTTACTTCCTCATATTATATATAATCTATAATCAAATTGTTGAAGTCATATAAGATATACAATATAATATTAATTCACTTATATTGTGACATGATAATTGATATGATATACAAATGATTGGAAATTTATATTCATTGATATTGATTGTATAGGTTCAATTATTAATATTCTTATTATATATAAACTACCCAGAGATAGTAATAAGGCATTTTACAACCTCTTAAACGATTGAATGATATGAGCGATTTTTTCATACTCCGCCATGTGACCTACTCAAACATTGAATGTATTGTAGTGGAGGATGATTTCTATTATATAAATCTACTGTAAAAAAATATCTGTTATAACATAAGAATTATATCATTGAGAGGTATTAAGTTACTATTCAAAAATGGACGGAGAATATAAAGATTTTCGAGCTTTTTCAAATTTATTTTTTCCATCTTATATTACAGAAATCTTTTGTCCAGCATCTCTTCAGTACACCGGACTTGACTAAATCTTCTGCTCTACCACAGCTATAAGCAAATGTCACATATCTCAACACATCTTGGTGTATTTAGCACTCATTGCCTACTTACATCCCCCCTCCTTTCAACTATTATATAATAGGTGTGTGAGTTCTTATTACATACTTTATATTATTTTTATATTTATATTAAGTGATAGTTCTAGTAAGCTATTCTATTTATTAAAATAATTATAAAGATAGATGAAAAGCAGGATACACCAAAATTTTAATCTTGTATTCTCTTCTCATATAATACACTTAATTTTATTATCTATATTTAATATATATATATTTATTAACACACAATTGATGCAACGTAGTATGAAGATAAAACAGTCTTTCGTTAATACGAAATTTTGTATCTCTCACTAGTAATATATGTATATTATCTTGTCTAAAGATTTATGCTTCGATAATTATCTCAACAGAAGCGTAAAAAATAAAGAGAAGGATGTGAGTTTTATTTATAATTCACAATGGGTGTCTATCAAAATTGATTTATATAGAGTTTCAAGTTTACCTCCTCTCGACTTGATATCAAATTTACAATACATTAATTTAAAATCTTACTTAAGTATTGCGGCACATATAGTGAGGCTGATGCATGAACCATACACATAAAATTACTAAGACAAGTGTAAACCTGATATGACATTTTAGCAAATATCATATTATTCTTTCAATACTAACAGTCTTGCAAAAATGATTCAACACATCAAGACTTTTCAAATCTAATTTGATTTCCAACCATTCCACCATTTTAGAACCGCAAAGTAGATCATCACTTAGGTCATGATTCTAACTTTTCTCCAATCACTTGCTGTCTTTAAGATATAAAGCACGAGTGTTCATTCTTATCCTAAAAGAAAGTTAGAGAGCCCGAATTAGCGAAACCAACAGAGAATAGACACTTATCATATTAATGTACATCTGAGAATATTTGGGATTATAGAGATCATATATAGGGAAATCTCGGAACATATTGCACACATAATAACACTAACAGCATCGAACTATTGGATAGAATTGTATTGTTATAGAATTTTGATGTGTATGGTCATTGAATCATTGAAGGAAAGTCAGAGTGTAGAATAGAAGTGAGTTATCTAGTAATGATTGGGTAGAATTGCTAGTGTAATATATACACTTAACACTAAATTTGGGTTTTGTATATATCTCTATATCTCGATTCTTCGCAGGAGGTCTCTCATAATACTATCAATTGTTGGCTTGTGCATGCCACTCATAGTCTATCAATTTACTAGTGGCAAGCTACGACCATTAGACTTCACATAGGGTGTGTCTATGGTCATTTTTTCGGTGTAAGGCTATATCTGAAGTAGACTTGGAATGCGGATGTGAGTGAGTAATACTAATCCTATAACATAATCTTTCGTATATCATTACTTCTATATCTAATCAATAACTCTGTTTATAGTGGGAATGATGGCAAATTCATACAATAGTATAATTATGCTACGAATGATTGCTATTGAATGGTGTCAGAATTGTCTTGCGAAAGAAGATTCAGTCAAATCCGATCTTTCCATGGTATTTAACGAAGAAGAAGTACCAATTATAACTATTCCTTTTCCTTATAGCGGAAGGAACCTCGGGCGCAACCTTAAGATGGTCGTGTTAGGCCACTAGATCTTAGAAATCGGGATGCTCTTGGAGTAAAATATACATTAATAAGATCGAGAGGAACATGGGATTTTAAAAAGATTAGAAATGACTAGATAAGTAAACCGAAACAGTATGTTTTTTAAGATCACAAATCTCAATGTTGAGTATTATATTATTATAATTCAATCATATAACTGTGCCAATGTGTCCATTTATGTGTATTATTAGAGAATATTTAGGAGTCAAAAATTTCTACTTTAATTTAACAAATTCCTAATTCTATTAGTTAATACTATAAACACTGTGGTAAAGTTCTCAAGTAATGATTATATCTAATAATTAGTATTTGAGCTATTTCTCATTTCATACCGATTGAGGACCATATCAAATATATCACAATAATTGATATTACTAAGCAATGGAAATTCATTAATTCACCTCCTCGATATGTGAGTGAGTCGTAGTACTCACTTTAGGAGTTCTTATATCTCATGTTATACACTTATTGGGTTTTATGTGAAAAAATTAAAATTGATATGAATTCACAGGATTTATTGCAGAAATTTTAATTAAGATTGTCACACGGAGATTCATCATTAATCAAGGAAAACGCCTGCTAATTCAATAGCGAATGAGAGTAAGCGAATATTGACTATTTTATAGGAACAATCCCATTGACATCTTCAACGAGAACTAAGTATATAGTATTAGATCTCGACTACTTCTTACCACAGCGCTACTCTATACTAGTACAGTCCTTTCTCACTTGGCTCTCCGCAGCTTATCGCATGTTTATTAGGTGCTATGGGATATTGGCCCTTTAGATTAAGTTGTGATTATTGTTGTGACTAATTAGGATATGATTAACTAGTAGCAAGTTTACTATTTCATGACAAATTGTTTAATTATCTATTTTTCATATATATTATCATAATATAGAAAAAGAAATGAGATTAAAATGGGAAATTACATTTGTACCCATTAATAAGAGAAAATACTATATAATATGACCACAAATTTCTTCTCTTCTTCTTTAAGTTAATTATTAGGGTAAATTACATCTACCTCCCCTGAGGTTTGGCATAATTACAAATACCCCCTCGTTGTTTGAAAAATACAAAATCCCCCTAATGTTTGATAAAATTGTAATACTTGGATGGAGGCAGAAATGTCAGCTTTGCCCTTACAGTATTTTTTATTATTTTAAAAAAAAATTAAAATCTTATAAAATATATTGAATGGGAATGGATGAAAAAAATTTAAAAATTATCGCCTTAGTTGATAAAAAAATATTTTTTAAAAAATTTAAATTTATAAATTTTAATTATTTGGCTAGTTCAATATAAAAAATGCATAGATTGGGTAATTGTTAGACGGTCCTTAAATTAGGGGGGTATTTGTTAATTCTCAAACAACGAGGGGTAATTGTAATTATACCAAATCTCAGGGGAGGTAGATGTAATTTACCCTAATTATTATACTATATATATACAAATTTATATAATATTATAATATACAAATAAATAATTAAATATTTATTATTATTATTTATATATTTTCACTAAATTTTCAATAATTTGTTGTATTTTTCTTAGCAATTATCCATCAACTAAAATATTTTTTCAATAATTTTTTCTTCTTTCTCTTAGAAATTTCTTATAATTTTTTTGGCATTTCCAATCATATAATCAATTAGATTTTATCCTCAATTATTTGGTTATATTGAAAGGCTAGCAAATTAATCAACAATTCAAACTAAAAAAGATTCAATTTTAAATCTCCTTTTCATAAAATGAATTCTTTCGTGCAATTTTGGTGAAAATTCCAACTGAAAAAAAATATTTTTTATTAGTAAAATAGTTTTACTTGATCATATCCTTACCACATTACTAGTGGAAATCATCTGTTTCGAATTTAAAAGTTGAATATTTTTTCCAGAAAAAATGGCTAATAATAAACAAGGAATAAAAATTAAAATCAAGATTGATTGTGTAATCGAACAAAAATTGGCAGAACTTGAACGCTCGTTCAACTCAAATCGAGCTTGACATCAAGTAATCAAAAGTCTTAGGCCTTTGTTTTTTTTGATTCTCCAAACTCTCTCGATTGAAGAATGGCATGGATGGGCTAAAGCACCAGTGGTGATACATATCCAACAAGGGTAAATTAAAGCTTGAAAAATGACATGAATTGATAGCCTTCTTTGCCAAAAGGGTAAAACGTCTCATCATTCCACCCACTTTCCCAGACATTAGCGGACGAGAGAAAATGGAGGAGCAATTTTATTTTCTCGATCTAACTCAGATATGATGTTCAGCTTTAGGACAAGATAAAATGGTGGAGACAGAAAATTGGACGAGATAAAATGGAGGAGAGAGAAAAAAAATTGGTCGAAATTTGTGTCAAAGCATTAAATGTAACAAGTGCAAAGTTGAAATTAGTGTACAAAAAAGGGCATAATTATAGACTAATGTCAAACCACTTTGGAGGATATAAATGAAAGACAAAAAACAATCCGACATGTGTGCCACCCAATATTGTAATTCAAACCAAATTGCTTGGATTAAAATCATGGAATAATACCATCTTATACCGGGCCCACACACTGAATCACGAGCCGGCCAAAGATTTTGTAAACACCTAATTGGGTTGGACCAAACAAGGATATCTAGTTCAATCAAGTGTAGTAAATGGTTAGTTTAGGACATGTAATTGGGTGTTGATTCTCATTTTAGATTGGACATATATGCTTAATATTCGAGATCACATTCGCGCCAGTGCTCGATATAAGAAACCATTTCCTATTCTATCAACCACTGTGGCTATAGGCTCAGAAAGCAAGAATGTGTCTCGGTGCATAAGAGATACCGTTGTCACATACTGGCAATGTACATCAGCCTACCGTCATTGCTACATATTCTAACTACACTAAACAAGGCTTATAATGGTTATGCCCGTGACATGATTAGATCTCGCCAGATTGAAGATACAACCATCATGTGCACGTAATTGTCATGGTTCCTCAAGTTTGAGGACTATTCCCGTACTACTAGGATAGAAATTCTAGTCATACTGATCAAGCATCCAAGACTTCCATATGACGATTCTTATGAGCCAATGAAACACAACACTCATCCAATTAATGTAACAATTAGTGCAAGTCCCTATAGAACTCTTGATGCTAGTCTCGAGGTCCTCGACTTGAAAGATTACAGACCTAAAAAGTTGGTTTCATAGTTGTCATCTAATGCGCAGCCCAACTACAAAAGTTATCCAACTATATGGACATCAATTGTAACATTAAAGTGTTGCTTAACATAATTGGTAAGCACAATTGATACATATGCCAAGGATAAACTTACCATACTCATCATAATGTTACTTAAAAGTTGAATTAAAGAGAGTGGATCGACTCATAAAGTTGAAGGAAGCACGAAAAATGAAATATTCAAAACAATAAGCAATAAACATCTCGATTAAGGTATGTACCCTAGATCTATTCGGGAGTTTGTCGGTTTATTATAATAAAAAACAACGGGCAAGAATAAAAGGAAAAACCCTAAGGCTACAAGAAGTTAAATCGAATTCTTACCCTCATAGTCGACTACTTACGTTGTTCCACTCCTCTGATGGACGTCCCATGAGATTTCAAAAATAGAAATCTTCTAAAGGATGTCCACACTCTCACTAGAGTACCTCGTGCTAGAAAGAAATAATACAGGGGAAGGAAGATCAAAAAATGCTATTGATTAACGTCTTTGATCTTTGATGTTTCTTCTTGATGCAAGAATCAAGAGAAACTAGGGAGAGAGAGACAAAGTCAAATTCCAAGCACCTGCAGAGAAAGGGGGACTGTTGTATGTGAAAGAGAGATGGATTGATGTATTGGATAGAATGACCTAGTCATCATATCTAGGCAACCACCTAACATCAATCCCCTTCCTCAAGCCATCTATTGGCCAAGTGGGGACTCACTAGGAGCCCCACTCGGTCGTCCTCTGTCTCTTATGGAGGAGTCAAACTCCTCCTTGACCTGGACAAGGTCAAATTCGGATTTAGGGTTTTGATGGACTGAGCTTAACAAAATCAAGCCAAGGTCTACTGTTCTCTAGTTAAATCAATTTAATCATAAATCCACTAAACAAAAGCTCATTGCTTTTTTAATTTAATTAAATAACTCAAGCTCACTCTCTTTTAATTTATAAATTAATTTAACTAAATCATTCTAACTAATTTAAAGGTCTAAACTAAGATTTAATTAATCTAATGAATCAAATTGAGTCATTCATTTAATGGATTGGTCTACAAAAATGAGCCAATCATTTATGCTCTCAAGAATTATCTTAATATAATTAAATTGGTTATCACTTCTTCTGGAATTAATTCCATCACATTCAAGTGATTAGTGTATGACTCTTTAGGTTCACCCTCAGTTATACTTTGCCGTATATGACCAACATAATTGATCAAATTTGGTTTAATTAACTATTTCGATTAACCAATAATCAAAACTAGCCCATTACCATATGCAACCATATAGTAGCAGTCAATAGTACTAGAGACTAGGTAAAATAATGGTGTGAACATTTTGACTTCGAGTTTCGTACGAGTACGGTCCTACTGGCAACCATTTCTCAGCCTTAGTCTAAGGTATAGAATTGAGCGTCGGTTCTCGTCTTTGACTAGGAGTTTATACTTTCAAAATGTGTTTATCCTACTGATTGATGCAGAAAAGCCCTTCCCACTCAACCAAACGGTATGGCCGAAGACTTAAGAATCTAAACCATCTCAGAGCGTATAGAAGATCTCGTTGTCACAATATTGATAAGGGATATATTCCTTCTTGGAAATCATCGTCTTTGCTACATACTCTGACTATTAAAATAGAAAATTTCGATCATACCGACCAAACCCTTAAGGCTTTCATATGACAATTCTCATGAGTCAGTATGCCACTCGATTACCTTGTCAATAACCTAAATTGCACACACGCCTTACTTCTCTTGTAAGGGACCCTCAAGCGATCACAAGGGGTTTGCATCCGTATGCGTGGAAACTCACCTACCATTGACTGGAAACAACCACCACCTTTAGATATTATGGTGTTGCAGCCTTGGTGTAGATATATATAATATATATATATATATATATATATATATATTTCTCTCATCTCTCTTATATCTCTTTCTTCTTCTATATCTCTCCATCTTTTGTTATGAGATTGAAATTTTCAAGATTTTCTTAAGAAACCTAGAACACTTTCTACTTCATAGAAGTGTTTTTTCTAGTCCAATTCACTTAAGTTTCTAGCTAGGTTCAAAGATACAGAAGTTGGTATTTTGTGTGGATGCTAGAGAGAGCATTGTTTTGCTCTTGTGTGGGCGAATCAAGAAACGTTGTTGGAGGATTGATTATGAAACTAGAATACTCCACTATCTCTCAAATTGATATTTAAACTTTGCTTGTATCAACTAGTTGGTGCGCACGAATAAGCCTGTTGACATGGGATATGATCCCGTTTAATATTTTATTTATCGCTTTCGTTGCTCATTTAATATCCCGGACTTGTACTAGGTCCCCCCACCACCCGAGCCCCTCTCTCCAAAATACACCCCCCTCTCCTCTCCAATTACTCTAGGATTTTGCATCTCCTTCCCAAAAAAATATACTCCATCTTTCACAAATTAAAGGTGGATTGTTGTACATCGTATACACAACTTAAATGTGTATGCTGAGTTAGTTCCTTAGTCGATTCAAGAAGCAGGTATGAGATAGACTAACATTGAATCCAAATGTTGCGGGCATCCTAAGTGTGGATACTGTTGGAGGAGTAACATTTTGACCTGCAAATTTGAGACGGTCGTTCGTGGATAGATAAAGATTGAAAACATTTCTTTAGAAACTACATCAATTGGAGTACGAAAGGTATAAATTCATTTAACTCTTTCGTGGTTTCGTGTTTTGCCGTGATCTGTTATTTGAAAGGCAATGGCTTGTACAACTTAGAATTATACATGATAGTTTAATGTCGAAACCTGCAAAAGCAGACCGCGAACACGTCGCCAACAAAATGGGGGCCCCGGCCCCCCCTCCCGCCGGCGCGCGCGGCCGTGCGGGCTAACGAACCCCCGGCGCGGAACGCGCCAAGGAAAACGAACGAAGCGTCCCGCGCGTGCCCCCGTCCGCGGGCGCCCGTGCGGAGGGGACGTATATCGAATGTCAAAACGACTCTCGGCAACGGATATCTCGGCTCTCGCATCGATGAAGAACGTAGCGAAATGCGATACTTGGTGTGAATTGCAGAATCCCGTGAACCATCGAGTCTTTGAACGCAAGTTGCGCCCGAAGCCATTAGGCCAGGGCACGTCTGCCTGGGCGTCACGCATCGCGTCGCCCCCCCCCCACCGCCAGGTGCGGGGGCGGACACTGGCCTCCGTGCGCCCTCCGCGCGGCCGGCCAAATGCGATCCCGCGGCGATGCCCGTCACGACCAGTGGTGGTTGAACCCTCAACTCGCGCGCTGTCGTGCCGCGCTCGCGTCGTCCGCTCGGGCATCACGTTGGACCCAAAGGCGCTCGCGCCCCCGACCGCGACCCCAGGTCAGGCGGGATCACCCGCTGAGTTTAAGCATATCAATAAGCGGAGGAAAAGAAACTTACAAGGATTCCCCTAGTAACGGCGAGCGAACCGGGAATAGCCCAACTTGAGAATCGGCGGCTTCGCCGTCCGATTGTAGTCTGGAGAAGCGTCCTCAGCGGCGGACCGGGCCCAAGTCCCCTGGAAAGGGGCGCCGGAGAGGGTGAGAGCCCCGTCGTGCCCGGACCCTGCCGCACCACGAGGCGCTGTCGGCGAGTCGGGTTGTTTGGAATGCAGCCCCAATCGGGCGGTAAATTCCGTCCAAGGCTAAATACGGGCGAGAGACCGAACACCCGCGAGGGAAAGATGAAAAGGACTTTGAAAAGAGAGTCAAAGAGTGCTTGAAATTGTCGGGAGGGAAGCGGATGGGGGCCGGCGATGCGCCCCGGTCGGATGTGGAACGCGAGAGAGCCCGCCGATCGGCTCGGGGCGCGGACCAGCGCGGATTGAGGCGGCGGCCAAAGCCCGGGCAGTCGATATGCCCGCGGAACGCCGTCGCCCCGATCGTGGCGGACAGCGCGCGCCCTTGGGCGTGCCTCGGCAACTGCGCGCTCCCGGCGCTGGCCAGCGGGCTCCCCATTTCGACCCGTCTTGAAACACGGACCAAGGAGTCTGACATGTGTGCGAGTCAACGGGCGAGTAAACCCGTAAGGCGCAAGGAAGCTGACGGGCGCGATCCCCCCGAGGGGTGCAACGCCGACCGACCTTGATCTTCTGAGAAGGGTTCGAGTGAGCATACCTGTCGGGACCCGAAAGATGGTGAACTATGCCTGAGCGGGCGAAGCCAGAGGAAACTCTGT